>JAQPPZ010011380.1:0-41296 GCA_028583015.1 Wollemia nobilis
ATATTATATTTAAAATGAAGTTCCTAATATCATTTTAGACTAATATCCATGTTTCCTTTGTACAGGTATATCGTGACAGTAACTTCACAGTGGGTGGCATGTACCGGAGAACAGAGGTAACGAAAACTTCACCCGACGATGAAAGTGCCGGATTCAGAGCATTGATGAGGTATCATCACACTAGGTGGATAAATGTCAATAGACTGATTCGAGTCAAGTATGCATTGGCAGCATCGATGCCAATCAGAGCCTCAAGTACATCGAACGACAGCGATGGCGTGGAAGTAATGCATGGCCAATTGACATGGAGATGATTTGGATAGAGTGTCAAGGAGGGCCGATGCACGACAGTCGGGACACGTCATCCTCAGAGGTAAACAAAAATGGATAAACTCGGCTAGGCGGATAAGGTACTCGTGGACTAGTTTCAAAGACTCTTTCCGCAACACTCGCAGCAGTCATCTACAGGATTGGCAATGTTGGGAAACACTTGTTAGTTTTGTGCGGTCATTGGAGGCATTAAGGACAATATAGATGATGACTTATCTCACCCAAAAAATGGTGCAAGAAAAATGGAGGTGAACGAATAGCAATTAGACCACGGTGAATGACTCGGGAAAACTTGATGCAGGAAAACATGGAATCAAACAGTGTGAATAATGAAGCTCGACTGACATGTAATTATCATAACTAGATAGTGAACCCGCACCGATGATTGAGGAAGTTGACAGACTAGAACTCTCGGGTGTACAGCGCATCAGTGGGGAAGCCTAGTCGACAATGAGATAACAAGGGCATGGAGATGTGGGCCGAATCGGAAGGCCTGGCCGAGTAAACATAGAGAATAGCGTTTGGGGTTAAACAAAGGCCACATCCTTCTTGTCTTGTTATTCAGATTCACGGTAGTGGCTTGCAGAGTGAACGTAGAGATGAGCTAGACACGAAGGATTTCGTGGGAGTCGACAGGGCAAGGACACGAAACATTTCTTGCATGAGTGAGACAGGAGAAAAGACAATGTGGATGTCATTGTTACACATGGATGTGGGAATACGTAGACTAAAGAGCCTTGCATACATAGTGAACTCGTAGAATGGGGCAGATAAGGCTAAGTTTGGGTGTGAAAGCAGATGTGACAAAGATGGCAAGGAAGACGACATCGTCGGTCAAAAGGGGGATGACATCGTGGTGGTTTAGAAGTGAGCGTTAGGCTTTGTAGCCAATGGATTAGATGACCTGGCATCACACAGTACATGGACCTATCAGTAGAGCAAACCTTACCAGCGATCACATCCATCAATGTCAGCGTCGATGAGTAGCATTTGGTAAGATGAAACAACAACGTATGGTGTTTGGTGTTATGGGCGGTTACATTCATCATGTAATGCTATGAGTGTGTGTTGGCAATTTTGGGTACCTTGAGTACATTGCCTTTGCTCAAGTATAGTTGTTGTCATTGATGTCAAAAGGGCTCTTGGTAGTTGTTGTCTTTGATGTCAAGGAGTTCTTGAAGCAATTTGTTTTTATGTCTAAGAATGTGTTTTGATGAAGGTTTCAGCTGGTCAGTAAGTCTCCAAGAAAATCAGAGTAGCCCAGTTGCAAAAGATCAAGAAAAAGATAAGTTAGAAAAAGTTTGCGAGCGGCTGGAAAAACTGTCGCGATTTCGCGACATGTTTGAGGAGAGAGAAAGTTCGGGCAAAACTGTCGCGATTTCGCGACATGTTGGAAGGCAGAGACGAAGCGAGCAAACTGTCACGATTTCGTGACATGTCGCATTTTCGCGACTCGGGGAGCGCAGGAAGGTAGAGAAAGAAAAGTGTCACGATTTCGTGACACATTGCCAGGAAAGTTGTTCGGACGAGCAAGTGTCACGATTTCGTGACATGTTGCAGGAGAGAGAGTCCGAAAGGAAAAGTGTCACGATTTCATGACATGTTGAAGAAGAGGAAGTCTGCAGTGTTAATCGCGATTTCGTGACAAGTTTGAAGAGAGAGAAAGTGATTCAGGAACTGTCATGATTTTGCGACATGCTGCAAAAGACAAAGTGAGGACTGTTGCGATTTCGTGACATGATGCAAAGTTCCAGTTGAGGACTGTCATGATTTTGTGACATGCTGAAAAGCTCGAAGTGAGAACTGTCATGATTTCGTGACTTGCAACAAAGAGAAGAGCCTGAAAGGAGAAGCGTCACGATTTCGCGACAGGCAGTGGAGAAAGCGTACGAAAGCCAGAAGTGTCACGATTTCGTGACAGGTAGTGGAGAAAGCGTTCGAAAGCCAGAAGCATCATGATTTCGTGACAGGCTACAAAGAAGTTGTACGGATGCAAAAAGTGTCACGATTTCAGATGTAGAAAGTGTCACGATTTCACGATAGGTTGAGTTGGCAAGTTGCAGAAAGTGTCACGATTTCGTGACAGAAGTGAGATGACGTCAGCAAAATTCATAAGTGTCACGATTTCATGACAGAAGCTGAGAGGAAGGCCATGAAGACTAAAGTGTCATGATTTCACAACAGAAGTGTGATGACGTCAGCAACAGGCAAAGGTGTCACGATTTCATGATAGAAGCTGAGAGGAAGGGCATGAAGTCAGAAGGGTCACGATTTCATGATAGAAGAGAAGATGACGTCAGAAAATACAGGAAGTGTCATGATTTTGTGACATAAGCGGTAAGGAGGTCGACAAAGGTCACATTTTCATGACAACAAGCATAGAAGGTGTACGACAGGCAAAGATGTCACGATATCGCGACATGTTGTAGTTTCGCGCCAGAAGCTACAGGGAGGCAATGAAGTCGACAGAGTTAAATCTGGGCCGACGCAAATGAGGTTTTGTAGCCGACGTGGTTGTAGGGTAAAACAACCGACTAAGATCAAGGTTCTAATCTTGAGATTGTGAGTATAAAAGGAGGGTTGTTTGAATGTTTTTGGCATCGATCGAAGTGTGCGTTCGAAGTGCGATCTATGCATAAGTAAAGTGCGATGGAGAAGAGTGAGTCATTTCGAATCAAGCGAGGTGTGCAAGATGCAGCCATAACAATGTAGATAGCATAGAAGTGGCGGTGGATGTGCAAAGGAGCAAAAGCTGTTGGTGTTGCGACATTCAGAGACAACGCATAGAAGTGAAGAGTTCGATAGCCGAAGTGTTGTGTACTATCGTGATTGCGTAGACTCGTGCGAAAGTTGGTTTTGTCTAAAATAGTTGTGATAGAACAGTGAAGACTTGGGGATAGCATTGAGCAAGCATTTGAAAGCTTGTGAACCATTTTTCTTTAACCAGTTTTGAGGACCAGATTGAGGACAGAGATTGAGGCAGAAGAGGACATTTGTGCTAGATCGAAGGACTGCGTTTAGTGCAAATTCGAGGACCAGCTTTGCGGTGACAGAGTTGAGGACAGAGATCTCCAGCCAGAGCAGGGAAGACAGGTGTCTTCTATGGATAGAGTTCCACTTGCTAAGGGCAGAGGAGGTAGAGGTCTTCTAGAGGATCACCAGCCAAAGCAGAATTAGGGGAAGGTGTCTCCTTTGAGCTGAGGCTCATAAACATTGTAATCGGGAAGGATTCCCAGAGGACTTTGATATAACTTTTAGAAGAAAAGTTTTATCCGTGGAGTAGCCCACCTTGGGTGAACCACGTAAATTGTTGTGTCACTTTGTGGATTGATATTTTGTGCATTGTTTTGATTGTTGTTATTCTAATTGCTATCTTTATTCTGCATGTTATTGATTTGAAAGTTGCTTTGAAAGAAAAAGTTAAAAGTGGTCTTATACTGTTCACCCCCCTCTCAGTATAAGCTTGTGTTCTTCAATTGGTATCAGAGCAGGTCTCTCCAGAAAAAGCATAACAGCTTGGAGAAGGATCTTTCGGAAGAACATACAGTTTTAGAAAAGGATGAAGAGGTTAAGTTCGATCTCTAAAGTGAATTCTTCTGGGCTTTGAGAATTTCAGGGAAGAGAGTTCTGTTCTCAAGAATCATGATAGGAATAAGAGATAGCAAGATCAATCTTCAGCCTGAAGATCGATGGATTCCAGTTGGTCACAAAAAGAACAATCATCCTAGGCATCAAAACAGGTTACATAATACTTTCCATGGCTACTATTTTTCTTGCAAGAAATTTGGTCACAAAGCTATACATTGCATTAAATCCGTGAATAGCCATAGTAAGGAAAATGTTAACTCTTTTGCACCTCTTTTGGATAAAAATGTCATATGTTACAATTGCAAGAATGTTGGGCATATAGCAAGGATGTGCAGTTTGAATAGACCTAGCCTAAAGTCTGCTAAAAAGAGAAATGAGATCAAATCTAAGTCTATGATAGTTCAAACTGCTTTTCATGCTCAAGACAAAGCAGAGAAATGGTATCTTGATAGTGGTTGTTCAAAACATATGACTGGTGAAAAAGATAAGTTTTTGGTCTTAAAAAACACAAACAGAGGAACAGTTAGTTTTGGAGATAACAGGTCTGCTAAAATCTGTGGTAAAGGGACTCTTAGCTTGGATGGGAAATCTAAAACTGAAAATGTGCTTTATGTAGAAGGTTTAAGACATAATCTTCTAAGTGTGAGTCAACTTTGTGATCAAGGACACATAGTATCTTTCTTTTCAGATAGATGTGAGATTCGTAAAGAAAAAAATGGAAAACTCATTGCTAGTGCTACAAGGACTCCAAACAATCTTTACATGCTAAGTGAGATAAAAAAGGAAAAGTGTTTTCTAACTCAAGAAGATGAGAGTTGGTTATGGCATAAAATATTGGGGCATTTGAGCTTTGATAATCTTGTCAACATTAGTAACAAGGAAGCAGTTAGAGACTTGCCCAAAATAAAAAGGCCCCATAACACCATTTGCGGTCCTTGTCAACATGGAAAACAGACCAGAACCAGTTTTAAATCAAAAGGGTACACTTCTTCAAAACCATTAGATCTCATTCATACTGATTTATGTGGCCCCACCAGAACTCAGAGCATTCAGGGAGAAAGCTACTTCATGTTGTTTATAGATGATTACTCTAGAATGACTTGGGTGACCTTTCTCAAAGAAAAATCTGAAGCTTTTGAAAAATTCAAAGCTTTCAAAGAAATGATTGAGAATGAGACTGAAAAGAGAATCAAATGCTTGAGATCGGACAGAGGAGGAGAGTTCACATCTAATGAATTTGTGGAATACTGTGAGCAACAGGGAATTAAAAGAGAATATTCAGCAGCTAGAACTCCTCAACAAAATGGAGTAGTTGAAAGAAAAAATAGAACTATTGAAAATATGGCTAGAGCTATGTTAAATGAGTCAAAACTTTCAGATGGTTTCTGGAAAGAGGCAGTCAGTACAACAGTCTACATTATCACCAGGGCCCAACTTAGAGTAAATCATCATAAAACTCCTTATGAGTTGTGGAAAGGAAGACCAACTACTAGTAAAACATTTCAAAGTGTTTGGGAGTAAGTGCTTCATCAGAAGGGAAGATCAGAACTTGGGAAAGTTTGATCCTAGGTGTGATGAGGGAATTTTTCTTGGTTATTCCAGCAGAAGCAAGGCTTACAGATGCTTCAACAAAAGAACGCATACAGTCATAGAGAGCATAAATGTAACAGTTGATGAAAAGACAGGGATAAGAGAACCTGTCAAGGGAATCAGTGATGAAATCTGTCAAGAAGAATTCAGAGAGGTCTCAGATGAAGAAGAGGAAAAATAGCAGTTGCTTCCCAAAACTCCGTCACGATATGTTCAGAAACATCATCCCAAAGATTTGATCATTGGTGATCCAAACAATAGACAAACTAGAAGAAGAGTCATTCCGACACACGATTCTACAAATATTTCTTTATTATCTCAGATTGAGCCAAGAGATTTCAGTGAAGCATGTGCGAGATAAATTTTGGGTAAAAGCAATGGATGAAGAGCTAAATCAAATAGAGAAAAGTGAAACTTGGGATTTAGTTCCAAGACCTAAGAACAAGAATGTCATTGGCACAAAATGGATTTTCAGAAATAAACTCAATGAGGATGGAAAGATTGTCAGAAACAAAGCCAGGTTGGTTTGCAAAGGTTATGCTCAAGTAGAAGGTGTTGACTTCGAAGAGACGTTCGCTCCTGTTGCTCGTCTCGAAGCCATCAGAATGTTTTTGGCCCTTTCAAGCTTCAAAGCATTCAAGGTGTATCAAATGGATGTGAAATCAGCCTTTTTAAATGGAGTTTTGGATGAAGAAGTCTACGTAGAACAGCCAGAAGGCGTGTCTCTCTCAGATCAATCGGACTATGTGTGCAAACTGAAAAAGGCCTTGTATGGGTTAAAGCAAGCACCTAGGGCTTGGTATTCAAGACTTGACAGGTACCTTCATGAGCAAGGTTTCAGGAAAGGTGTGGCAGATAGCAATTTGTATATAAAAGATAAAGGTAATGATATGCTGATTGTAGTTGTCTATGTTGATGATATCATTTTTGGGGGAAATAATACCCAGATGTGCAAAGATTTTGCTAACACCATGCAAAAGGAATTTGAGATGTCTATGATTGGAGAGTTGTCATTCTTTTTGGGTCTTCAGATTGCTCAATCAAAAGACGGTATATTTCTCTCTCAAGGAAAGTATATCAAAGAAATGTTAAAAAAAATTTGGGATGATGGACAACAAACCTGTATGTACTCCAATGACTACGGGGTGCAAGATGAGTAAAGATGATGAATCTCCAGTGGCAGATCAAAAATTGTACAGATCGATGATTGGCAGTTTATTATATGTTACAGCTACCAGACCAGATATCATGCAGGCTGTTGGGTTAGTAGCCAGATTTCAGGCTGCTCCGAAAGATTCTCATGTTATAGCAGTTAAAAGGATATTCAGATATCTGAAGGGAACTATGGACTTTGGGCTTTGGTATCCCAAAGGTGATGATTTCACTCTCACAACCTATACAGATGCAGATTGGGCAGGCAGTAATGATGACAGGAAAAGCACCAGTGGTGGAGCATTCTTTCTAGGAAAGAGTTTGGTTTCTTGGCTAAGTAAGAAACAACCTTCAGTTTCTTTATCTATAGCAGAAGCTGAATATATAGCAGCAGTGGCTGGGTGTACACAAGTTCTATGGATGAAAACCACCTTGGAGGATTTCAAAGTCAAGCATGAACAACCCATCTCCATATTTTGTGATAATACTAGTGCCATAAGTATTTCCAAAAATCCGGTAATGCACTCAAGGACAAAGCATATTTCCATCAAGTATCACTTTCTAAGGGAGAAAGTGCAAGATAAACAGGTCAAGGTAGAATATGTGTCTACTAAAGAGCAGATTGCAGATATCTTCACAAAACCTCTTCCGAAAGATACATTTGAGTATCTAAGGGAGAAATTGGGAGTTGTACTCCCACCCTAGAATTAATCACCTCATCAGGAGGTGGGGGAGGGACTAAGCTAAGAGGCTCATTCTTAGTCCCAAGCCCCAAAGGTGACCCTTTGCCATTGATGACAAAGGGGAGATTAGTAGGGGAGAGATATGAGTAAGGGGGAGAGCTTCAAGTGAAGAGGAAAGCTTCAAGTCGGGGGAGCAAAACTTCAAAAGATTGATTTCAGTTTTGGCTCTTGAAGATGTGTTTTTAGTAAAGGTTTGCCATCAATGACAAAGGGGGAGATTGTTGGCAATTTTGGGTACCTTGAGTACATTGCCTTTGCTCAAGTATAGTTGTTGTCATTGATGTCAAGGAGTTCTTGAAGCAATTTGTTTTTATGTCTAAGAATGTGTTTTGATGAAGGTTTCAGCTGGTCAGTAAGTCTCCAAGAAAATCAGAGTAGCCCAGTTGCAAAAGATCAAGAAAAAGATAAGTTAGAAAAAGTTTGCAGGCGGTTGGAAAAACTGTCGCGATTTCGCGACATGTTTGAGGAGAGAGAAAGTTTGGCAAAACTGTCACGATTTCGTGACATGTTGGAAGGCAGAGACGAAGTAAGCTAAACTGTCATGATTTCTCACGCAGGAAGGCAGAGAAAGAAAAGTGTCACGATTTCATGACACATTGCCAGGAAAGTTGTTCGGACGAGCAAGTGTCACGATTTCATGACATGTTGTAGGAGAGAGAGTCCGAAAGGAAAAGTGTCACGATTTCGTGACATGTTGAAGAAGAGGAAGTCTAGTGTTAACTGTCATGATTTCATGACAAGTTTGAAGAGAGAGAAAGTGATTCAGGAACTATCACGATTTTGCAACATGCTGCAAAAGACAAAGTGAGGACTATTGCGATTTCGTGACATGATGCAAAGTTCCAGTTGAGGACTGTCATGATTTCATGACATGCTGAAAAGCTCGAAGTGAGAACTGTCATGATTTTGTGACTTGCAGCAAAGAGAAGAGCCTGAAAGGAGAAGCGTCACGATTTCGTGACAGGCAGTGGAGAAAGCGTACGAAAGCCAGAAGTGTCACGATTTCGTGACAAGCAATGGAGAAAGCGTTCGAAAGCTAGAAGCATCATGATTTCATGATAGGCTACAAAGAAGTTGTACGGATGCAGAAAGTGTCATGATTTCTGACAAAGTTGAGTTGCTTAATTCTTTGTTTTCTAGAAAGTGTCACGATTTTGCGACAGAAGTGAGATGACGTCAACAAAATTCATAAGTGTCACGATTTCATGATAGAAGCTGAGAGGAAGGCCATGAAGACTAAAGTGTCATGATTTCATGATAGAAGTGTGATGACATCAACAAGAGGCAAAGGTGTCATGATTTCAGTGAAGGCGAGAGGAAGGGCATGAAGATAGAAGGGTCATGATTTCAACGAAGAGAAGATGACATCAAGAAAGATAGGAAGTGTCACGATTTCGTGACATAAGCGGTAAGGAGGTCGACAAAGGTAGTAGTGTCACGATTTCATGACAGCAAGCATAGAAGGTGTACGACAGGCAAAGATGTCACGATATCGTGACATGTTGTAGTTTCATGCCAGAAGCTATAGGGAGGCAGTGAAGTCGACAGAGTTAAATCTGGGCCGACGCAGCGTAGGTTTTGCAACCGACGTGATTGAAGGGTAAAATAAGCAACTAAGATCAAGGTTCTAATCTTGAGATTATGAGTATTAAAGGAGGGTTGTTTGAATGTTTTGGGCATCGATCGAAGTGTGCGTTCGAAGTGCAGATCTTACGCAAGTAAAGTCTACGATGCGCAAAGAGTGAGTCATTTCGAATCAAGCGAGGTGTGTAAGATGCAGCCATAACAGCCCAGATAGCACAAAAGTAGCGGTGGATGCGCAAAGGAGCAGAAGCTGTTGGTGTTGCGACATTCAGAGACAGTGCGCAGAAGTGAGGAGTTCGATAGCCGAAGTGTTGTGTACTGCTGTGACTACGCAGAACTATGCGAGAGTTGGTTTTGACCAAATACAGTTGTGACAGAACAGTAAAGACTTGGGGATAGCATTGAGCAAGCATTTGAAAGCTTGTGAACCATTTTTCTTTAACTAGTTTTTGAGGACCAGATTGAGGACAGAGATTGAGGCAGAAGAGGACATTTGTGCTAGACCGAAGGACTGCGTTTAGTGCAAATTCGAGGACCAGCTTTGCGGTGACAGAGTTGAGGACAGAGATCTCCAGCCAGAGTAGGGAAGACAGGTGTCTTCTATGGATAGAGTTCCACTTGCTAAGGGCGAAGGAGGTAGAGGTCTTCTAGAGGATCACCAACCAAAGCAGAATTAGGGGAAGGTGTCTCCTTTGAGCTGAGGCTCATAAACATTGTAATCGGGAAGGATTCCCAGAGGACTTTGATATAACTTTTAGAAGAAAAGTTTTATCCGTGGAGTAGCCCACCTTGGGTGAACCACGTAAATTGTTGTGTCACTTTGTGGATTGTATTTTGTGCATTGTTTTATTTTTGTTATTCTGCTATCTTTATCTTGCATGTTATTGATTTGAAAGCTACTTTGAAAGAAAAAGTTAAAAGTGGTCTTATACTGTTCACCCCCCCTCTCAGTATAAGCTTGTGTTCTTTAGTGTGAAGAATTAGACATCGGCCAAAGCAGATGGGTGGATACCCTTCAATGGAATGCGGTAATATTGATAGTCGGTGGCAGGACTGTCAAGTCGGTTGAGCCCAAAAGTAGGGGGGTCATCGTATGGGTGTTAGATGTCCTAAGTGTGCAGTCATTAAAGGGCGATGGTTATCCATGTGGGGGCCAAGAATCTGAGTAGTAGGGGCCAAATGGCCAAAGTATGTTAGTGGGATTCGAGAGCGCACGAATGATTTTCATTCCATAGTCTTGAAAAGTCTTTGAAAAGGCCATACGTCGCAGGTTTTATATGAAGACAAAGGGCATCCTTGGATGATAAAGTGATAGTATTGGCGTTAGGGAAGAATAAGAGGGAAAACGCATAAAGAGGAAAATATGTGTTACCATGCCCAATGGGACAAAATGAGAAGAGCGTTATGCAACAGAGGAGGAAGCTATTTTGGAAGAAGGAAGATTAAATAGGGGGAGGAGAAAGCAATCAAGGGGTTGGAAACTTCTAAAACAGAGTTGCAAAGCTGAGGGCAAGAGGCCATTCCGGACCTGCTTTGGATTGTTTTTCTTCCAATTTTTTTGGTTTTGGAGAACCATATTTCTGCCATGTACAAGGACATATTTTTAATGCAGATAGCTTTTCAGAAAGTTGCATCTTATGGACAAGAAAGGAGGAGTCATTTTCTGCATGCAAGATTAAATGTCTATTTTTTTCCCTTTTCAGATTTTAGGCTTGTAAATGGAGTTTATGCAAGTTTCTTGATTGCTTCATGTGAATGCTTAAATCTGAAAACCTCATTTAAACCCTTGGAGCCAACACTTAGCTTATCCGGATTGTGCTTGTTTTGCAAGTCCAATAGGTTAGGTTGCATGCATGAAAACCTCACATCTTCGGTTTTGTCGAAATAAGATAGCATCAAACTGAATGTATCATGTGTTTCATTTTCTGCATTTCATTTTCATTTTTTTGCATTTTATTTTTCTAAAAATTTTAATTTTTTGTTTTAATATTCAGGAATTAAAATAAACATTAAAAAAATTTCAAAATTCAAAAAAAATTTCACCATTGCGTAGGTTATACTTAATACTTCCAATACGCACTTTAAAATTTCATTTTCGGAGTTGTTTAGTATTTTTAAAATTCATTGAAGTTGATGTTTTATTACAAATTTAAAAAAAATCCGAAAATAGAAAATTTCCATTTTTGGGTTGAATTTCATTTTTTTAGTTTCATGCTTCATTCATGAGCCTATGATGACATTCCCTTCATGAAAATTCTAATTTCAACGAAGGAGTCATGTTTTATGGCACTTTGCAAATTACCATTTTGGGAGCAATCAAAGCACTAAATTATTCGTCTTGATGAAAATATGATTTCATTTAAGAAGGATAATTAAAGTGACATTTTGAAGCTACATTTGACGACCCTATTCATCATTGAGGATTTAATGCAAAATAAAATCTATTTTAAAACCCTCAAGATAAAAGGAATTAAGGCGCTACATCGTGGTCATATGAGGGCCAACTCACATTTGCTTTATTTTGGTTCAATGAACAATGACTAAAGTTTCATGGTAAAATAAAACAACATTGCCCCTTGTTTATAGTTACTTGCAATCACTAAGGTGTTCCAAGCATTTAAATTGAATATCTTTATTTGAGATTACTAATACACATATGCAAATGCTAATATAGCGGAGACCGTGGAGAAGTTGTTTGTTTAACTTCTTTGCAAGAGGGGATTTGGAACCCAAATCCTAAGGGAGAGTGTACTTTCACAATTGGGTGAAAATACCACTCAACACAGAGTTTCATAACATTTTGGCCTATGAGGAAATCTATTGGAGGTAAAAATCAAGGGCTCTTTGGTTGAAATATGGAGATTCAGATTCCAAGTTTTTTCACGTCACCACACTTAGAAACATAAGTAATAACAATATAAATTTAAAAAAAAAAGCAGATTGTTCTATTACATAGGACTTAACATAAATCAGAAAGGAGGATCTTAAAACTATCATTGCCAGGATCCTACCCTTTGCCAATGAGAATGTGAACCTTATCCCTTTTGATAGCCGTAAACCTCATCTGCAGGAGACCATGATTGCTCAATATTTAAGATTAACCTTGTTAGATGAGTTTGTGCCTAGGGTAGTCAACCCCAGAGCCAATGTGAAGTGGTCCCCACCTTCTACAGGTTGGTTTAAGATTAATTTTGATGGAGCGACTAAGGACAATCCTGGAAGAGCAGTCACTGGTGGTATTGTGCGAGATCATAATGGGAATATGATGCTTGAATTTTATGAATATTTGGGAACGAGGACGAACAACGAAGCTGAAACTAGAGCTATGTGGAGAGGCCTTCAAATGACTCAAGACTTAGAAGACAATTTGATCGTAGAAGAAGACTCTATGCATGTTATAAATCTCCCTAATAATTGGAAAACACCTCCTTGGAGGATTAAAACAATTGTTGAAGAGGCTAGGATCCTTTTCTAGGGAAGACATGATAAAAAAGCCCAACATGTCTTTCGAAAAGATAACAAAGTTGCTGATAAGTTGGCCAATTTGGGTATCGATGGTGACGGACTTTTCAAATGGAAACATGGTGTCCTGAGCGAAGTAGAGGAGCTTATTCAACAAGAATGCCAAGAATGATAGTCGAATTTACCAACAGGGAAGGCACTATAAGTTCGAAGGCTATGAGTATTCCCATCTCTTTTTTGAAATGGACACAATAAAAATTATTCGAGCTGTCAGTCTTGGTGGATGCTACTTGGAAATACCACAAAGACTAATGGGGACAGTCACATATTAGATAACATGGCTCCTAGTTGTCTTAGTAATTTGAGGTTGATTGATAATCACAGGGCAAGAAAGAAACGATAATATAAGACTTTGAACCAGAGCCACATGGACCACCAGATAGCCATTGCCATAAATCTAACCTGCAGGTTCACTTCTCCAAGGCTGATTTGCCAAGAAGGGATGTGGTCCCAAAGCATGTCATATATGGAAGAAAGCAATTACCAAAGAATTATTAAGAGTAATTGTCAATACAGAGTTTGTGGGAGTTTTTTTCAGTACTCTGCTATGTGTGTCTGCAGCTTTTTGTTTCTCCATTGTTTCAAGGAAGGGATATGTGTCTGTTTCTTTTTTTTTGTAATTATGATGCAAGTGTGTTTTCTTAGGGTATACCCAAAATTTTGTATGGGAAGTTTCATTCTTATAGTAGGCTATGTGCCTTATCGGATGTAATGGCTTTGGCGATATGTAGATTTTACATATATAGGATCCTTAGTAAGGACATGTTCATCAACAACCCTGGGCTGATTTTTGTAAAAGGTTTTGGGTCAACCTGTAAAACCTGGTATTAATGCTATAGTATCTTATCTACCAAAAAAAATACCACAATAATATGGAGAGATATTTGGGATAGTTTGAGCATTCCAAAAGTCAAAATGTTTATATGGCTAGTAGGTCATAGGAAACTTGTATCCTAGGATAACCTAATGAAAATGGATCATAATGTGTTCTATGTAATAAGGAGGAGAAAAGTATAGACCATATCTTGGGACATTACTCAATAGTCTAAGAACTATGGCAATGGATTCTTAATATGTTTGGTAAATGCATGGTGATGAATGAAAAAATTAAGAATGGTTAAAGGCAATGGTAGAGCACTTTAAAAATGAGGTATGACATACAATAGATGATACATCGAAAGATATAATACGTTGGACTATATGGATAGAAAGAAACAAAAATATTTAAAGGAAAGAAAAGCAGTTTAGAGGTAATATAAAGAAATATTTGTTTAGCCATAGAGGAGTTTAAACCAACCATATCAGCTCACCCAATCCCTAATCTAGAATTAGAGAGCCTTGATAGATGGAGTCAAGTCATCAATTGGAATTATGATGGTGGGTACACAAGAAACAAAAGGAAGGCAAAAAATATAAAGTAGAAATCAATGGAAGTAGAGTCGGTCAAATTGAATTTAGATGAAGCTTCTAAAGGAAATATTGGACCAATAGGAGGAGGATGAATAATAAAAAATAATAGGGGTGAGATTTTTTCACTTTATGCTTTTAATAGTGGATTTAAAATAAATAATGAAGTTGAAGCTTGGGTGGATTTAGAAGAATTAAAAATATGTAGAAAAGTAAAATGGAACAAAGTATAGACGAAAGGTGATTCACTAATAGTAATAAATGCAATTTTAAGGGAAGCAAAGGCTCTTTCGAACATACAAGAGATCATTGTGGAAATACAAGACCTTACTATAGAGTTTGAATAAATCAGGTTTACACATATATTAAGGGAAGGGAACAAATATGTAAATAGGCTAACCGATAGAGGGGTTTTAATAGAGGATAGCGAAGTTAAATTAACTTTTCTATGGTTAGGGAAAGTAGTAAATTTAGCTGAAGTTGACAAGAAAAATATGAAAGGAGCAAATTCAAAATAATGCTCCATAGGACTACAAAATTTTTTAGAGGATCAATTTATAAATAAATCTATTAGAGGAAACTAATAGTATAGATTTGGTAAATTAGACTATAATTTCGTGAAGCAAGTAGAAGTTTTTTTTATGTTGAAACAAAGGAAAATGACATCAAATGGAATTCATGGCTAAATAGATTATTTGAGTTGTTGATTGGATTATGAGACAAAGTATGGATTGGAACTTTTAACTTTTTGAGACTGGTAAACTAATTATTATAGTTAGCTACGATTGAAGAGACATGGAAAAAGAAGGCTATAATAAGTGAGACCATGCCACCTATATTTCATTGGTTACCAAGAAAGACATGACACAATATTTTGATAATTTTTGTCCAATCAGCATTTATAATATGATTTATAAGATCATTTCAAAAATTATGGCAAACAGGTTGAAGTGCATTTCAGATTGTGTTATCTCAAAGGAACACAAAGTTTTTTCATGGTAAATAAATTTTTGATGGTATGATCATTATATAGGAGGCCATATTATCTTCATCCCATAAAACAAACCATGTATGCTTATGAAATTAGATATGAACAAAGCATATGATAGGGTTTCCTTGAATTTTCTACATGATATTCTCAAAAGGTTTGGTTTTGATTATAGTTGGTGTAAATAGATTAAATGTTGTTATAACAGTGCAAAATATTCTATTTTGGTCACTGTTCTTGTATTGATTACTTCAATTCATCTTGTGGACTCTGTCAAGGTGATCTACTATCTCCTTATCTATTCATTATTCTTGTAGAGGTATTAGGTAGAGATTTCTTAAAGGTAAAAATGAAAGGAAAAATCAAAGGTATTCCAGTTGCAAAAAATGGTCCCTTTGAATTTAATCTCCAATTTGTTGATGATACTTTTTTTGGATCATCTCTTTGTCAGTGAGGCCATGGAGTTTAAATCAATATTATCATGCTATGAGAAGGCTACTAGATGATTGGTTAATGCTATAAAATCTAGGATTTTTCATTGACATTGCCCTAGATTTACAAAAAAATATTGTGAGTATTTTAGGGTTTAAAATTGAATATTTTCCATCAACCTACTTGGGTATTCCTTTGTCTCATAAAGTAAATAAAAAGAGCTTTGGATCTCTCGCTTATATAGAAAGAAAGGTTATTTGGTAGGTTGGAAAAGTAAGTTCTTGACCTTGGCAAGAAGGCTACAACTCACAAAGACTATGTTGTAATCCATCCCTATTTACATGATATCATTTTCAAGATCGCTAATAGTTATAGAATTAGAAATTGATAAAATTCAAAGAGACTTTCTTTGGATTCCTCTTTGTAAGTGGCATAGGGTTTGCAAAGGAAAGAACATTGGAGGAGTAGGCTTGCAAAGTTGTAGACTTATGAGTTTGACATTATGGACAAAGCTTGGATGGAGATTATTCAGAGATTCCAAGAAATTAGTTCGGATAAAAATATTACTTCAAAAATATATAAGTTTTCTTGTTGCAAGGAATTATTTAGGAAAATAACCCTACCCAAAGAATTGTCAAAATGGAACTTCATATAATATAGTTTGCAATTGATAAAGAAACATATTATATGGTTAGTTAATGAGGAGAATTATACAAATTTTTGGTTTGATGGTTGGCTAAAGCCTTATCCTCTTATCTTTGACTTAAAATGGTAACCATTTGCTCAAGAATGCCTAGATTGTAAATATCCACAGGTCAAAGACTATATTAATATGAGCAAAAACTCTAAATCTTAGATTTATGAGTAACCTAGTTGAAGGAGAGGAACTTAAGAAAATTGTAGATGAACTTTAAAAGATACTTCAAGAGTTTTATTTGTCGATTTTTACATGAAAAGATGAGTTGGTTTGGTTTGGAATCTATCAAAGAATGGTAGATACTCAATCAAGTTGGAATATGAGGATATAGATCAATCAAAATTTCCTATTCCCAAATATTTTCTTCAAAATAGTGTTTGGTTATTAAAATCTTTCCCAAAAGACCTAACATTCCTTTGGTTAGCAGTTTAAATTAAAAACTTCATAGGAGAGAGTCTACAAAGAAGAGGATATCATGGACCTATCAAATATGCCTTGTGTGAGAAGGATTTAGAAACATCATACCATTTAATTCTTCAGTATACCTTTGCTCACACAATTGGGGTTATTTTTTTAAAAATATGAAAATATGTTGGGTAGCTCCATCAACATTGAAAGAGTTGATGATTTATTGGATTAATTATTTCAAAGATAAAGTATTATGTATTATGTGGAGGATTATCAATACCATTATTTGTTGAAATTTATGGACTAAAAAGAATAATAGAATTTTAAAAAATAAATCTCAAAATCATATCCAAGTTTGGGATAGTATTATTTCTCCTCTTACAAAATATCTACAAATATGGTACTCATCATGGGAAGTTTCAAGTGCAAAAAAATAGGTTGTAACAACTTGGTTATGGAAGTTGAACATACATGGAAGAGTGGTATTTGATAATAGAATTAAAACAAAGGATCTACTTCGATCTAGTATAAATAAGAAATGTCCAGAAATTGGGTTTATCAAAATTAATTTTGATGGTACTTCTAAAGAAAATTTAGAAAAAGTTCGTGGAGGTGGTGTTTTTAGAAATAATGAAGGTAAAATTTCCCTCACTTTCTCAAAATCATATGATAGTTCAACTAACAACTATGTAGAGGCTAGGAAATTTCTTATAAGGATTAAAATTGTAATAGAAAACAGGGATGGAAATGTATTTTTGTTAAGGGGGATTCACAAATTATCATTAATGCTATAAACAAAAATTGATGTGAGAATTAGATAATAGATAATACTAGTGATGATGTTCATCACCTATTATTGGGGGCAATATATTGAAAATATGAGCATTTATTAAGAAGAAAATAAGGTAATAGATAAATTAGTCAATTGCAATGTTGATCTTTATATGGTTGAAATTCAAATTTTAATGGTGATAGGGTTTCAAACATTTTGTACAAGGATCAAGAAGGAAGATACAAATGGAAAGAGGATTTTTTTAGAAGTATACACGACATTGATGCTAGGAGGCAATTGAGTAGAAAGATAACAACTGTAATTATTCCAAGGGGTTCCAAGGATAAATTGATTTGGGAGTTGAATAACTCAGGAGAATACACAACAAGAAGTGGATATAATGTTCAACACCAACATAATAATAATATCAATAGATTTTGGAGAGATATTTGGGATAGCTCGAGAATTCTTTAAGACAATATATATATATATATATATATATATATATATATATATATATATTTTATAAGTAGCTATTGTATTTACAGTGGGTTTTAACTAGGATCCCAAAACCCGATTACATAAAAGTTGGAAATAACATGCCGAGAATAAGCCATTACAACAAAATTATGGGCCCAAGGCACCAATACCCTAAAAATGAAATACAAACAGAAATCCCGCCCAACGAGAACAGGTAAATTTGAACAATCCCGCACAGTGGGAAACCACCAATTTCAAAGGAAGGTAAGTTTGAAGATCCCGCCCAGTGGGGAGCAGCTGAAAACCACCATCGTGTAAATCCCGCCTAGCAGGAAGCAAAAAAAAACCATTATAATATAAATTTTGCCTAGCGGGAAGCAGTCGAAAAACCACCAAAGAGTGAATCCCGCCCAGTGGGAAGTAGCTAAAATCCATCCTAGTGTAGATCCCGCCCAATGGGAAGCAGCAAAAACCTCTACCAAGTGAATCCCACCTCCCGAGAAAACCAGCAGGAAATGAGAAAAACCCGCCCAACGAGAAACCCAACGGTTCTGGAGAATCCTGCCCAGCGGGAAACCATCCTGCCCAGAAAAAATGGGGAATCCCGCCTAGTAGGAAGCAGTTGAAAACCGGAAAAGAGGAGATCCCGCCCATCGAGAAGCATCCAGAAAGCACCACCAAGAGAATCCCTCCCCCAGGACAACCAGTAGGAAAAGACAACAGGTTAAGGGACCAGGGATACAGGGACTGGGGATCCTAGGTAGGAAGAGGTAACAACCACAAATATGGGATACCTGGGAGCCTAGTCTGGGGGATCCAGGGTCTGCATGCATAGATTAGATCCCCCCATGATTTGAAAAATGCAGTAGAACCCAGACAACCCCAAAAGTGGGGGCCAAGAATCTCATCCTTACATAGGAGAAACTTTAGGGAACTAGGACTGAGGCTGGGAATAGCCCAGGCAGAGAAAAATACCCCCCCAAGGCCAAAAAAATGCCTAGGGTGTCCACCAAGGAGCATAACCAACACGAAGAAGCCTCCAAGTGGGAAATCAAAGAGGGCCCTCCCCACAGGGACGGGACCAACAACAGCCACAGGATCCCAGAGAGGGATTCACTAGCAAAAGGGGGAAAGAGGCCCCCCCAGACCACCCACAAAGAAGTTAGGACCTCAAAGGAAACCCCAAGAAGCCATGAAAAACCCAACCAATCACCCCCACCACCCAGAGAACCGCAGGGAACCAAATCCACGCCAAAAACCTGTAGAAAACCCCAGGGGAAGCCTGAGGGAAAAAAAAGGGAAGGGATCCCGAAAGCAGCAAGGAACCCTGAGAAGAACCAGACCAAAAACTCAAACAAGGGAACCCTGACTGACTGGGAGAGGTGCAGAAAGAGGAGAAGGATCTCCCTCAAGGAGATCTTCTGCAACAAACAATCCCAAGGAAGGATGACCTAGGATGAGCCAGGGACTGGGCAGAACCAGGGGAGGGGGAGCAGGGAAGAGATTGGGACCCTCCCCTCTCTAATTTTTTCCCTCTACCATTTTGGATCAGAGAGACAAAATATTTCTTTGGCTAATAGGTCATAGAAGAATTTTATCCTGGGATAACCTTATGAAAAGGGGTTTTCATGACCCCTCTAAATGTGTTTTTTGTAATAAGGAGAAGGAGAGTATTGACCATCTCTTGGAACATTGCTCAATTGTCTAGAATCTATGGCAATGGATTCTTAATATGTTTGGTAAATGTATGGTGATGAATAGTAGAATTGAAGATTGGTTAAAGCAATGACATAGTACTTATAAAAGTGAGGCTTTATAGACAATATGGGATATATCAAAAGATACAATACTTTGGACTATATGGCTAGAAAGGAATAGAATAATATTTAAAGAAAAGGAAAGTAGTTTAGAGGTAATGAAAAAGAAGATATGTTTAGCCATAGATGAGTCTAAACCAACCCTATCAACTCACCCAATCCCTAATTTAGAAGCAGAGAGTCTTGATAGATGGAGTCAAGTCATTAAATGGAATTATGATGTTGGGTACAAGATAAGAAAAAATAAGGTAAATAATATAAAGTGGAAATCACCAGATGTGGAGTGGGTTAAGTTGAATTTTGATGGAGCATCTAAAGGAAACCCAGGACCAACAGGAGGAGGATGAATAATTAGAATTAATATAGGAGATATTTTGTCTCATTATGCTTTTAATTGTGGATTTAAGACAAATAATGAAGCTGAAGCTTGGGTAACTTTAGAAGGGTTAAAAATATGTAAACAAATAAAATGGAATAGAGTTTGGATGGAAGGTGATTCTCTCATAGTAATAAATGTAATTTTGAGGAAAGCAAAGGCTCCATGGAACATACAAGATATAACCATGGAAATTCAAGATCTTGCTAAAGAGTTTGAAGAAATAAGGTTTAAAAATATATTAAGGGAAATAAACAAATGTGCAGATAAGGTAGCCAATAGAGGGGTTTTGGTTGAGGATCATGAAGTTAACATCTCCTTTCCATGGTTAGAGGAAGTAGAAAGTTTAGTTGAAGCTGAAAAAATTGTTGATTGCCTAAATCAATTAATGATTAAGATTTACTTTAATGTTTTCCATTGGTAATATCTATTTTATTTTATAACAATAATGTGTGTTCATTTATACTATTTATTATAATTTTTGTGGTTGCACTTGTATTTCAAGAAGAAAACTAGCAATCTAGATTTGGTAAAACGGACTATGTTAGTGCGATGTTTTGGAAATATTAATGTACTAAGATGCAAGGCATAGATAGTAGAGGTGAAGTTTTGGCATTGTGAAGGCTGCTATAGGAAAATATCAAGAAATATGCTAAATTCTGGAGTAATTGTATTCATACAGAGATTTTAAAAGATCCAAAAAATAAAAATCAAGAATTCAGACATTTTATGTAAAATGATGTAGGTTTCTAACTATAGCATCTCAATTGAGATGAGAAGTGTATCTATTTGTAAACTCTTAGGCTCTAAAGAAGAGAGATGTAATTTGTTAAGGATGGGGACCCGAGTATAACCCCTTTTTATCAAGCAAAAAAATAAAAATTTATGGGAGAATTATATAATAAATAATATTATTGATGATGTTCATCACTTATTATTGGAGACAATCTCTTGGAAATGTGAGCATTTATAGAGAAGGAAATCAGGTAGTAGAATTGCAGTGTTGATCTTTATCTTGGTGAAATTCAAATTTTAAAAGACAATTGGCCAAGTAAGGTTTTCTTTCTTAATCAAAATAATGTCAAAGAGTTGATTGTGGAAACATAGCACTTCAAAGAAGTTGAAGAATATATTTAATAGAAAAAAATGAAAAATATTTATGACAAAATCATATGTTAAATATAATTTAATTAACTAATAACCAATGTAACATTTAAAATAATAACCTAATAAAAACCAAATATATCTTATTAAAAATTATTTTTTATTAAAAAAATATTATTTTATTTTTAGTCTTAAAAAGAACATGTTTACTTTTTAAGGGTTAGTTGTTACCAAAGGATTTGAAAGTGGATGATAGTTGACCTATATTTTAACCCTCAACATCAAATAAAAAGTGACTAATTTGATACACGTTAAAAACCATTTCTTTAAAAAAAAAAAATCGTTAGAATTTGAGGGATAGTTGTCATCAAAAGCATTTGGAAGTTTGTGATAGTTGACCTTCTTTTCTTAAAGGTCTAATTGTTGATGTCTATATATTATTTTATAATATTTGAATTTGGATATATATATATTAGAAGTTCATGTTTTTGTTCAATTGAACTTGTATCATTTGATAAAATGTTAAGACCCATCCATATAATTAGAACCTTGGTTTTGTTCAATTGAACTTGTATCATTTGATAAAATGTTAAGATCCATCCATAGAATTAGAACCTTGGGTTATTATGTGAAAATATTTGCTCCACTCCAATTGTCCTAAACTTAAGTAAAATGTTATGATTCACTTATAAAATTGGAACCGGTTTTACAGCATAAAACTCCTCACTCATTGCTTCTCTCAAACCCCTTAGGTTACACTGTTAAGGTCTAATGATATTGGAATTGAACCAAATGAGTTTATAACAAGTCATGGGAGTATGGCAAGTTGGCATCAAGGAAGATCAGTCAAGTGATGATGACCCTACAACCATCTAAAATATGACAACATCATATTTTGGTCATAAATCCTTCAAATAAATTTATATTACAATGAAACTTTGGATTGAGGATCCTAACATCAATAAAAATCCTTTAACATCAATTCGAGCTCAAAATGCATCATATAGTTCAAAAAAAAAGGAAAAAAATAATTAATATTAATGAGCAATATGTTTTTTAGCATAAGTCAAGCATATCAAGTCAAAATTGAATGATTCTTTTTGCAAGTAAAATAGGACTCAAAGGATTGTTTACGATATATAGTTCATACCAAATTACATTTTTTTGACCATTAAAAATGATAAAAAATAGTTTCTTGTATAATCCTATTTTTTTTATCTCAAGAGATCCAAATAAAATAATTTTTTTACTATAGGTTCTTGACATCATTGCACATTGCCTACCAAATTTCATATTAAAAATCATTATTTGGACCTGTTGACAATTTTGTCACATTGCCTAGAGGGGTAGTTTAATCAAAATTTTTGTAAAGTGTTTCTTTTGTAAAGTGTTTATTTTTATTGTTTTTGAAGACATTTGTAAGTATTGCAGCAATTTTGGCTTTCATTGCCACCCCCCTTTGTATATAGAATGGAGATGCAAAGCTATTCACTACTAAGCAAGCTAAGAAAAGAGCTTCGCTACTGAGCAAGCTAAGAAAAGAGCTTCGCAGGAAAAGGAAGATAGCTTCACTGAAAAAAGGAAGTAGAGAATAAAAAGAGCTTCGCACCCGAAGCAACCCAAACAGATGCTTCGGGCGAAAGTTTTGCGAAGCGGCATTCGAAGAAGTCTAAACAAAGAAGAACAACTTTGCCGAAGAAGGAAAGCAAAGATTAGATCGCGACTCAATTACTAAGGCGTGAAAAGAGCTTTGCACCTGAAGCATTTCAAGCAGTTCCTTCGGGCAAAAATCTTACGAAGCGGAATTTGAAGGAGTGCAAACATTGAAAACTACTTCGCTAAGAAATTGGCGAAGTATCCACTTCGGGCCTCCCTACTGGTGAACCATTCTCACTTCGTCGAAAGTCATCGCGAAGCATCTGCTTCGGCTAGCTTTCATGTGAAGCACTTTCACCCGAAGCGGTAGTGGCCCGTAAAGACGAAGACATTTTTCCAAGGCAAGAATGCACTTCGGCCCAAAAAACCCCAAACCGTAGTTTTGAAGGAGGATCGCGGTGAAGCATTTTGACGGCCCATTAGCAAAGCATCCACTTCGGGAAAAGAACCTCAGTGAAGCAGTTTTGACACGCCTTTCCAGTGAAGCGGTAAGAAATTACGATCCATCACGAGGAGGAATACTTACTTCGGCATTTCACATCCTCGAAGCTGTCTCGCGAAGCTCATTCATGCGAAGTGCATAACCAAGAAGGAGGATCTACTTCGGCTCAAATCCATCGCGAAGCGGAGTTGCGAACGAAAATTCAACGAAGCGCTTCAAAGGCATGCACTCCAAGCCGGGTATTTTTATGAGGCAATCAAGTACCTCATAAATGAGTTTTTACGTGCCCGGTGAACTCATTGCTCATTTTTGGCAATTGGAAAGGAAGTATCAGTCCCTGAAGGAGAGCCCGATGGACATGCCAGCCACTCGAGCTCCACACCCGGAGGCCAAGGACATTCAGGTAGCTTATAAATGCAAGTTTCCTCGGCTGACCCGGTCACAGTTGCTAGTTATGGGAAAGGATTTGAGAGCTCATTCACGGGAGTTGCGAGAGTCGACTTCTCGGATTTTTGAGGATGTACTCCTCCATTTTGCGCATTGATGACTCAGAGGGTCGGGTCCTCTATAAAACCCAGGCAGTGTAATGTAAAATGGGAGGGAACTTTCTGCTAGAAAGTTGCTGTAACTTGAATCTTTGTGATTAATACTAAAGAGATTTGGGCTTAATTTCTCTCTTGTATGCTACCTTTTGTGGTTATTCCTATTATTTCTTTCTTCATTTGCATACTGTAATTCTGCATTCTGGATTTAGGTGTGCGATTGTGGATAGAACCCTAGAATTTTCTCGAAGCATACATAGGGGAGAAAAATGCTATATTGGTTTTCTTGTATGCTGCCTGTGGATAGTGTTTCTGTTATGTTCACTCATTTCCTAGTTGTCGTAATTTTGAATCCTAGATTTAGAAGTAAGGGGGAGGGTAATCCTGGAACTCGTCCAAAGGATACATATGAGAGCTCATACTGTGTTCATGTCATTTTATTCTTGGTATTTCTTGCTGTTGTTTCGAGTTGTTAGCCAGCGATCGTGCTACTGGTTCTTTCCCACTTTAATCTATTGACATTTCTTCCCTTACCTCGTTTATTTCTTTCCTGCACCCTTATTATTTTATCTCTTTCCTGCACCCTTACTATTTTCATCTCTTTCCTGCACTCTTGTCTCAAAAACACCAAGTAGTTTAGTAAAGGAGCCGACATTTCTCCGGAGATTGGCACGAGGGGCATCTCTTCCTCTCGGAATTTCAATGTTGGTCCAGGTCTAGGGTGTGTACACTTCCCGAAATCCTTTCCTGGGCAGATTTGATGACCAATAGGACCTTCAAAAATTCTAAAAAAATCCAACTACCAAGATGGTAGGAAATTGATTGATTTGACATGTGTAATGTGGTCGAAACATATCTAGGCAAGTTTAAAGAGGAATATGCATAAAGAAATGTGTTACACATATTCCTTATCCATGTTTGACATTTTAATAGACCCGAGTAATTAATAAACATTAATTGCACTTCCAAAATTAGAAGAGGAGAAGAAGTTATGGGGATTTGGAGAGCTAAAAATAGGGTCAATGTAGTTCCAACAATGAGAGAGAAAATATACCATTGATAGGAACTATGCAAAGCTCCAAACAAAGAAATGGTGATTGTACATCCCAACAAGGGTAAAATTGATGATAAAAACTTTTGTAATCTCTTAATTTGCATGGAATAAGATGCTTGAGCGATTCATTTATAGGTTTTCTTCAAAAAATATTTTTTAACATTAAATAATTGTGTTATATGTTGTTGTATGTTTCCTCTTTTTGAGCATGTTAGTAGTTTTACTTGCATTATATTCATTTTATGGAACTTTTGTATGCTTTATATGCTTAAAAACTAGCAAGTTTGAGCTAATGGACAATAGTTTGGTACAATAGTAAGATATTGATATTATAATGAATTTTTGGCTTTATGATCATTGTATCAATCTCTTTATGGATTTTCCATACTTTTTTATTGTATTATATGAGTATTTTTAGGCATGAGATAGTGTTTTTTATTCAAGATTGAAGGTTTCACTAACTAGTGACTAGTTTCTTAAGAGTCCAAGTAAGACTTAGCTCATTAACACTAATACTTTGGAAATAATGTATTTAAGGTTTCATTAGTGGGAATTATAAGTCAAGAACCTTTATTTAGAGTGTCAAAATCATTGCTTCTCGTTGTTTGTCCCAAATATCTTTGAGAAAATATTAAGGTTCACCTTTAGGATTAAAGGTTTGGTTTATGAGGTCAAATATCTTGTTTCATAAGGGTTGTTCCAAACCCCTTGTGCTAACATGTTAAGGTTCACCCAAAAGTATTAGACACTTGTTTTATGCTATAAAAATATTCATTCACCACTACTTACCTCAAATGCCATAGACACTTAAAGACATTAGTTCTCATAACTAATGACACACTAAAAATATTAATCTACCAATTTACATATAAATATAAACAATTACTTTCCAAAATTTTCATTATTTATGTTTAATTTTAATTTATCTATCATGTTTTGGGATGAGAAATTTTTATTCATCGTTGATTTTGGATGAAGAGCATTGTAATTTTCTTGGGTTCCTTGTATATTTTAGGAATGCAAATCTATAATCATTGATTATTCATGAAGGGTTTACACTTGCTTGGATAGAAGAAGTGAATGCCTATGGATTTGAAACATCATTGCAGATATCAAAATAAAGTTATTATAAATCTAAAGACATAAATTTCATCTAGTTTTTGGCAAAAGTACCAAGAAAATGCATTGAGGGCGATGCTAGCACCAACTTCCAATGCTAATCACAAGAGAGAACATTGATTGGCTTGCAATAGCTTTGGATTCCATTTAAAAGGAGAAGAAGGTAAGAAATAATGAGCCAAAGGCTAGTTGGGAGTAGAGCATGAAAGGTAATGAAGAAGATAAACTTAGTTAAGTGGAATTAATAGACCAACATCCTAGTATCTCTGCTACCATGGGTAATGATAATTTGTGGGAAGAATCTCAATGAAGTATATTTTGGTCACACTTGGAAATTTTTTCATATATATATATATTCAAATCCATTGTGTTCAACTTTATTTTGTGAGGGAGTGCACTATCTTCTAAATATTATATTGGAAGGTTTTTTGAGATACAAATTGTTTGTTTAGGCGTGGGGTCATTTATATGTTGTGGACATAAGGAACATAGTTATTTATTTGTGAAGCAAATGATATTTCTTGTATGTTTAGGAGATTGGAACAAGAGGTATGAAGACAACAATAGTGTTTTTCGTTGGGATGTTACATAGGATTGAAATCCCAAGAGATGATACATGTGACTTATTGGATCGTGAGCATCATTGTAAGATATTATATGGATATTTAGCTGAGCCTTTTATTTTGTCATTTCAAGGCACATGTTGTATTGAAGGGGAAAAGAAGAGTCTTTATCCCACATTTACTACACAAGAAATATATTTGATATTTATATAATATGATCATTCATTGTGTTGATGAAGCCAAATATTGTGGAGTACACCTTATACTTTTGGATTAGTGCGGTCAATATGTTGCCAAAGCATTGATTTGATCTTATATTTAATTAAGTCCTTTATTTTTTAAGAGATAACCACTCTTTATCCCATATGTATAATGAAGGGATAATTTAAAGTTTTTAATAGTATTTAATTGCATAAATATATTGAGGTGATTTTGGAAGAATAAGATACTTTTGGACATAAATTATTTTACATAATTTTAGGTTATGTATAGTACTCAAAAAGATCTTTTCAAGTCCAACATATTTGATATAATTTTGTTCCTATTGAAAATTGTTAGTTAATGCAAAATGATGTCATATGATGCAAAGATTGAAAGTCACATGATTGAGGGGGTCCGAGGGATATACACTTGATCCAAATATGATTAGTCAAATATAAGAATGCATTGTCTACTACCATCAAGGATCATAGTTTGTTCAAAGAGAAGAGGAGGTCTAGTTTAACTATTGTTTTGTGGATAGTAGAGTGTGTTCCTATTTGCGAATGATCTTGTGAATGGTTGTGTATGTCATTATTCATAATAAAAATGATGTACATGTGATTAGTTGTGTGTGTCAATAGTCACAACTTGTTAGCGATTTTAGATAGTTGTGTATTTTCCTATCCATAATTCATAAGTTAAATAAGTTTATTTTCATTGAGGTGAGCAGATGTGTATGTCCTTGTTCATAACTGATGTAAGTAATGGACTATTATGTGTATCTTAGTTCATGATATTTATGTACTTTTTTCCAATTGCATGTGTGTCTCATTTTATCAAGTGATCAAAGATATTTGAATTGTTATGTTTGTCTCGATCACTTATCAAAATTCCTACTCATTTATAGAACATGACATAAGGGGAAAATGTAAGAATATTACATCATAATAAAGTTAGATAAGTTATAGTGGGTGACACCCATATACATGAGTTAGTTGTAGGTAGTTATGAGAACCAACTCAATCATGATTGTATAAATGTATCATTCCTTAATTAATATATTTTGTCCAACACTGTATGCTAACCCACCAATGGTTGTCTTCCATGTACTATGATATGATTATTGCATGAGTATTGACCATTTATTGTCATGAATTTTATAATCAAAACCATTTGGTTTGAAAACATTTAAAACATTTAATAATTATGAACAAAACAAGCAAAATTGATAGAATGAATTCAATTATATTCCTCATGTTCCCTTTAACCCAATAATAAACCTAATAACTTGATTATAAGGTATACTAAAATGATTAATTTATTTTGCATGCAACCAATCTAGTAGTAGAATTTTATCATGATTGTGAATGAGATATTTTAATGGTGCAATTGCACCCAAATTTTGCATATCAGTTTGTATTGTAGGTTAATGAGTTTATTTTGTGCAAATCTTGTGCATATGCTTAAAATGAAAATAATGTTGAGAATATATATATATATATATATATATATATATATATATATATATATATATATATTTCTCTTACAATTTATTTTTGAAGTATATCAAATTTTTATACTAAGTTTAGATTTTCAATATTTAAAAACTCATGAGCAATTTGGACATAATGACTTCATTGTACTAGTAGAGGCCATTAACTTCCTCTATGATAGTTTGTGACACCATGATCATCATCTATTAGGACAAATACTATATCTTGCTTGACCAAGTAAATATATCACCTATAGTATTTGATATATGTATTAAATTTGATAATTAAATGGTCCTTACATTGTAATTTTTAGTAATGTCCATCAAGAAGAAGATTACCAAAATAATATTAAAATATCTACTTATTTATTTGTATAGATGGTAAATTTAAAATCGAAGGCATATTAACATAGTTTAATTTTTTTTTTGACTTAAAGGAAGTTATACATAGGTGTATAATTGTAGATATTTAGAGGAGAGAGGATAGTTGCCATTATGGTAAGTGTACAATCAAATATGTGTAAATATTAAAATTTATAAGTTGTAAATACTAGGACATTCAATTTGTTGTATTTCAATGGTGATCCTAATCAATGTCCATTTTGAGCAAAATAGAGAAATTGAGATTCTTGGTGGTGCATGGCTATAAGCTCATCAAGACTGTGGGGATCATGGTTTTCAATAATTGAAAGTCTAAGTGGGATAACCTCTCAATGCAAGAGCAAACCTAGTTGAAAATTTGATAGGATGTGTGAGCTTGGTGGACTTGTCTAAGAATATTACCATGTATAGAAGGAGGAATATTAATAGTGTTATAGTGGAATCCATTCTATATTCCTATCACACTCTCATCCACTAATTTTATAGGTGACTATTATTGTTAGGATCAATCCATTTTGAGGGAGACACCCTACACCTTCATTATTGTTAAGAGTAATAATATCTACGAGAAGAAGATTTTGTTAGACGTAAATGTCGTTTCGTTCTATGGAAAGCAAATGACACACTTTATGGTGCTCAAATTCATGGTGTTTATGCAAACACTACACAAGAGTTTTTGCAAGAAACTCCACAAATATATTTTCAAGAATATAATCAAAAGCTTATGAATTATATAGTTCTCAAACAAAAGAGTGCTACTTTGTGGACCAATATGGTTGTCCTTTTATAATATAGTTTTAAAATCCATGAAGTATAAATGAATATTATATTAGGTCCGAGGTGTAGACCAATTGGTTCATCCAAACCCCATAAGGGGGGCGGAGGTCCAAGGTTCAAATCTCGGGCCTCGTTGGACTAAACGCTTGTCCCTTTCCTGGTGCTTTTAGTGGCGTAAAAGGTTTAAAATGATTGTGGCATGGTGGTTATAGGGGCGGATTGCGCGAAGATCTGTATGGCGGCTTCTGGGGCGGATAGCGCAGAATACTGTGGCGACCATAAAAGCTAGACAGCCTGCCCGAATTCGTGGCGGCTACCGATTCCTCCATGTAAATTAAAATAAAAAATAAAAAAAATAAATGAATATTATAGTTGGTGTTAAACAAATTAAGAGTAATTGTTGTAGAAGTCAATAGGCCTAGATATAGTAAGTTTGACATAAGATATTATTGAAAGAGTTGGAATTAAGTTGATAAGGGGTATCAAAATTTTGGATTATTAATACATTTTATATAGTTTATGAAACATTTATTTCTTTCATAGCATTGTCTAGGTCTCAATAGTTCATTCTTGCATATTTATTATTGCGATCATGGATAATAGTTTTTATGTGTACTAAAGTTTTCTTTAAACCAATTTTTTTTATCCTTGCATATTTATTATTGCGATCATGGATAATAGTTTTTATGTGTACTAAAGTTTTCTTTAAACCAAATTTTCTTTAATTGGTTATATGGGATTGAAATAATCCTTATATCGGGACCACATAATGCATGTATTTTTTGGCAAGATTTGAACTTGGCTTTCTTCCTCAAAAGTTAAGGTATTTAACCACTTGAAGTAATGCCATTTAATCCCATATAACCGATTAAAAAAAAAACACAAATTCACTCTATATGCTATTGGTATTTCAATGCACCATGAGGATCAACTACTTATGATATATGCATGATGTGCATGATTGTATAGATGTTAACAAATTTTTTTTTGTACATAATATAATAAATAAGTCTATAATTAGAATTGAAAAAATCATTATAAAATTCAATATTTGCAAATTATTATTTTTAATTAATATAATTAAATAAGTATAAAAGATCATTCAACCTAGAAATATCAAAATCCATCTTCTATTTTTTAAATTGATTATATGAGGTTCAAACGCACCCGACCTACATCATTACCCCATATTGGTATTACAACTTGAAAATTACATATATTGTTTGTCAAGTTTCAAACCTGGGTCTTCGCCTTGAAAATTGAGGAATTTAACCATCTTAATATTATCTTCTAATAGCCCATGAGGTTTAAAGCAATTCGTAGGGAATGAAAAGTTTCACACCCTTAACAAAGGTTCAAATTACTCCCAAGGACTAGGTGGATTGGTAAGTGCAGGTGTGGTTGGGTACTTACCAAGAAGAGACCTAGGTTCAAACGTTGGGGGGAGCTAACCCTTTGAAAAGGTAGTAATTTGCTTTGAATTTTTTGAGTGCATGCTAGACCGATGACGATGGTACGAATCCCGAACGGCCGATGGTCCCCATCTCATGTCGAGTCAACAAGAACAAGACGAATAGGTTTGTTGGGATTAGTCCCTATGGTTTGAACTCTGCGCTAGCGAGTTACTAAAAATAGTGGGTGTAACCAACTCTCCTATGTAATAAAAAAATTCAAATTTCATAGTTGAACCTTAACATTTATATCAAACTACATCAACTCAACTCACTATATTCCTCAACTTTCAAAAAGGAGATCCAAATTTAAATCTTGTCTAGCAACACATGCATAATTGTCCAAGCTATTGTAATACCGCTATATAATCATGATATAATACATGTTAGACCTGTTCCAGTCTCATATAACTAATTTAGAAATAACAATCTTCTACTAAAATGTATAATTTATCTATATAATATATTTATACTATCTTCATTAATCATATCCACGATATTTTTGTTTATCTTAATTTTTCAATCAAATTAATTTAAAAATAAAAAATTAACCAAACAAATAAAAGATATATATTTTTAATATGATTATATGTTCTATAATTATTATAAAAACATATCAAAATCTTTCCTCTTTATTAAACATATACAAAAGCTTAAATACAAATAAATTTATAATTGCAAAGATTAACAATTATATAATACTAAACAATTTTCTTTTATTAAATATATAAAAAATAAATATAAACATATTTACACGTGCAAATATTAACAGCTATATAACATTTATTAAAAAACTAAAACTAAATTTATCAGCTTTTGTAGGCATGATTAATTAAGCAAGAATGAAGATGATTGTAAAAAGTTAACACAATGATCTTAAAAAACTTAAGACAAGGAAGACGACTATTTTATTATAGGAAAACAAATTTAAAATATGGTTTAATTAATTTTGACAATAATATTTGTAAAAGTGAGTTTCAAAAAAGTTAAATATAATCTAAAAATAAAAAATTATAAAAAAATAATATATATTTTGATTTGGTTGGTATAAAAAATTCTGATGACCAACGCACAAGGTTTAGCAGTCTTCTTCTAATCATACTTCTCCTAACCATGACCCCTCTTAAAATCGAGAGCTATGCTTATCAATAGAAAATTTAACACACAACCCCCACTCACCCACTCAGACATTCGCCACTCACTCACTCACACATTCGCCCACGATGCGATGTGAACCTTGAACCTATCCAAGAAGAAGCAAAGCTCGAATCATTACGCTGTCTCGATGTTAACCTTGAACCTACCGAAGAAGAAGCAAAGCTCGAATCATTACGCTGTCTCCGAAACTATAAAAATATTTAATTTAAAACAAGTCAAATATGTTCTTAAGGATTATAGTTAACTATGCACCTTATGATCTCAAATTATACTTAATATTTAAAAAATATAGATTTATAATATGTAAGAACTTTAAGATTTTAATGGAATGGTAATATGTTGTTACAAAGAGGCCAAAGATTGGATTCTATCAATACTAACAAAATTTTTAACAAGGTTTTTTTTTAAAATAAGATTTAATAAATAGAGAAAAGTAAATTAAAAATGTTCAGGTATTTAAAAATAAAAATTTGAAGATTATGTTATTTTATTGTATAAAGGTTGATATGAATCACACATAACCCAAGGTTGATTGTATTATAATATAATATTATATTAATAGTTGATTAGCTTCTCAAAATAAAATTAGAAGATGAATATACAAAAAAAAAAAAAATATTTATCATTGTAATTATCATGGAAAACAATAATATGTAATTGTCTTTGTATACAAAGTAACGTATGAAACTTTGCCCTCTTTAAGTGGCTCTTCCATTTTGAAATTTTTTGTAAAGTTATTCTTTCCTTAAAAAATATTATTAATATTACCCTACTTAAAAGTATTAGCTATTTCTATTTCTTGTATAAATTATTATTATAAATATTATTTGTGAACCAAACAAATTTAATATTTTTAAATATTGGTAAAGTTTTTGTAAAAAAAACATCCATAGTGAAACGATGGGTACATTATCTAACCTATTATAACAAATTGCACAAACTTTCAAACGAGACGAATCTAATTAATATTTCAAAATGAAAGCACCACTAAACCAATCTAACTAATATAAATGGGGTTGGCAAAGTCTTGCCGTCGAGACCTTTTACATTGTGGTCAAGACAAAATAGGTAAATAAAGTATTGCCGGCGTAATGTAATTCTTGGTCCTCAAATCCGTGGAAAACTTTAGCGGTGGGCATTCACATCACGTGTACAACGCACTTACCTACCTTCACCTGTTTTGAATATTTCGAACTTCTACCGCAAGTTTTAAGACGTTACTTTATTATTCTTAATCAATTATATTTTTATATTAAAAAGAATTTAAGTTTAAATTTTATTAAATTACTCATATAATTACTAAATAATTATAATATTATTTTATAATTATTATAAATACTAGTTTAGATATAAAAGATGAGCTCGACGTTTTTATAGATATATATCCTTTATATCTAAGCTAGTTTAAATATTTTAAATGTTTTTGTTAATGTCAGCTTTTTTTACAACGTGACATGTATGACCTCTTTGCCTTCACCCCTGTTTACGAACGCCTCTCGACGTAATAATTATAATAATATTATTATTATTTTTTATTTGGTTAGTGTGAGAAACTCCCACGACCAACAATACATATGGCTTAGCAGTCTCCTTTCAACCATGACCCCTCTTAAAATCTCAACCATGACCCCTCCTAAAATCGAGAGCTATGCTTATCAATAGAAAATTTAACACACAATTATCATACACCCACCCCCTCACACACTTACCCACGCCATAGTTTAAACCTTGGACCTCCAAAAAAAAAAAAAAAAAAAAAAAAAAAAGCCAAAGCCCATACCATTGTGCTGCACCCTAAAATTATTATTAATATTTTTTAATTTTTCAATGTAAAAACCCTACATAAAATAAAAATAAAATTTAAATTAATTATATGTAAAAAATAGTTTTAATCTCCTATGGTCGTGTGATTCGAAAATAATTCTCTTCTTGCCTTACCAAATTGTAATGATTGAGCATTAGTTACTTAATAGACTATTTGTCTTCTATATCTTAGAGGGAATCACACGTCTAATATTGGGCTCTCGCGTCCAAGGAAGAAAACATGTGAAGTTTAACCAAACTAAAATACTAACCACCTTATTATAGGCGTTGAGACTTTGAAAACATTTCTCATTATTTAAAAGGTCAAATAACCATTTTTTTTATATATAGAAGCAATGGTTACAATCACGATTTTTAGTAACTACCAACATAGCTGGTAGGGTTCAAACTATCCACGCAACAGACTCCGCCGTATCATGGTAACCCGGCGCGAGATGGGGACCGCCGGCACACCCCACCACTCGAGGAACACGATCTAGGTTACCGTCCCATGGGGAAGGAGATAATACATACTAAACATACATTTCATTAATAAAGAAGTTTAAGTAGTTTTATATTTAAAATTGTACTTTAAGATTAGGTTGATTACGTTAAAATTTAATAAAGTAGTTTAAGTAGCTTTATATTTAAAATTGTACTTTAAGATTAGGTTGATTACGTTAAATTTTATTATATTATTTATTGTTACGAAGGATGTTAATTATTTTATCTTATATATGAATGAATTTGTTTTTGAAAGAATAGAAAGATAAAAAGTTTATGGTAAAGGTGAAACATTAAGAAGAGAAATATCGAAAGGTCTTTTAAAAGTAAGAGACATTGTATTGTATAAATTTGATGGTTGTTTATATATTTATGCTAGTAAAAAATATATGTAATATTATTGTTATTATTGCCCATCTTTCTTTTAATTCTAACATTTGGTATCACATCTATCAACAAAGAGTTTGTGTGAGTATGTGGAGGTTGTTTGTATTAGAAGGGACAATCATCACCATTGATGACATGCTTTTATAAATTATCTTGCACAAGTTTTGGCAAAAGATGAGGTTTGATTTGAATTTAACTTGAGACGTCACCAAAGGAAACTGTTAAAGCAAACTCTCGAATTTCTATGGTAGCTAATCAAGAGCCTTGAAGACAAAGGCATAGAAGTAAAATTTGAACACCCAATTAAAGAGTTTGCATAAAAGGTGAAGAGAAATCTGTTTGTTGAGAACCACATGGAGGTGGCTAAGTTTCATGTTGAAGATGAGTTTATGCTTAATAAAATTGGGGAATACGTCTCATTAATAGATTTAGTATTATATGTATAAATCTAGAATTAAAGCTTTTGATTTTGTCTTTTAAGAACACAAACTTATATTAAGAGGGAGGTGAACAACATAAGACCACTTTTTACTTTTCTTTCCCAATCAATATTATGCAATGTATAAATAGCAATATCAATAATAGTAATAAAAGCAATGCACAAATAACCACACACAATAGAGAGACCAATTTTACGTGGTTCACCTAATGTGGGCTACTCCACGGAGAAAATATTTCACTAAAATTTTCTCAATCAATCAATCTCTTGGGAATCCTTTCTTTATTACAATATTTATGGACCTCTGTCCAAAGGAGACACCAATCCCCTAATCAAGTTCGTGGATCTTTATCCACAGGAGAACTCCTTTCTCCTTAGCTCTGACTGGTGATCTTTTAGAAGAACTGTTGTCCCCACTGCTGTAGCTAATGGATCTCTATCCACTGAAGACACTTGTCTTCACTGCCCTGGCTAATGTATCTCTATCCACTAAATACTGTCATCTTCTATACTATGTCACCTTCAAAGCTCTTTCTCAAATCTGTACTAAACATAGTCCTTTGGTCTAGCACAAATCTGCTCAATCTCTGTCTCTGGTCTGGCACAAACTTATTCTCAAATCTGCACAAAAATCTATCCTCAAATATGTACTAAATACAACCCTTCAGTCTAGCACAAATATGTCCTCAATATCTATCCTCTAATCTATACTAAACATAGTCTTTCGGTCTAGCACAAATCTGTCCTCAATATTTATCCTCTGATTTGCACTAATCATAGTCCTTCAATCTAGCACAAATCTATCCTCAATATTTGTACTCAAGCCTTAACACAAAGCTTGACTCAATCTCAAATCAACTCTGCTAGATCTGCCACAAACCTTAACTCAAGGTTTGAACAAATCAATCAACTCTGCTCACAAGTCTTCTCAAAGACTTATCTCAAATCTGCCTTGTAAGCTTCCACAAAAGCTCACACTAATCTATCCACAAGTTCTCTCAAGAACTTGTCCAATATGCTCTCAACAATTCCTTACTAGAACTTGTCCAAATTTTCTCAATAAGTCCTTACTAGAACTTATCCACATCTACTCTCAAACTGTATTGTAAACTTCCACAAAAGCTCACACAAATCTGTCCACAATTCTTCTCAAGGACTTGCCTCAAATCTGCTCAACAAGTCCACACTAGAACTTGTCCAATCTCATAGAAACATAAAGAGAATTGTTAGAGACTCAATATGCTTCACACTCATCACAAAGCTCAATTACTTTCAATCATTCTTTTAGAAACATATAGATAATTGTTAGAGACTCAATATGCTTCACATTCATCACAATGCTCAATCACTTTCAATCACTCCTTTTACCACAAAAACATATAGAGAATTGTTAGAGACTCAATATGCTTCACACTCACTAACTCTCAATCACTTCCTCAACTCAATTTAGAATATAGAACAATTTGTTTCATAGAACTTGAACAATTCACTTTAACACATTCACTTGACTAGGCTCAATCAACTCTACTCAACCAATCACTCAATGAAATAATCCTTGCTCACAAACTCTAGTCCAAGCATATGAACATTCACTCAAATATTTCCAACAATGCTTATCAACCAATCTCACATAACAATGATACTCATGTTCTTTCCAAACCCTAGTTCAAGTTCTTCACTCAACCATTCACTTCAACAACAATGCTTATAAACCAATCTCACATAACAATGATACTCATGTTCTTTTCAAACCCTAGTTCAAGTTCTTCACTCAACCATTCACTTCAACAACAATGCTTATAAAATAAGGTGCATAGCATTCACTTCAAAATAGCTCAACAACTCAATAAGGAACCTAATCAAGTCCTTTTCACTCCAAAGTTGTTTTCCAGAAAACCAACCAATCAACTCAACCAAGGAAGAATGTGCCCATACCTTTTGCTTGATGAGGAGTAGACCACACAAATATGCCACAATCATAAACACTTCTTTGCCAAACTCAAGGAGGTTAGAAGATAATAATCTCTCTCTCAAGGAATCACAATACAAAATAATATCAAACACAAATACACCTTATCACTCCATCTTTAAAATAACATCCAACACCTTAAAAATATTAGAACAATTACTTTCACAATAATCCCTTTGGAAAAAAGTCCTTTAAAATAAGATCAACCCCTCAAAAGGCTTACTCCTCCAATATGCAAATATAACAATTAGGACTTTATTTTAAAATTAAGATCAAACTCCTTATAACTCCCTTCACCATTTTACCATGAAAAATCACCACAAGAAATTAACTTTAATTAATCCTTATGCCTCCTAACTACCTCACATCAAACCTTAGGACAATGAAAATTAAATAAAAAAATGTACCTTTGCCCTTAGTGGGTTTTGAACCCACGATGTTGCCTCCCCAAGCGCCCTAGCCGCAGCCTTGGATGTCGCATGAGCTAGGTGCTCACGTGGGAGCTAGAGTGCCCACACACTCTATTACCTTCTCTGCCGTTGCTGAAACAAAAACGTAAAAAGGGCTTCCAAACTTACTACCATTGGGTTTTGAACCCGTAATCACTCTACCACAAGTGCCAAGCCAAATGCCACCTAAGCTAGCCACCGGATGGTAAGAAGGAACTAAGCACCTTGACGTCTTAAACACATCGAATTTTAGATTTATGTAGCGCACGAAAACTACTATGTTTCCTCCACGAGTTACAGTGCATTTTTCAAAGGATATCACTCATCCTTTTTGGCCTTAGCAAAGGCAATATATATATGCCTTTATTATCACTTCCATCATGTCGACGAGGGGGAAGTATTCAACTTGCACGTCGATGGAATAAAATTAGGTTTTTCCACTTCAAATAAATAAATAATATTTATTATAAAATTTAAATTCAATTTGAATTTAAATATTTATAAATTTAATATTAAAACTTCCTTGGGCTTTCTAATTTGAAATTAAAGACCTCCTTGGGTTTTTATAAAAAACCTTTTACATTGCTCATCCATGGTTTTAATAAAAACCTTTTATTTTGTTCCTTCATGGTTTTAATAAAAAACCTTTTAATTTGCTCCTCCATGGTTTTAATAAAACCTTTTATTTTTGCTCATCCATGGTTTTAATAAAAACCTTTTATCTTTGCTCACATAAAATTATGAAGCTCTTTTGGAACCAATCAATTGCATTTCTCCTTAGGACCTTTTGACATCAATGACAACTCACTCTTGACATCAATGACAACTTATCTACTCAAAATGTCCAACAATCTCCCCCTTTGTCATTGATGGCAACCCAAATTCTTTTTACCAAACACTTGACCTTTTTCTTGTTCTGCTCCCCCTAGGAAATTGCTCCCCCTGACTCAATGATCTCTCCTTAAACCAAATCTCTCCCCCTTACTTAAATCTCTCCCCCTTTGACATCAATGGCAAAGGGTCACCTTTGGGGCTCGGGGCTAAGAATAAGTTTCTTAGCTTAGCCCCTCCCCCACCTCCTCTTGAGGTGGTTAATTATAGGGTGGGAGTATTTCTACTCCCAACAAGCACTAGTATTTACCTTTGTCATATTTCCTTCTCATATGATCCTTCTAATTCCTTTGACTGTTCTTGTTCATGTCCATGTTCATGTTCCTATTCCTATTGTATCGCTCCAAATTTTTTGCATCCTTACCTTTAGGCTATAGGATCCGCACCTAGAAGGGGGATGCGAGAAGGATGGGACAATACCTCGGACTAAGAGGCCCTTTGAAGGTTCTGCCTCTTGGGGGAGTGGTATAAGGGTGAATTTTCAACGAATGATGGGTTCACCAGGAAACTTTTGAGTGGTAGTTTCCACACCTAGGTTGATAGCGGGTTTGATGTGTTCATTTTTATACTCGATCATTCAATTCCTAGGTTTGGCCAAAATGAATCTAAACTATTCTATATGCCAATACAAATTTAGATGAATACAAAAAACATAAAGGCATGTTAAACACAGAAAATATGCTAACTAGAACAGTACATACCTGATTTCGGATGTCTGATGAAGATTCTAAGTTTTGTAGCAGTCTAGATCATCTCAACTCGTACGTAATCGTCTGATATTTCACATAATCATCACAAATCACAGTCGGTCATCTGAGATCAGATAGAATTGTCTGAAATCTAACGAATTCGTCAAAAACCTGCAATCACAAAAATAGACACGAAATACCAAATATGCAACTACAGAAGCAAAGGAGAATGATAGAAATAACAGTAAACATGCTTAAATAATGGATTCCAATAACAAATAAGAAAATGCAGTAGATTTAATGATTGATTTTAACTTTATCATGCGGTTATGCTAAATGAGGTGAACTCCAAGATGCATAAACATAATAATTTAAGACAGTGCAGAAATACAATAGGAAAATGCAAAAAAGCTAAGGAAATGCAAACTCTAGACTCTGATTGCCCCCAATTTGGACTACAGTCGGGATCGCCTCCAATCGTACGAGATCATCTATGCTCCTCGACAAGATCGTTCGAAATCATCCAGGATTGCTTGCGACGATCCGAGCTAGATTCGACTGAAAAATAGTAGAGTTCCTGCAAGAAAATGTAAAATACAGAATGCAGACGATGAGTGCGAGGATGCTCTAGTGAATAAGGAACTAAATCTGCAGGGAAATCCGTCAGCTAAGGGGTTCAGGGGGATAAACTAGAAAAATCCTAGTTTATATAGGATTAGGGGGAGGCTAGAAGGTTGGAGATCATCCCAATCTGGGAGATCTCCAATGGGGGGAATCTCCAACTACGCAGATGCGCTTCTGCCCAAGTTGGAGAGGCTATTGAAACATAAGCTAATTATGAAAATTTAGTTTTAGGACGAAATCATCTGGATGCTCTGTTCTAGACGAATTCGTCAGATCGGGGATGATTTCGTCTGATATGCGACGATATCGTCCAACGGTAAAAAAAAATCCTAAAAATGGCGCAAAAAAGAAGGGAAGCGGGTAACAAGCGGTTTTGGGGCGATTTTGGGGTTAAAATTTAAATTTTTATCTTTTATCTTTTACTAAGGGTTTAATTGCACCAATTTTAGGGTGCTACATTTTGCCCCCTCTTTAGCAAATTTTTCGAAGAAAATGCATTAAAGACGAGTTTTTCCTGTTTTACGAGAAAGCAAAAATGTACTCAAATTTTTAGACGACGATTCTTGGTCGAATCGTATGACTGTTGACTATGGTGCCCCCTCCGTGTTTTTACCCAAATCGAACGTTTGAGGTAAAAACGCGAAAAAGAAAAAATTAAAATGTTGTTGGTTTTGAATAAAATTAAGAAAAATAGGGAAAACCCTAATTCATTTTTTGTTTTTATTATTCATTTTTACTGTTCCAGAGCTCTGCAGAGAGAAACAATGGTGGAGACAGCGCACAGAGCGATAGAGGTCCGGCGTGGGCTACGGGTAAGGATCTAATCCTAGTAGATTAGGTTTGATTTTACTTTGTGCATTTTTTGTTTTAAATTTTTACTGTTTGGGGCATCGCAACCATTTTTAGGTCGTCGACGACGTCGGGACAAAATCATCCCAATTTCGTCGAAATCAACCCTACATCATCGATTTCGTTAGAGGGAAAAATCGACGAACTAGGGTTGATCCCGTTCAACAAGGGGCGATCCCCAAGTTGCAAAATCGGATACGAATTCATCCTACAAAGGATGACTTTGCCCAATTTGGGACGATATCGTCCAATAGTGGACGATATCATCGCTTTTATGAAATTTTGCTTTGTTAAAATGTGTTGAATTTTATTTTAATGATTGGTTGATTAATGAATTTTATTGTTTTATTGTTTGTTTTGTAGAGGGGATTACTAAAGAGCCAAGAATGGAAATACGATGGGTTGAGAGATGACTTGGCCGCTCTCGACTAGGCAGAGCGCGACCAACTAGCACAGGTCGGGCTACAACATGTGGTAGAGATGCCACAAGTACCGATGGACATAGGGCTTCTGACAGCCCTAGTAGAGAGATGGTATCCGAGGTCGTCCTACTTCTAGTTACCGATAGGGAAGATGGCTCCCACACTAGAGGACGTATGGAGGATCATGAAGATCCCCATATAGGGACGACTCATGATGCCTACGGCCAATCAGGGCCAGGCGATGATGAGATTGACTAGAGACCCGAGCTTCGCCCTGGAGAAGGGCAGAGTGAACATTGAGTCTTTGAGGCAGATGCCTTGGGCATCTAGGTTGACTCAGGTTTTGGTAGGAGTGGTAGGTGGCTTACTGTTGTGCCACCAGAGCGGGTGTAGATTACCTTGGCTCCTGTCAGATGTGGTGTGTGACATGAGAGACCATGGCTA
>JAQPPZ010011382.1:0-45142 GCA_028583015.1 Wollemia nobilis
GAAAAATATTTAGGCTTATGATCACTAAGGTGCTTGGGGAAAAAATTTGGGGCATTAACATGATAAATTTTATCCTAAACTTAGGCAAAAAGAAACTTTGAAAAGAACAAGATATTAGCAAAAAAATAAATGGGGAAATAAAATTTTAAATAAATGAAACCCTTAAGACATAGGAAAATATTATGTACCTTATACTGATAATAATATTTGTTTGATTGCCCCTTTTTTTTTACTGGTTTGTTACTTTATTTTAGTTGAATTATTCTTATTCGTCCATCACGGTTCGATTGAATCATTATGTGCTATCCATCTGGTTTCAACCGATAATCCTAAGTTTTTCATCTCCAATCAACAGAGTGCCTTTGTGTCATCCATTCTCCTTCAATTAAAAACTTCTAAGATACACATCTCCTTTCGATCAGATGATTCTAGACCATTGATTTGATTTCAGACGATTCATTCCTAACCGCACATCTTCCTTTAGCCAATTCACTTCTAGTCATGTATCTTCCTTTAGTCGATTCATTTCTAGTCGCACATCTTCCATCAGCTGAACATTCTCAGTCATCCATATTCTATTGATCAAACATCCTTAGTCGTCCATTTTTTCATATAAAACCTATGGTGGTAGAAATAAATATATTCCATGGTATTGTGCATAGGTTTTTAGGAATGAAATAATATGGGTAAGGTGGGAAATAGACTATGGGGACCTAGGAAAATAATGTGCAATTTGGGACATATACTTTAGGAATATTTTTGGCTTTTCAGATGATTAAACTTGAATACTTTAGGGGTATAGGATCGAACCTTAAAACTATGAAATTTATGACCATGAGGAATATTTGAAAGAGGGAAGCTGATGCATGCACAACCTAAGGTTTATGACTTAGGAACATTAATTCAATGAACTTAGGCTTAGGGATGAATGAGAATTTTATGAAGCTTTAGACTTAGGGGCTTATGAAGGGGAAAATGGCAGACAAATAACTTTAGGAAATAAAATGGGGGTCTTAGACCTAGGGGAGGATAATAGAAAGTGATGGCTAAAGAAATATTAGGGACCATGGGAGAAAAATAGATGGATGATGATATTTGGGGATCTTTTGGTGATGACCTTAGGGACTAAAAATTTATCATTTGGAGGACTAAGACTCATGACCTTTGCAAAAGAATAAAACTTTGAGGATCCTTTTGAGGAAAGACATGCTTTGGACTTTAATAAAAAATTTAAAAGACCACCAAACACAACATTTTGAATTATGCCACTTTTCTTGACTTCAAATTTTTAAAATCATTTTTCTTTAATTTTTGATAAAAACACCTAAACCTAGGACTTTACAAGACCCTTCAAAATTTGAAATTAGAGGTCACTCTTAAGTTGGATTTTGAGGATCCAACAAGGTGTTTTTGGTTTATGTTATTGTTGGTAAAGTCCCCTCTTTAATTATTTATTTTCTTATTTTTTTATAGTGATACATGATAGGCACTTCCTCATTATTGGTTGAACACTTGAGTCCTATCAATCTATTGGTTATTTTTTGACTTTGATTATAATTTATTTGTTCCTTGTGTTTTATAATATTACCCCTTACACTAAGTTATTTTTTTGTTCCTTTTAGCATATAATTTGAGTTACCATATTTCTTGATTGCTTCATGATGCCATGGTGTATATGATTGGCTCATACAAGTCATGAAGATTTTGAGATAGATAAATGGTGAGACAAGTAATTTGGTAGGCATTATTGTTCTTGTACTTATAGATGTTGGGAAGGATCAATAAGTAGTAGCTTCCATGGAATGCAAAGGATACTTTGTAAATATTATCATCAATGAACTACAAATTGAAGAAAATATTCATGGAATTCCCAAACATATAAATCCCCAAGTTATCTTTGGAAAGAGCAACATATATTCTATTTGGAGTAAAACTCTATAGATTGTGTAGGTGATAATTGGTTTGAAAGTAGCAATTCAAGGATCTACGATGTGTTCCCTACCAGGGAAATAATAATAATAATACTACTTTCTTTCCCTTGAATCTCATCTATACTTCTTACCCTTGGTGATTATACCTCATTATAATTAACATGGTCTCATCCTTTCCTATAGAAGTACTTGAACCATCTACTTATCTCACTAGCTTGAGATCTATAGATGTTAAGAATTGTTATCTCCTTTTAATAATAGCCACATTTTTCTACCAAATACATGGTAAATTCAACCACTAGATTAGAATCCCCAACATTCAACTACTACATGAATTATCTACATAGATTTCCACATTTGTATGGTCAAGTAAAAAGATAATGTGGTGAACCACTTTCACATTATCTAGAGTTTGAATAGACCTATGGTATTTAAGGTTAGGATAAAATTTTGATAGAATATAGGCAATTTTTGACCTCGTTCTCCTCTGCACTTCTAAAATTTTATACTCTATTTCATTGACAACCAACCTTACAAACAACAAAATATTCAAATGGTAATCAAATGCTAGTTGTGAGGTAGCAATAAAAGGATGAAGTTTCAAGTGATCTCCTATTAGAATAATATGTTCAATGTGAGGATTGAGGTAATCTAGGAATTGGCATTCCAATAATTTTATTGCTTTCTCTACTATCATAACCTCTAGTTTTATAGCATAGAAAATATCAAATTACCTTGTTGCTACAATAGTGGTCATGCCCAAGATCTTTGCATGACTGACTATGTGTTGTTGAATTTTTCTTTGCATCTTGGTCAATTGCTTGCATATATCTTCATATTGAGGAGATAAATCCCAAAATTATTTTTCCCATATAATTGGATTGTGTGCAATCAATGCTAGTCTAGACTCTTCCTAGAGGAGGCATTCAAAACCCAAACATCATTGAAGCTCCCACTCTCAAGGATTAACTGAATGCTCATAGGATCATCTTCATCTTCAATCCCTTCCAATATTAAATATTTTTAGGGTAGATGTTAATTACATAATTTTTTAATATCTTTAGTTTATAGGTTGTGAACTATAAGTTTGTTACGATAGGCTTTGAACCATAAGTTTGTTATGTTAGAACCATAAATTCCTTCAGACAATTGCTATTTATTGAATTATTTTCAATATGATTGTTAATGCTCACTTACTTACATGGTATCAGAGCGGGATTGGGATTAGTGAGTGCATTCTTCGAGGTAATTTTTGTTCTTCAAGGCGAGTGGACTCCAATGTGGGATAGACCTAATTGGACCTAATGGACATGGAATCCCGTGTGAGACAGACATAGACGGACTCGACCAACCAGATAGGAACTGATCGACCATAGGTCGACACTCTAACTAGAAGATCTGATAGCAATCATTGACCATCTAGATTTTTGCATTCATCTCTAGGCATGGATCTTGAGGAACTTATGTGGACCCCTTATTGCATGTGGATCAAGGTAAACATATGGATCATATGATGAGCTTACTAATGTGGCAATGTGATGTGGCAACATCTAATGTGGCATGATCTTCAATGTGCTAACGTGGCATTGACTGATTCATCCAAGTTGTAGTGATGTGGCATGACTTGATTCACTATAGGAATCAACAAAAGGGTGTTCAACATCTTTGATTTCTCATAGGTAATCAACAAACTAAGTCTAGAGCATCAATTTTAAACCCACAAAAGTGCACCTATGTGATGCATGTGGGACTAAAATCCTCCCTAAAAAGATTTTTAATCATTCTGGTGAAGAGCAAAGAAAGAGCATGTGCTTCCTCTTTAGAGCACATTAGGAGTGCTAGCCCAACTAGAATATCAGGCCAGTGCTAGGGTGCTCTGCAGGTGGTCGGGGGATCAAACCCCGCGTAGCATCAGAGCAATTTTTTTGCTAAACTAAATGGAAGAGCCAATTTTGAACTATAACCTATTTATCCCTATGTTCCAATGGCTCGAGGAGCCGAGCTGGTAGCTTAGACATGCAAAAGTATTTGGAAAGTGGTAGGTTGCTTGTTCAATTATCACGTAAACCACATTTAAAAAAAAAATGTGCTCCTTTCAAAGGTATTTTTTTTAAATACTTTGCATAATCAGTTTTTTTGCAAACAAACAAAGTGATTTTTGCAACTCATAACAAAAGGAGAGATACAAATATTTTGCTCAATTTTTTGTAAAACAAGGGGATCTCAAAATTCCACCAAAACTTGTTTATTTTTCAAACAAAAGGAGGGAAAATTTGTGTTCTTTTCTACAAAATTATAACACAAGGGGGGGAATTATCAATATCAATTTTTTTGCAAACACAATACAAAATTTCTTGCAAAAACTATTGTAAAAAGGTGCATTTTCGATTGCATTCGACACCTTAAAATTGACATTGTAAAAATAGGTGCATTTTCGATGGAATATGACACCTATGCTTTAAAATTTGTGGGCACTTTTGATTGTATGTTGCATTTAATTTCCTATTTTTTGTACTTCATAAGTTAAAATTTAAAAGCACATAAACCCCAAATTTTAAACCCTTTTGTGCAATTTATTGCACATCAGCGTTCGATATATACGGTACCTCTAGCCCACACTTATAGGTAAAGTTATCATGCTTTGGACTATTGTATCTAACACCTAATATAGCTGCAACAACAATATTTGAGCTATTGTTCTCTATAAATCATCGAGGAGAAATAAGGAAAGCCAATTTTATTTTGATATTCACTCCATCATATACCCTAATTCATTCCTATTGCTTGGCTTAATTTCCTCCAACTAATCATCCTTTTTCAGAAGGGTTTTTAGGCAGGTGCCATCAATTTGAGTGAATTCCCTTTCACATACTCTTTGTAGTATATCGAAAGGGGGACCATTTTGGTGATATAAGGAACCTTCATAATGGCCACTATACACAAATATCTTTTAGATACATAGTTGCTTAAAGGTTCCAATTTTGCTCCATGGAAAACCAAAATGAGAGCCATTCTATAGGTTGAATATTTGTGGGATGTAGTGACTGGCACTATAAAACATCCCATTATAGCAAGTACACATCAGGAAGCATATGATAAAAAGGATAGAAGGTCCCTCATTCTTATCTTGCTTGCTACTATTGATGAAGTACAACCTCACATTTGTGATGCTAAAAATGGTAAAGAAGCTTGGGATGCATTAGTTACCATATATGAAGGGAAGAATCAATCCACCATTCTTAACCTTCAACCTTCAATCCCCACTTCATACTCTCAGTATGAATCTTGGTGAATCAATAGAATTGTTCCTATGTAGAGTGGTAGAATTGAAGTCCAAGTTGAATGCTTTGGGAGAAATAGTAGAGGATAAGCTCTTGACTTCCATCATTTTGAGAGCTTTAATAGATTCCTACAAGGTGTTGATTACATCCCTTAAAGTATCCATGAGATAAGTTACTTTTGTGGAGTTGGTAAATTTGCTTCAAACTAAGGAGGCAAATCAACTTCAAAGAGATGAAGTGATAAATTATGCACTTTACTCAAAACAGGGGTCAATAAAATAAGGTAACTTTTATAAGGGAGGATCTTCTTATAAAGGTTCCAAAGGTAAACAACCTCAACAAGAAAAAAAAAAGTATTGAAAAATTTGTGATATGGACAACCATGACACCAACAGGTTTTGGTTCAAAAATAAACAACCACATGACCAAGATATATAAAAAAAATGCAAGTACAAACCATAAAAGAAGCATAAGAAACCAAAGGGACATGTTGCTTATGAGGAATCAGACTTAGATTCTGAGAGGGCACACAAGGTTCTCATGACTCACATAGATTATCAGTAAAAGGATCCTAGGTGGTATATTGATTTTAGATCCAGTAAACACATGACTGGTAATAAATCATGGTTTGATATATTTGAGGCTAAGGAAGGCAAACTAGTTACCATAGTTGGTGATAAGACCTACAAAGTACAAGGTGCAATAAATATTTTAGTCACTCTTCTAGATGGAAAATGCCATACTGAGAAAGTCCTTTATGTTCCAATATTGGCAAATAATTTGTTGTTAGTACCTCAAATCTTGGATAGAAACATGGTGGTTGATTTTAGAGTTGATGATGGAAAGAAGCATTGCTTCATCACAAGGAAGGGCAAACATGTAGCAATAACTTGCTACAAGCTTGGCTTGTTTGATTTAGATGTCATTTCTACACCTCATGTTACCATGATGGTAAACACAAAATAGGCCACTTATCTTTGGCACAAAAGATATGGTCATCTCAGTTCAAGATATTTACTTAAGTTGAGTAAATATGATATGGTGAAAGTTCTTCTCACCCTTTCATCTACTTTTCTAGTTTGCTTGGTTTGCTTATAAGTGAAGCAACATTGAGTACCTTTTGAGTTGATCTCCTCACGAGCCAAAATATCATTGGAGTTGGTACACACCGATCTGTGTGGTCCTATGCCAAACAGTTATGGGAGAAAGAGGTATTTTCAGTTGTTCGTTGATGACTACTCATGAAAGATGTGGGTTTTATTTTTACATCTAAAGTTTGAGATCTTCATGTTTTTTTAGAAATTCAAGACATATGTTGAGAAGGAATTAAAAATTTCTATTCAGACCCTCCAATCAAATCGAGGGGGGAAATATACCTCAAAATAATTTTTCACAATTATTAGTACAGATGGGATTAAGAGGTAGCTTACTACAGCCTATACTCCATAGAAAAATGGAGTTTCTGAGAGGAGGAATCATTCCATCATGGAAATGGTTTATTGTATGCTTATAGGGGCACATCTTGAGCAAAAATATTGGGTAGAAGTTGTCAGTACAACAACGTACCTCCTAAATAGAGCACCCACAAAAGATCTTAAAGGAATGACTCCAAAAGAAGCATGAATGGGTAGAAAACCCTCCATTTATCATCTTAGGATTTTTGGGTGTAATGCATTCATGCACATTCCAAAAGCAAAGAGAAATAAGTTAGATGAGAAATCCTTGTAGTGTATTTTTCTTGGTTATGATAAGAATTCCAAGGGATATCGTTCGATAGATCCTAAAATCAAGAAAACTCACATCAGTAGAGATGTGATATTTGATGAAGCTTTTACACCAAATAACACATCTTTAGCTGTATACATGTATGATGAGGAGCCTAAGAAAGAGAATCCTACCTCACATAAGAAGATTCCCAAATGGTATACAAGCATAATTAGAGATTCAAAAGTGACTACATCTCCAAATCTAACTTTAGATCGACCTCGTACACGTAATATGACTCATCAAAAGAGAGCAGAAGAATCAACTTTAGAGGTTGACAAGATTTGCCAACTCTTTGAAGAACTTTTTGTAGATACAAAGGAAGATAAAGAAGAAGATATGGATGTGGATGATGATAGGTTTTTTATATCTTCATTGGATGAGCATGAACCTGCCACATCCCAGGATGCACTTAGTGAGCCTCAAGAAGTTATGGATGCATAGCATATGTCTCTCATCAAAAATAACACTTGGAAGCTAGTTGATCTACCTTCTGGAAAGAAGCCCATTGGTTGCAAATGGGTATACAAAGTGAAGTATAAGGCATATGGAACTATATACAAGCATAAGGTCCACCTTGTTGCAAAGGGTTATGCATAGAAAGAAGGTATTGACTATGAAGAGACTTTTGCATCCACTACTAGAATGACTACCATTCATGTACTTTGTGCTATGGTAGCTCAGTTTGTATGGAAGCTACATCATATGGATGTAAAAAGTGCCTTCTTAAATGGTGATCTCAAGGAAGAAGTGTATATGACTCAACCAAAAGGATTTGTGGTTGAAGGCCAAGAGTAAAATGTTTTCAAATTGATTAAATCCTTGTATGGGTTAAAACAAGCTCCATGAGTTTGGTACATAAAAACTGACAATCACCTATTGTAGCATGGTTTCAAGAGAATTCCTTCAGATGCTAATCTCTATTTCAAGAAAAGTGGTTTTGAAATAGTGATTCTAGTACTCTATGTTGATGATCTAATTATCACTAGAAGTTCAGAGAAATTGATAGATGTGGTGAAAGGTGACTTGAAAAAATCATTTGAGATGATGGATCTAGGACTTTTTCATTATTGTCTTGGTTTATAAGTGGAACATAAGAAGAATCACATCAGAGTGACACAAAATAAATATGCCAAGACAATTATTGAGAAATATCGCATGACTAAGTGTAAGTCTAAAGAAACTCCAATGGAAATGGGGCTACATTTATCGCGATATGATACTTATCCTTAGGTAGATGGAACTCTTTATCGCCAGTTGATTAGGAGTCTCATATATCTGACCAAAACTAGGCTAAACATCAGTTTTACTATGAATTATATTTCTAGGTTCATGTAGGAACCTAAGGTTAGTCATTGGAAAGCATCAAAATGAGTTCTTCATTATGTCCATGGTAGTACATAATATGGCCTAGAATACAATAAGAATTTTAACTTCTTCTTGTAAGGTTACACGAAATCCGATTATGCTAGGTCAATTGATGATATGAAATCAACTTCTGAATACATTTTTTATATTGGCTTCGGTGTTGTCTCTTGGCACAATAAAATGCAATAGGTGGTTGCTTTATCATCTATAGAGACATAATATCACACAAGGAGCAGTCTGTGAGGTGATATGGTTACATTGCATTCTTTCAAGTATGGGTATTCCCAAGAAAATTCTAATCCACTTGTTTTGTGATAACCAAGATGTTTTGAAGCTAGTCAATAATCTAGTGTTTTATGAATGCACCAAATACATTGACACTCAATGTAACTTTATTTGATATGAAGTTCGAAAGCACAAGATTCAGCTCCAATACATTCCCACCGATGAACAGGTTGTGGATATCTTCACTAAGGCACTTGCACGTGTCAAATTTGAGTTGTTTTACAATTCTATTTGTACATAAAATAATTTAATAAGGGGGGGATGTTAGGGTAGATGTTAATTATAGCACTTGTTAACATCTTTAGTTTATAGGCTATAAACTATAAGTTCATTATGATAGTCTTTGAACCATAAATTTGTTATGTTCAAACCATAAGTTCATTAGGCCAATTGCTATGTATTATTTATTGAATTATTTTCAATACGATTTTTAATGTTCACTTACTTACAAAGGTTGTCTTTCAATTGTACAACTAGTTGTAGACTTACCAGTTGAGTAAGGACACGTAGGATTATGATGTATCTTATCATTTGCAGTAATCCATGACCTATAAATATCATCATATCAACAATAATCATATAAGTACAAAATATCCATGTGCTCATCCTTTGCAATCTTAAAAAGAGATTCTTGTCACAATATCTCCATCCATACACTTTATAAAAAAATTTAACTTAATGATAATCTCCTATCGAATATTCATGAGCCTGCCTTTTTCATTGCAAATATCTCAGAGGAGCTTAATCCTAAACTTCCTTTGAAATTTTTCAAGGTTTCTTAGCAATATAAAGACCCATAAATGTTTCCCAATGTCAATGGGCCCTTGGATAATGGCCAAATTCTTTATCATTCCATGCTTGATTGCAACCTCCCGAATGTAATCAATTTCACCATCAAGGGAGCCAATGGACCCAAATTCTTCTACTTGAGAGTGAGAAACACCTAATTATATAGAATATTTTCTTTCCCCTAATTCTATTCCTAATATTATTATTTACCACTACCCAACTATCGGGCCCTCCATCCCAACTTCTTACAATTCTTTCTTCTACAACAATCTCTTCTCTCCTCTAATTCCTAATCCTGGGATCCTCATTCTTCACTACATAATTTGTGTCACCTCCACCCCAATCTACATCCAAAACTCTTTTCATTCTTCCATCTACAATAATATTCTCTTTATCATGATTCCTACTTTGATTATCCTTATTTATCACTATATAATTATTGGCCCCTCCATCCCAACCTCTTTTCATTCTTCCTTTTATGGCAATGTTTTCTCATCCCTGACTCCTACTCGCCCCATCCCCATTTCCCACTGCATAATTATTGGCCACTCCACCACAACATATATCCATTCTTCCTTCACTTTCCACATACCCACATTACCCTCCCCAACCATCCCCTTCTTCCCCATCCCCATACACATCCATTGCCTCAAAATATTTAACACTCTCATTGCTCCAACCTTTGTTTGTTATCCCATTTGAATAAATAGATTCCTCTCCCTTCCCACTACCATCTATCTAATTATCCCCTTCTCCCCAACCAGCACCTTCTCTATTTGAAGACATAAGTTTCTCTTTCCACAAACCACCCCCTATAAGTCTCTTTTCTTTCTCTCACTATTTCAATGGGTAAAATTACCAACTCTTTTTGAAGATTGTTCCACTAATTAAATTGCATCTCTAAGATTAATTTAATCTTGATAGATTATCATCCAGGTCATTCCTATTGTTATAAATTTACTTTGAATTTAAGTTATGGTAAAAGTGGTCATTTTGAGAGCTAGTATGACCGATGAGGTATGGTTTTATGGAGCATAAATAAATTTAATATATTATATTTTTATAAAGATGCAAAATTCCATTTACTATAAATTGTGAATTAATAAAAGACTTTGGTTGCACCTATTTTGTTAATGTAAAAATAATGATTCCAAAGTCAAACTAACATTGACTTCTGAAATAGTCATTATGTTGTATCAAGTTATCTTTATCCAATTTTGACAGTCCTTGGCTATATTTACTAAATGGTCAAACTAACATATTTGTAGGACTTTATTCTATTGTAAGTGTATGGATAGAATCTAACCTAGATGAACAATTTTTATGGTCTTTTGATTTTTCAATATATTTGACAGTTGTAAAAGACTAGCATTCCATCTGTCAATTGGTTCATATGATGCATAATGTTAGGATATTGGTAGTTTGCTATGTGGTTCCTCTGATATATGACTCTACACTATCCTTTGTAAAATTGCATCCAATAAATTTCTTTTGTGATGATTATTTATTAAGGTTTCTTCTCTTCATATAGTAGCTATTCTATTTTGGAAGCATCTAATTCTAGGTGAAAAAAGAGTGTATTCTCTAAAATATACAAATGATGAGATTGTGGTTGTAATTAAGCATAAGAATGTATGCACACTTGCTAATATTTGAACAAAAGTTCAAAGACATGATATTTTATAATATCCATTTGATTTTATTAGTGAAGTGGAACATCCTATCAATCCAAGGTAAGACTACACATGGGATGTGGAAGAAACAATCATTGGGATTTAAAGGAACTTTACAGAGCTTGGTAGAGAACATATGAATTATGAAATACAACAAAATATTGGACCAAAAAATAATAGTAAAAATAAATTTCCACATACAACCATTCAAGAGACTATAAGTTTAGAAGGATCAGCAACACATATAATTATTAATGACCATCCAGATTCAATTAAAGTACAAAGTTTGACTGACTCTAAAATTATGGATTTATGGAACTCCAAATTGCTTGAATTGCAAAAAACACTTCCAACTAAGATTACACATCTTCGATTCTCCTTAGAAGATGATAAACCCATGATAAAAATTTATTGTGATGTTTGTAATGTTGATTACGGATCATGTAACATACATAATATAGTTGATACTATACGTAAATTTATATGGAGTCACATCACGTCATCACTCCACTTGAAAAGGAATTCTCATAGTTTAGGTCAAAACTTAGCAAGTAAGAAAGATGTACAAGATGTTCAAGAAAGATATGAACCATCAAATCATCATGAGATACTGCATGAAATCAATATTTTTGATGAGCTCATCAAGAAATATGTTGATTCTCTAGTTAAAGTTGTAGAATCCACAATTGAATATTATATAGATAAAATAATTGTAAAAGTGGAAAGTACAAAATGTAATAAATGGTTTGCATTGATCCCCAGGATAGAAAATATCATAGCTTCTCTCTTTGAATATATAAAATCAAAGTCACATAACCAAAATTCAACAATTCAAGCAATGATAAGGACTAGTTTAGTGGGACAACCAAAGAAGGCTTCAAATGATGGGAAACAACAAAGTCTATCCAATTTTTTGTTTTCCTAGCTCATATAGTCTATGATGAGTCCCAAAAATGTACATTTTTATACACTATTAAGGGGCATCATTACTGGTTTAATTAGCATGTGAGATGTATTTTTATATAACTTATGCATATAATTGATAGAAAAACCGGTATTATGCTTGATTGGTGTTTTTAGTGGGAATTGTGTATAAATGCAAGTTTTGCTACTAATATGGTGTTTTCCAGTATACATCCACTTGGACCTGGCATACTTCTGCTTTCAGAGACTAAGGCATGAGAGAAGGTGCCTTCCTCTTCAAGGAAGGTTCCCAGCAGAAGTAGGTGCCTTCCTCTTCAAGGAAGGCGCCCAACAGAAGTAGGTGCCTTCCTCCTCAAGGAAGGCATCCAGCAGAAGTAGGCGCCTTCCTCTTCAAGGAAGATGCCTAACAGGAGTAGGCACCTTACTTATAAGGGAGGAACCCAACAAAATTAGGTGCCTTCCTCATGAATAAGGCGCATCCACGCCTCCATACTTTTCAAGATTGACCAAGCTAGCTTTGACTGGTTGAAATAGAATAACGCATCCATTATTTTCTACCAAACATATTATGTTATGATAAAACAGAACAAGCCTGATTTATCCTTCAAGAGGGAAAAATTAGTGTGTGACTGTTTTAATTAATATATGGTTGTTATAATTAAATGGATGCAATATTCATTACATATCTATTGTAACTGCAAGTCTAAAATAGACTTGCCTAAATTTATAACAGAGGAAGGTTGTGCATTGTATAAATTCACAGGTCTTCCCTAAGAGAAGGGGGAAATTTTATGGAGAAATTATTCTATTTTATTTCTTGTCAAATTTATTAAGAGTGCAATTCCTCTTATCTGAGCAAGCTCTACGTAGCTAGTTGGGTGGACTATCTATGGGAGCTTGGGCCCACTCCCTGCAGTAGTCCTCCCCTATTTATTTTTGTTCTTTATTTTTTGTAGATTAGTTTATTGCTTTGTTTAATTTCAGTTGTGTGTGTTTATTTCCTTGCATTTTATTTCTATAGTTTATTTTCAGCACTTTAATTTAGTTGTTATTTATTTATTTCGCACTTAGTTTATTTAGTTTGGCTGAAATGAAAATGCACAAACATCCCCCACCAAACTAAATAAGGTACAACCAAATTCATTCCCCAACACTGCAAGCATATACTGTGTGTGACACTCATAAGTTTACGAACTTACCGGATTGATAATTTATGGAAGAGAAATGAATGTTTTTTGAGACATGAATTTCTACTCACCATTTTTATGTCGTTGTTGAGGAGTGTCAAACTATAGTGTTAGGATTTACGGGTCAATTAAAAAGCTTATTTTAAATCACCTATAAATATTTTATCTGAGAAGCATGAGTCCACCAAGGGCCCTTTTACTAGGCCAAAATAGTTGTCGGCATAGTCAAAGCCAAATACCATAGGCAACTATTTGCATTTTTTAGCTTCTCAGGTAAACGTGGGAATGAACATGATGTACCAAATTAAGTGTAGAAGTAGGAATAAAACGTGTTGTTGAAAAAAATTAGAAAAATCTAGAATTGAAGGATTCCCATCATATTTTCAATGGTTTCAAGAAATCAATGAAATATCACAACCCAGGTCTAACAGTTGAAAATTTTTAGGGATGTGTTTTTATACAAAAACCATCTAAAAATTGTGCCTCTAGAAGTTTGGTTTTAAATTAAAAAATTGTATAGGCTTGAACTTTTTGCAACATATTGGTAATTTTTTAATGATGAAATAATAGAAGGAAAATTACAGAGCAAAATTTTTAAAGAACATATTATTTTGGAGTATGCTCTTCACTTGCGCTTAAGGCGACCTGGTGAATCAAAAACTAGCATGTGTTTTTTTAAATACTGTCATGCCATGTTTTCTCCAAGTTTCCAGCTGCAAATAGTCATTTCCTAGCCTGCACGTTTTGCCATTATGTTGAAAAAGTTTTGTTTTTGAGGCCAAGGGGAAATTGCTCTTCTCATGCTACAACACATCAAACTAGTTGATAATGAAATTGATGATTTTTTAGAAGACTAGTTCAAATGTAGGCATGGGGGAGACCCCACCTTCATTGTTGCCACCAACAACACAATGAACACTGTTTACAGTGTTCATGAAAAATAAAAAAATATATCTTCTATTGAAAAAGGCTCCAAGTTAAGAGTAGATAAAAAAGAATAGAGTTTTATTTTGCTACTTTTTGGAAGAGAGTATCCTCTTTCCCGAGGACCATCTTGGTCTAGAAGGGAAATGAGAAATCTCCAACCAATAGCTAAATAAAGCAGGGGAGAGAAAAAAAAATAGAAGCTTTATTTTTGTTACTTGTTGGAAGAAAGTATCCTCTTTTCCTAGGACCAGGTTGGTCTAGAAGGGAAATGAGAAATATCCAACTGTTAGCTAAATAAAGCAAGGGAGGAGCCTGGAAGTAATTAGAAGATAAAAAAAAATTATATATATATAATGAAAAAAAATGAAAAAAATGAAAAAGAAAAAAATAAATTAGTTAGAATTTTATTTTAATGTCTTTAGTTTAGATTTTTCTTTTATGTTTTGCAGGACATCATGAAGTGCGATGTAGACAAATAAGGAGGTGTCTATGAATATTTCGTGAATTGAGATTTATACGTGGAGTTCGTAATAGCACTATACAAACTGTCTCGTGTACCTGATTGTGTAGCATCCAATATAATAGGTGAAAGCTAGCGGAGTTTTACCTTGGAAACATTGGCACTTGAAGGCAAGCTAAGTAACCCTGATCAAGCGAAAGGCTTCTAACCCAAGGTGCTTGTGGAATTTAGGGGAAAATTTTGCTGCAAGGTGCATGACTATTATAGCTTGGATGATAAATAGAGTCAAATATGCTACACCACATACAAAATGGAGTGCCAAGACAATGTTCGAGTAATGGTCAAAAATATCCATTAACACTCGCCTCACATTTGTGAGAGTGGATCAAACATCGGCATGGGGGATACCCCATACCATACCAGTAGCTTGGACGAATGTTCAATCATTCATTTTTTTTTTTAAAGGGAAAAAAAAAGAGAAAGAAAAGAAAAAAAGAGAAAAAAAAGAGAGAAAAGAAAAAAAAAAAAGAATGGAGTATACATGAAAAAAAAAGAAAAAAATGAAGTGAAAGACGCCTTGATCATCAAGAAGGTGCCTTCCGCATGAAGAAGGCACCATACATTGGCGTGCCTTCAGCATGAAGAAGGCAACATACATTGGAGGTGCCTTCCACATCAGGAAGACGTCATACATTGGAGGCACCTTCCATATAAGGAATGCACCATACATTGGAGGCATCTTCCGCATGAAGAAGGCGACATACATTCGAGGCGCCTTTCGCATAAAGAAAGCACCATACATTGAAGATGCATTCCACAACAAGCATGTGCCTTCCACAGCAAGCAGGCACCTTCCACATCAAGCAGGCACCTTGACATCTAGGGTGCCTTGATCCATTTCCCGCACCTGGGTGGTTCGATGGCACAAGGGACAAGAAAAAAAAAACAAAGAGGAATAAGTGACGAGGTGCCTTGATGGCATACAATAGAAGTGCCTTGATAAAAAAAAAAAATTATATGAATCCTCCTAATGAAATAAAATAAAATAAATAAAAAGCATATAACATGTCCTGCTTATCATAAAATTTGTTTTCTTATTGCTTTGTAGGAAATCATGAACCAAATACAAGTTACAGGTATCCTGAGATCCAGGGCCTAACAGGCATGAAGTCATGACTCCTATTTTCCTACTTTCATGTGTGCAAGTAATCATCCCTCTGAATGCAATCTGAAGGCATCCTAAGAGGTAGGGCCTCAAGCACAGACATGATTCCCATTTTCCATTTTTTGTGTGTGTAGTTTCATAGGACACAACCATGAGCATGATCTATAGGCGGAGCTAGCTTAAACTAGGCCTAACAGATGTGACATTTTGTGCCCTACAATTAGGAGTGCGGTGAATTGGAAAAGGCACTTACTTCCCACCAGGAAGAGAGTGCCTACAATCAGTCCAATACAATAGTACCTTTTTCCACCTGGAGGAAGGCACCAATAAGCAAATTTCTTCTCCCTTGGATGGGGGTACCTGTTGTTCAGTGTGGGACCTGGCGTTTGGACGGTTGTAGACCTATTGTGCAGAGGGACCTATTGCTGGTGATAAGGGCATCACCAATTTAAGCGGGGAAGAATATAAAAAAATGGTAAATTATTGCTACGATGTTGAAGTTGTTAAATCCACACCAATAGAAGAAGGAATAACAACAACGATTAATGATGTGGAGGAAGAAGGCAGCCAGAGAGAAAAAATAAAAATAATAAATAAATAAATAAATAAATAAAATCTCCAGGAGCACCAACATGAAGACGTCTCACATCACATGCATCATATACACCAGGTTCTACGAAATTCACCCAGGTATATATACTAATTTTTTTTGTTAATTATGTGTACGGTTATATTAAAAATAATATCCATGCTAAACATCAATAGATGCTCCCTTAAATTCTTCTTATCAAAATCTCCCATCGAAGTTCCAACGTATGACATGCCTCGGATGAAAAATATTACTACCTCGAAATGGAAAAAAATAATAGAAAAAACTATGGCATTCATGTGAATAGATTTGACCTTGTTTCATTTGTACATCGTGAAAAGATTCAAACGGTGAATTGATTGGTGGAACAGCAGAGTCACAATTTGGGTTATTTAATAAAGGTAGTAGTGCGGACTAATTTCCACTCAGTTCAAGACAAGAGGAGGCCCGAATCCACAATATAGAGAAAAAGAGTGGTTGACGTCACTTATGGTGCTATTGTGCTGCAGAATAGCAATCCACAACAAATTACAAAGGAATGTGAGCGGATTGCAATTTGCTAATTTAAAGAAGAAAAAAAATATAGTGGATTTGCAATCTAATTTGACTTGCCTAAATGAACGAGCAAAAGAAAATTCTAAATCTATGTGCAATGTTGTAGCAGCACTCAATGAAAAAAAACACAGTAGTCAATGGAAGAAAAACATAGCAGTGCTCAATAATAGGGCCAACAAAGAAAAAAACAGAACTATTGAAGGCCATTTAAAAAAAAAATGGTCATCCTACGAGAGGTATAACATCAAATTTTGGTACAATGAGGGCGTGGCACATTTTAGGCATGGGGGGATGATGAGTCCCAAAAATGTATATTTTTATACATTATTAAAGGGCATCATTACTGGTTTAATTAGCATATGAGATGCATTTTTATATAACTTATGCATATAATTGATAGAAAAATTGGTATTATGCTTGATTGGTGTTTTTAGTGGGAATTGTGTATAAATGCAGGTTTTGCTACTAATATGGTATTTTCTAGTCTACATCCACTTGGACTTGGTATACTTCTACTTTCAGATACTAAGGCATGAGAGTAGGTGCCTTCCTCTTCAATGAAGGTGCCCAACAGACGTAGGCACCTTCCTCTTCAAGGAAGGCGCCCAATAGAAGTAGGTGCCTTCCTCTTCAAGGAAGGCACCCAACAGAAGTAGGTGCCTTCCTCCTCAAGGAAGGTGCCCAGTAGAAGTAGGCACCTTCCTCTTCAAGGAAGGTGCCCAATAGAAGTAGGTGCCTTCCTCCTCAAGGAAGGTGCCCAGCAGAAGTAGGTGCCTTCCTCATGAATAAGGCGTCTCCACGCCTCCATACTTTTTAAGATTGACCAAGCTAGCTTTGACCAGTTGAAATAGAATAATACATCCATTATTTTCTACTAGACATATTCTGTTATGATAAAACAGGACACGCCTAATTTATCCTTCAAGAGGGGAAAATTAGTGTGTGATTGTTTTAATTAATATATGGTTGTTATAATTGAACGGATGCAGTATTCATTGCATATATATTGTAACTACAAGTCTAAAATAGACTTGCCTAAATTTATAACAGAGGAAGGATGTGCATTGTATAAATGCATAGGTCTTCCCTAAGAGAAGGGGGAAATTTTATGGAGAAATTATTCTATTTTATTTCTTGTCAAATTTATTAAGAGTGCAATTCCTCTTATCTGAGCAAGCTCTACGCAACTAGTTGGGTGGACTATCCGCGAGAGCTTGGACCCACTCCCTGCAGTAGTCCTCCCCTATTTATTTCTTTTCTTTATTTTTTTTAGATTATTTTATTTCTTTGTTTAATTTCAGTTGTGTGTGTTTATTTCCTTGCATTTTATTTCCGTAGTTTATTTTCAACACTTTAATTTAGTTGTTATTTATTGATTTATTTATTCCACACTTAGTTTATTTAGTTTGGCTGAAATGAAAACGCACAAACATCCCCCACCAAACTAAATAAGGTACAACTGGATTCATTCCCCAACACTGCAGGCATATACTGTGCATGACACTCATAAGTTTATGAACTTACCGGATTGATAATTTATGGAAGAGAAATGAATGTTTTTCGAGACATGAATTTTTGTTCACCAATCTAGACGAAGGAACCACAACCATAAGAACTTCAACTCTAGGTATTATTTGTATATTATGAGATCAATAATTATTTTTTTATAACACCATTCTTGAATAGTTCACTAGTTTTTATTATTTTACTAGTATTTTATTTCTTGTATTAAGAGCATGTAAATTATTGTATAGGTTTGATTTCTTTATCACTATTATATTGGGGTAATTGAAAACCAAAGTCTTCATATAATGGAAGAGAAATAGATGTAAAATTTTTAATGGATGATCAAATAGATGGAAAATGGAACATTGAATCTCATACAATAGATACACCAAAATACCTAAGTTGTAAGATTACTATTGATGGAACTTATAGGCACAATGAATGTGAAAAGATATCTAAAATAGCAATACCATTTGAGTCATTTTCATATCATTTTTTTTCAAAGATAGCAAACTACCATGATTTTAGAATGTGTTTATATCAAGAACAACTTAGTATGGTGAAACAAGACCATAAAAATACAAGAAAATGAAGATGATTGGACTGTTTAACACAACATAAATTATAAAAGTTTGTAAGGGTTTCTTCAACATGCTACAAAGATGTATTTAGAACCATTTAAAGGGAAAACAAAGGTTGCAAGATTATCAATAATAAATAGATTATTGAAGAAAAATTTATTTGAATCAGCTCAAAGGAAGGATGTGTGTAAATTTTGTAGAGATGTATGTGAAGCACACAAGTTGGGAAAATTAAGAGGAAAGCAAGAACTATGGGATTTTGTTAAAGATTTAACTCAAAATCTACTGCGTTGTAAACAAGGTTGAAGATTTCAAAAATCTTCAACTAAAATATATGAATTGATTAAGCTATTGGGGGTCCTCGTTTACACAACATTATCAATGTGATAGACCATCAACTACTACAACTAGAAGGTAAACTAGAAAGGCTCTATCTTATATTCTAGAAGATCATGGATATATAGTTGATGTCATTGGTCAAATATATGGAAGATATAAATCAAGCCTTGGCATTGAAGTTCATGTTCTAATGATTCTTGTAGAAGATGGAACCATAGTCAAAACACATGTGAGGTATTTTATGAATTTTATATTTAATCATATTGATAGCTAATATTCTAATATTCTTTATTATATGAATACTACCAAATATTATTTTTAATAAATGGATTGCAAGCAAAGACATATTGGTTGGATTTTGTGAGAAGATTGAACAACATCAATGCCAATCAATTTTTTCCATCCTAGTAGAAAAAATATGGATGGTTACAACACAATTATCAATGATTTTCAATAATTATATTGGTCGATATGCAAGGGTTATTATTGTCAACTCTTTGTATCAAAAACTTCCTATTTTGGTTTTGGTAGTGCATACGACATGCAACGAACTCAATGTTGATTTTGTTGAAGCTCAATGGACCAATATTGAGAAACTATGGAAGCAATATGTTGAAGATTCATTCGGCCTAATTATTGGTTATGCCTTAGATGGAGATAGCAAGCATAGACAATTAATTTTGAAAAATTATACTTCCAACAATGTAAATAGTTTTGAAATTCCTTGGCAAGGATGGACGTTAGCTACATCTATATTGAATGATAGTAGTGTAATTGGGCTTCATGATCAAGACTTCATCCATAATGGCAAAAACTAATTAACCCAATATTTAGGGGTAGACGTAATTTTATTTTAGGAAGTGAGTTGATAATGTTTAATCATATAATTATTCTTTATGATTCATTGGCAATGGAGGAGTGCCAACTAATAGAGGAAGATATAAAAATAAATAATTAATAAAATTGGGGATCATCACAATGCATTGCATCAAGGAATGTGCAAAGATGTCTAAGATATATGAGAAGTCCTTCTAGGGGTAAGACAGAAAGAACCCTAGGTACTGAGATGTACTTATCAATGGTTGTTGACTACATAGACATATTCTTATCTAATAATTTAAGCATTTGGAAAAGAGTAAGAAATGCATCCAAAGTATATCATTTCTTGACACTATGGATTTCTTGGGTGTGAAATCATGCAGCTACAAATGCTTAGCTAAAATTTATCAGGAGAGAAGCATATCAATATGTGAATATTTCTTATCATTTTTTGTACTTTTTATTAAGATCTTTCGTGATAGGTATCCACATTTACCATGCATATTACATTCAATAGGATCAAATGTTTGTGAGAAATATTTTAGTAGAGTAGATGATATGGTTGGATTTGTTAGACATATTGAGTTTTCATTGATGTCAAAGGAAGATATTGTGAGTTTTCAATATTATCAAAAGGTGTCTAAACAAAAAAAAATGATGATGTTGATGTATAATTTAATATTTAAATATTAGAGTAATGTTTTAAAGTGGTATGTATTTAAATCAAAGGATTTAAATATATGTTTAAAAAGGTGGGATGTATTTAAATAAAAGGATTTAAATTAATATTTTAAGAGTGGGATGTATTTAAATCAAAGGATTTAAATATATTAAAATATTGAAAGGGTCGACCCTAATGTTGAGATTAAATATTATGCTTCATATATATGGTTCTAACATTATGGTTGAGATGATTTTTGTAGTGCCTTCGTGTTGCTTCAAAGAAAGTGTGAGAACAGATGTTCGTGTTTGAAGAGTGTGCCTTCGCTTTAGAGAAAACCTTCATTTGCATATCTTCGTCTATGTTTGAAAAGTGAGAGAATTTGGGAAGTGTGCCTTCATTGAGAGAGAGCTTTCATTCATATTTGTATGTGTTTGGAGAATGAGAGAATTTAGAGAATGTGCCTTCACTTGAGAGATCTTTCGTTCATCTTCATCTACGTTTGGAGAATGAGAGAATTTGAAGAATGTGCCTTCACTTGAGAGAGCTTTCATTCATCTTCATCTATGTTTGGAGAATAAGAGAGTTCGAAGAAGTGTGATTTCATTTGAGAGAGAGAACTTTCGTTCATAGTGAGTGCCTTCACTTTCATTTGAGAGAGAGAGCTTTCATTCACAGTGAGCACCTTTACTTTCATTTGAGATAGATCTTTTGTTCACAGTGAGCATCTTCACTTGCATTGAAATGATAAGAGTATTAATTTACGTTCAAAGGAGAAACCATGTCCAGCAGAGGTGATTGAAGATCTACCAAATTAAATCAAACAAGAGCATCATAATACACAACATTGAAGTGGCAGTGTATGTTTTTCATGGTAGAGTGCTATCATCATAATAAAAAATATGAGTTCAAATGGTACTATGTGACTAAGGCAGGAAGACGTCAAGCTTGAGAATAAAGAACCACAATAATGTTTTGATCATAGAAAGGAGGGAGAGCCACCTAGGAAGTAAAGAATTGAAATATTTCATATAGTGTGATTGAGCTTCCCTACGAATGGTGTAAGAGTGCAATGTGATAGGGTTTCCACACATATGGCATAAAGAGTGCAGTGTGTTTAGGCTTCCACACAAAGAGTGTAAGAGTGCAGTTGGCTAGGTTTTCCACACAGATGGTGCAAAGAGTAAAGTGTGCTCAAGATTGCATGCGAACAACATAAGAGAGTAGTGTAGTCTCCTCACAAAAAGTGCAGAAGTGGACTCAGATATTTTTGTGTGTGCTACCTCAACAAGACAAGAAGTACATGTGGCAAAGAGTTAGTGTCAGGGCAACAAGCAGGGTTATGCATAGTGGCTATTTATCGCTAAATTGGCTAAAATTAGGATTTTCAAATTTTGGAATTGGCTAATATTTGGGACCCTTGAATAGGGCCCATTAGCCAAAAAAAATTGGGTGCAATTTTTTTTTGGATCGATTTGCCCCAATTTTATAATAATTTGAACATTTTAAGTTTAAATTTCCAACATTGCCCTTAATAATAGTGAACCTTCTACATGCGTTTGAACACTATTCGCTTGGATTTGGAAATATATACATCAAAAAAATTATAAATACATTTTGGGACTGACCCCTTACGCATAACCCTGGAATAAAATGAGTGATACATAGCCATGTGGAGTTGGATCAGTGAAGAATTATTCAAGGAAGCCTTCAACTTCAACAGGAAGACAGTCAAACAAAGAGCAAATGAATAAAAATATAAGAAATCATTTTTTGCCTTCATAAGTTTTATTATGTTTGTCTCAATAGGAGTAATGAGGGTTTGAAATATTTTGATTTAATATTTAAATCAAAAAGGAAAATATAGAGTTGAGATGCATTATCTTTGTTGAGATAAATTTGAAATGCATTATCTTGTTTGAGATAGATTGGGAATACATTGAGGCACATCATTATCATTGAAGATAGATTTTGAGATGCATTATTATTGAAGATAGATTTTGAGATGCATGAATATTGTTGAAGATAGAGATGCATCATCATTGTTGAAAATAGATTTGGAGTGCATTATATTGAGGCAGATTTGGAAGTTTTATTTAATAAAGGGATTAATGCACGCAAAATAAAAAGGGGGAAAAGTGCATTGGATAGTAAAAGAATAGCAAGGTATTAATGTCTCAAATTCTATATGCAAGTGAGTGCTAGACCTGGGCTACCTTTAAAATGTAATAAGTGTGATATATGTGGAAGGAACCAATGTATTGAATGTAAAAGGTAGCATGTTTATTTGAAGTTTTCAACACAAATATATCATCATCTAGATGTGCAAGAGTTGAATGAATTTTGGGTAGAATATGTCTGAATTGTTTTAGTTGAAGAAAGCACATTGAAAAATTGGTAAAGAATTTGATGACATCATTATGCAAGATTTGGGAAAGGTATGAGCATTGGTTGTATGCAATATTTGGGAAATATTTGAGCAGGTTTGTGAGCAGAGTTGAGCAGGTTTTGTGAGCAGCTTTGAGCAGAGTAGTGAGCAAGTTTGTGAGTAGATTTGAGCAGGTTTTATGAGCAGCTTTGAGTATATTAGTGAGTAGGTTTGTGAGCAGATTTGAGAAGGTTTTATGAATAGCTTTGAGTAGAGTAGTGAGCAAGTTTGTGAGCAGACTTGAGCAGGTTTTGTGAGTAGATTTGAGAAGTTTTTATGAGCAAATTTGAGTAGGTTTTGTGAGAGGATTTGAGCAAGATTTGGAGAACGAACCAAAGAAATAGGAATTGAGGTCTCCTATGGATAGAGGTCCATGAACTAGAGCATAGGTGATTGAGGTATCCTATGAATATATGTCCATGAACCAGAGCATAGGGGATTGAGGTCTCCTGTGGATAGAGGTCCATGAACTAGAGCATAGGGTATTGAGGTATCATGTGGATAGAGGTCCATGAACCAAATCAAAGGGGATAGGTATCTCCTATGGATACGTGTCCACAAACATTGTGATAATGAATGAGTTCCCAAGAATTTTGTTGATAAATTTATAATAAATATTTCTACATGGATGTAGCTCACATTGGGTGAACCACATTAAATCTGTGTCTCTTATGTGTGTGATGATTTGTGCATTGGTTCATTATTACACTTGATAATATTGGATGATATTGCTTTGGAAATAAAAGTAAAATTTTGATCTTATATTGTTCACCCCCCTCTCAATATAAGCTTGTGTTCTTCAGGATTTGAAAGGGCATATGATTTTGTAGATTTATTACATATAGTTTGGAATCTTAAACACAGTATCAAAAGAAGAGATTAATCCAAAAGGATTACATTTCCAAAAAGCTCATAAAAAACAAGAAAATTTATGTTATAAACCAAACCTAGAAATGAAAGATAAGTATGGATTTTTATCATGTTATAATTGTATATCTTCTGATATTGGTATTATAGAAGATCTTAATAAAGGATTAAAAGATGCATAGGATAATATTTTATAGGTTAGTATAAATCCTCAAATACATGAATATGACTCATGGTGGTTTAGACCATGGGATTGTGGTGATAGTTTTCCTACAGTCCAAGTAGTTGGTGAATGTATTAATTTTTTTCCATTAGAGAGTTCATATTCAAGCACTATTTTTTTATGGAGTTTCTACAAATTTAAACCATATTCCAAAATGAAAATATTCCACTTATTGATCAACATATCCTGGAGAGCAAATGACAACATAAAATTGATGAAATTCTAGATCATGTAGAAGAACCTTATAAAGAAAAATTCAATGCAATTGTAGAAGTAGATGGAAAAGGTATATATAAATAAACACGTGTTAGTGAGTTGAATGGAAATCCTAAATTATCAAAATATAGGTTGATTAGAGTAAGGCATGGAATATAATTTAATCAAAATGAAATATTTCCAATATTATAGAATTCTTCTCACTTAGGGATTGGGTTTGATTGTGGGGCCTTATTTGAGCAAGAAGCATCACATTTAAGTAATTGACCTTAAAGAAAGGGTATCCCTTGCAATACAAAGTAAGGTGTTTTATGTGGGACATGGTATCTTAGAAGAGTGCAAAGGATAAATAAAAATAAGGGCAACAAAGTGATTGAATATCGCAATGCAATAGATCTTTTGGAACATCTAGAAGACGTTAAGATTCAATTAAATTGGTATAATAAGACAAAAGGGTCACAAATGTTTACTTATGATTTCACAAATTATGAATTTGTATCATTAGAATCTATCATTGCAACTGCTAATCTAATATATTTTCCTTAAAAGTATCATTATAAGTTGAAGAGAAATGATTTCAAAATATTTAATGATTATGCTAAAAATTTACAAAAATGTAGAACTGACCTTATTTATTAAGTTGAATGATTGCATTTACTTATTTTTTTAATATTTTCATTTGTTTGAAGTTGTATTCGTTTAAATAATCATGAATACTAATGTTTAAAATTGTATTCTAGATCAGATGAGACATAAATAAAATTTGCACTTGTAATAAGAGTACATTCTATGTCATTTTCTATAGGTTCTATCTTTTTTCTTATTAAAGATTTACAGTTGATTCTATGTAGTTGTTAAGTTTGAGTGGTTTACATGCTTTTTATCTATTTGATGAAAGTTCTTTTTATGGAGTAGGTTTAGTTGTTGTTTCAAAGAGATGTTATAAATATCTAAACATTTGTTTTGGGACAACTTATGATAACATAGAAACACTAGCTAAATACTTCTCATAAGCATGCCCCATTTTATTTGCAATTATCCACTATGTTTTGCTCAAAATTTTATTTTTGTAATACATAAAAAGACATACCATAGAAATAAAACCAGATTTTTGTATTAATTGAAAAGGTCTCTCTTTGAGTACAAATGACCCTCGTGGAGGGTGTTTTTACAATGTTGAGACCCACATATTACAATAGGGGAATAATCCTCATTTACACATTAATCATGGTGTCTTCGTATCTTCATGCTACAATCGAGGTTGGAGGTGGGTTTGTGAGTTGTGACCACCGTTGAAATGAGATTTGCACCTTGATTTGAGTTGTATACCTACACACATGGAAGTAATAAAGATGTTAGTAGCACCTATTTACAATGATTATGATAAAATGACTAATGCAAAATGGAAATAGAAAATAAGTATTACATACATGAGTCATGATGTGAGTAGCATAACATTAGTATTTCTCCATGTTATTTTCTTGGTCATGTGATGGTGCCTTTATAGGCATTTGAGGGTTTTTAAGGGAAGGATAGGTGGCAAACCAGGGCTACCAAGTGGCAGGTACTGGGCAACCACCTATCTTGGGCAGTTGCAGTGAGTCACTAGAAGTGTCTCACTTAACTAGGGATATGTGGTAGGTGGGTAGGTGCAAGTGGAGTGATGTGTGGAGTGAGGTGTAAGATGTGGCAAGTGGGTAGGTGGAAGTGGAGTGAAGTGTGGAGTGAGGTGTGAGATGTGGCAAGTGGGTAGGTGGAAGTGGAGTGAAGTGTGGAGTGAGGTGTAAGATGTGGCAAGTGGGTAGGTGGAAGTGGAGTGAAGTGTGGAGTGAGGGATGTCCCATGTGAAGGGATAAGGGTGAAAGTGTGAGAGGTGGAAAGGGAGTGATGGTGATGTGGCCAAGACACGTGTCAAGTGAGGAGAGAGGATATCCTAGGAGGATATTTCCAATATTTAATAATATCTAGAAAATATAATTATGTGCAGGATTTTATGCATAAGTCAAAACTTAGGCACATAATGTTATGCAAAACTGAAATATGCAATGTGAATGAATAATGCATAGAATTATATGCCTAAGTTTAGACTTAGGTATACATCATTTTATTATGTAAACTTGGAAAATGCAATGTGAATGTGGTTTGCAGGAATTATATGCCTAAGTTTAGACTTAGGCATATATTATTATGTAGAATTGTTATGTGCAATGTGGGTTAAATGTATGGTAATTGATATGCCTAAGTTTAGACCTAAGTATATAATTTAATATGTAAAATTATGTGATGAAATGCAAATGCCTAGATTTTGGTGTCTATAGATACCCTTTTTTGTACCACATTGCGTGAAACACAATGTGGTGCAAAAACAAGACACCTAGTTTTATTTGATGGAGGAATGGCCTCAAATCTTCTTGACGTGCACCAATGAATGAATTGAAATTTTTAAATTTAGCTTACCCTCTCAATGGTGAATGGGTAAAGAATGAAAACCATGATCAAATGTGGATGATGAAAGGAGGTGGATGATTTCATGATGTGGATGTGATGCCAATGTATGACATTTTGATCAATTTGATGCCCCAAGTTTGGGATTGTTTATATTGTTACAAATTTGCCTTTGGTTTCAATGAGGCACAAAATATTGTGGTAAAATCATCAACCATGTTTGAAGTTTTTATTCCACTGTGACTTTAGTAATTCCTTCCAAATTATGGGTTCAAGGCACTAGTCGTTCAGGAATTCGATACTCGAGTGATTTTTTACTATACCACGTTTTGATTTGATTATTTTTTGCTTTTGTACCGAACAGAAAGGGCTTAAGGATAACCTTGTACAAATTTGATTTAACACATCAAAGCTCAAATATTGAGGGATCTAGCTGATTTAATGCCATACTGATTTGATATTGAATTTTTGAATGAGTGTCCTTATGGTGAGCTACCCATCCGATTGGATTGTATGGATTGCTAGTCATTGTAATCTACAGGTGTATAGGGTAATCAACTATATACAAGGTTCACTAAATTATGTGATGATGATGATCATGTTTGTAAAAATGCATGATGTGATGGATGCAACTGTTGGAAATCAAGATCAAGTTGGATACCCCAAGTTTGAGGTGGACCTATGTTGTCGTAAATTTACCTTTTGGTTTGATTGACATGAAATATGATGAAGTAATGGAACCAATCACCCTAGTGGCTTGTCCTAGTGATTTTTAGAAATTCCTTAATGCAAAATAATGAAATATAAATATTTCATGTTTTGTAACCCCATGAAGTAGGCGTTAATGACAACCTTGGAAAAATTTTCTTGAACATAGGTCACTCAAAAATTGAAGGCCCAACCCGATTTAATTTCAAACGTGATGATTTGAAATGATTTTGAATAAGTTTCCTTATGATAATTTATCCATCCTACCTAATTGCATGGACAACCAATCACTGCAACCGCCAAGTGTCTAGAGTAAATCACTAGATACATGGTTCACTTGAGATGATGATGATGTGAGATGATTATTTGGAGGGTATTGCAATGTTTTTGTAGCCATTTACATTTGAAGGAGAGTTGTGTAATATGGTCACAAATAAAAGTCAACTTGTCCTACCCCAAGCATGGAAAAGATGCTATTTTTAATGAGCGTAATTTGCATGATTGAGTGTTTTGAGGGTTGAATTTGATTATGAAACTTGAATTTGTTGATTTTTTTTATCCCTTAAAGCGATGAGTCAATGGAGAAGATATAAAATGATGAAATAGATGACAATGGTTGGAATTTAATGGATTTTTTTTGTTTTTGTGACAATTGTGATTTTGACCATTATTGGTAATTGCATACTTTTATCCCTTGGAGCAGTCCAACCGTATGGCTTTCTTAGGGAATTGAGATGATAACAATTCATTTCTTTCTTGAGGTGAATCACTTTTCAAGGGCCTTATGGTAACCTACCCATCTTATCATATTGCATGGATTTCCAATGATTGCAACCTCTAGGTATATAAAATAAGTAATTGTATACGAGGATCACTTGAGGCTAAGTGGAAGAAGGAAATGTGCACCTGTATCCCTTGGAGTAGTCTAGCCACATGACCTTCTTAGGGAGTTGTTTCTATTCTTTCAGAAGCTTGTTGAATTTATTTTTGACCAAAATAATTGATGTACCTTTGGAGCTTTTTATTTTGTTGTTGTTTTTTATTTTTTGGAGAATGCATGATTTTTTTTTTTTGTATGACAAAAGATGCATGGAAATGATTTTTGTGTTTTATGTTTTTGTATGACAAAAGATTCATGTAAATTTTTTTGGTGTTTTATGTTTTTGAAATGGAAAGAATGCACGAGATGTTTTTTGTGTTTTTATGTTTTGCTGATTGATTTTTTTTTTTTTTACCAAAGGAATTTGGGTACCTTTGGAGCTTTTTGGATTTATTTGACCAAAGGTGTATGTGCCTTTGGAGCCTTTTGAATTGAATTGACCCAAGGGATGTGGTTCCTTTGGAGCCTTTGTGGATTTATTTGACCAAAGGTGTAGGTGCCTTTGGAGCCTTTTGAATTAAATTGACCAAAGGAGTTGGTTTCCTTTGGAGTGTTTTGAATTGAATGTGACCAAAGGAGTTTTGGTTCCTTTGGAGCTTTTTCATTATTATTTTTTTTTTTAAATTTTGATATGCATGTGATGAAATGAGTGTATTATGAATGAATGAAATTGGTGGTGATGTATACAAATGAATGAATGGTGTTGTCTTATTAATTGTCATTCAAAGAAGTTATGGACCATTGTTTAGAAAACTTTACCTTTATTGCTTAATCAGGGGTACCAATATGACACTATCGGTATGATCACATGGATGACATGGATTATGATATATATGACTATGTGATGGTGGTATGGAATGGAAGCTTTTTTATAATTTTGTTGTCCTTAGGGATAAGGGATCTAGAGTTGTTTTTCAAAGACTCAAACATCCTAGTGATCTCAAACAAACTCGATTATGATATCGTAAATCTTCATGATGCTAAGGTTGTCCTAGTGTTTTCAAATCTCTTCAAGGACCAACTATGTGTGCAATGATTGTTCATTTCTCATTATGAGCTAGGTCAAACTAATCAATTATAACTTATACCAATAAGCTAGCTCATATGAGAGCGGCCATAGGTCTATACAAAAGAAGGTCGCTAATGTGACAGACGTGGCACCACGCATAAGGATACCTCATTTCCAAGCAAGATTTATTTAGCCCATTGCTATAATGAGGATCACCCCATAATTTTTGAGACACTAAGAGTTCTAGGGATTCAAGCTCCTTTCCCTTATTTTATTGCTTTGGATTTTGGGATTTTATTTCTGATTTTGCTCATTTTTGTAATGGAGCAAATTTAACTTTTATTGCTTTTGGGATACTTGATCGCTTTGAGGGAGAGCAAGGGATTTTATTGCTTTTTTGGGCTGTTTTTGGGATACTTGCTCTCTTTGAGGAAGAGCAAGAGATTTTATTATTTTTTGGAATGATTTTGGGATACTTGCTCGCTTTGAGGAAGAGCAAGAGATTTTTTTTTTTTTGGATACTTGCTCTCTTTGAGGAAGAGCAAGGGATATTTTTTGCTTTTTTTTTGTTTGGGATGAAGGTGGAGCTTGTCCTTTTGTCAACTTTGTAGCATTCTAGACCATGCACCTAATTGGATGAACAACATAAACCTTTTTCTTATGGTGATAGCAACTTTTGACTTTGTTATTCCAAAGGTTCACAATGTATTAATATGTTTTGATGTGTGTGGTCCAATAGGAAACTTGATTGACTAGGAATAATTTATTACTTTTAAATTTTATTTGATTTTTAATGGAGGTTGCTTAAGACACTAGCGATGGCTAAATTTTTGAAAATATTAGGATTTTGCTTAGGAAGAAATGTATTATTGTGACTGATGGGTTTGGTGATTTTTGATGTGAGGTGTCCCTGATTAAGACAACAAGACAGTGAAATATCAATTATTCATGACTTTAATGAATACAGATGGTATGAATGTACAAATACCATGGAAGTGGAATGTGTGAATGCAATGAAAGTGGAATTATGAATGCGATGTATTAAAAATGCAATGTGGATGAAAATATTATTTTGTGTTCTATTATTATTATTTTTTTGTCTTTGGTGTTTTTGAACTAAAATGTGACCAAAGGGGTTTGTTTCCTTTGGAGATTTTTGAATTGCATGTGACCAAAGGAGTTTTGGTTCCCTTGGAGCCTTTTGAATGGAAATTGACCAAAGGAGTGCCCCCCTTGGAGCATTTTGAATTCATTTGACCAAAGAGGTGTCTCCTTTGGAGCCTTTTGGATTGAATTGACCAAAGGGATTTGGTTCCTTTGGAGTTTTTTTTTTTGAATTTTGATATGCATGTGGAAGGTAGTTTGCTCCTAGGAGTTTGTGAAATGGCGACATGGGTAGTTGTTTGTGGCCTAGAAGAGTATTCCATATAGGCACCCCCTTGCTCAATTATAGATGTAACGAAGGCTTGGGAAGGTTGAGCATAATGCTCCATGAATGCAAGTGCTTGGATTTTATTTATTTGTTAGTGGTTTGGCTTGACTTTGGGTCATTACCATAAGTTGGGGTGAAATGAGGTGGCAAATGTGAAGGTATGTGCATGAAAATGTGATGGAAATACAAATGAATAACACACAAATCAAACAAACAAACAATGTTTTCTAAGTTCTTGCATGTTTATGTTTTCAATGTTTAATATTTTGGATTGTATTTGTATTTTTGAAGTTTTTGATATATATTTTTTTGTTTTCGAGTTTTGGTGTGTTTTGATGTTTTTGGAATTTTGATTTTTTTTTTTGGACTTAGAATGAGGGATCTCAACCAAGGTGGTGACTAGGAACACTAGTTCCAAACATGATTTCTCAAAAGAGTCTAGGGTACACCGCTTAAAACCCACAATGAGTGGAGGGTTTGTCTAGCTCTTCCACTTTGAATCGACAAGTGTTCCCAAAAGTGAGAGGCAGTTTGAACACGAGTGATTATTCCAACTTAAGAGAGTGCCCTATTCTATCTAGATGTCTAGGGGGCAAGCCAATTGAAGGAGGTGAATTCCAACGTCATCGGTCTAAATTGAAGGTTGGTGATGAAGTCCAACCTTGCCAATGTTATTGTGATACGTGCAAGTGTGTGAAGTTTTTGTTTTTTTATGGTGTTTGTAAAGCAAGATACAAAAGCTACCCTAAATGCAATCTAGGATGCAATTCAAATTTTGATGCCTAAAAATGCAATCAAAAGCACACCAAACACATAAAAGCACACAAAAATAGCAAAAAGAGCATAAAGTGTGTGCAAAGTTGTCTTATTATGTGTTTTCTTTGTTGTTTACTATTTTGTTGACAATTTTCTTTTTTTGATAATTTTGTTTTTATATTTTTTTTTTAATAATTTATTTGTTTGACGATTTTTTGACAAGTTTTGAGTTTTTCTATTTAACAAGTTTTTGACAACTTTCTTTTTTGACATGTTTTTGACAATTTTTTGTTTACATGTTTTTGACAACTTTTTTTTTTGGACATGTTTTTGTTGACATTTTTTTGAACGATTTTTAAGTGAAATTTTTTTGTTGAATTTTTTTATTTTTGAAGAAGGTTTTTTTTTTAATTTTGTAATTTTTTTAAGTTGTTTATTTTTGGATTTTTTTTTTAATGTTTTAAGTTTTTTTTTATGTTTGATTTTTTTTGTTTTTTTGAAAGTTTAAATTTTTTTTTGTCTATTTTCTAAAGTTTGTTTTTATTTTATTTTTTTATTTTTAGGTTTTTTTGTTTTGTTTTAATTTTTATTTTTTTTGTTTAATTACACATACAATTGCATAGAAACTATGCAGGCCTACGCAAAACTGCACAGATAACTGGTACCAAGGGAACCTCAAATCCATATTGTTAGGCAACAACATGTTACCCAAAATAAACATCAAAAAATTCTACAACACCCCTAGCTTCTGCCCCCGAAAAGGGATCCCTCCCTTATTGCAATGCACATCCCACCGTGATCACCAAATGTAATACATAAAAGGACACACCATAGCAATAAAACCAGATTTTTGTATTAATTGAAAAGGTCTCTCTTTGAGTACAAATGATCCTCATGGAGGGTGTTTTTATAATATTTAGACTCGCATATTATAATAGGGGAATAATCCCCATTTACACATTAATCATGGTGTCTTCGTCTCTTCATGCTACAATTGAGGTTGGAGGTGGGTTTGTGAGTTGTGACCATTGTTGAAATGAGCTTTGCACCTTGAGTTGAGTTGTATACCTGCACACATGGAAGCAAGAAATATGTTAGTAGCACATTTTTACAATGATTATGATAAAATTACTAATACAAAATAAAAATAGAAAATAAGTATTGCATACATGAGTCATGATGTGAGCATCATAACATTAGCATTTCTCCCTCTTCTTTTATTGTTCATGTGATGGTGCATTTATAGGGTTTTGAGGGTTTTGGAGAGAAGGATAGGTGGCAAGCCAGGGCTTCCAAGTGGTAGGGACTAGGCAACCACCTATCCTAGGTAGTTGTAGTGAGTCACTAAAAGTGTCTCACTTAACTAGGGAGATGTGGTAGGTGGGTAGGTGCAAGTGGAGTGATGTGTGGAGTGAGGTGTGAGATATGGCAAGTGGTTAGGGGGAAGTGGAGTGAAGTGTGGAGTGAGGTGTGAGATGTGGCAAGTGGTTAGGGGGAAGTGGAGTGAAGTGTGGAGTGAGGTGTGAGATGTGGCAAGTGGGTAGGTGGAAGTGGAGTCAAGTGTGGAGTGAGGGATATCCCATGTGAAGGGACAAGGGTAAAATTGGTATATGAGAGATGGAAAGGGAGTGATGGTGATGTGGATAGGATACATATCAAGTGAGGAGAGAGGGTATCCTAGGAGGATATTTCCAATATTTAATAAAATATAGAAAATATAATTATGTGCAGGATTTTATGCCTAAGTCAAAACTTAGGCACATAATGTTATGCATAATTAAAATGTGCAATGTGAATGAATAATGTGCAAAATTATATGCCTAAGTTTAGACTTAGGCATACATCATTTTACTATGCAGACTTGGAACATGCAATGTGAATATGGTTTACAGGAATTATATGCCTAAGTTTAGACTTAGGCATATATTATTATGTAGGAATTGTTATGTGTAATGTGGGGAAAATGTACGATAATTGATATACCTAAGTTTAGACCTAGGCATATAATTTAACATGCAGAATTATGTGATGATATGCAAATGCCTAGATTTTGGTGTCTACAGTTTTTATATGAAACTTATTAATCCTTTCTCCTTTTTTGGAAGTTGAAATCAAAATTTCAACTATGGTTATGTGAGCTCACCAGGAAAAATATATTCAATGGAAGAATTTTTAAACATAGATTTGTGAAATTGATGGTCAAATAGTTGGCCTATTTAAAGTCTTTGATGGTATGTTGCAATTCGCAGTTTAGATGTGCTATATTTAAAGGCAATTTCCTATGTTTCCTTACCATATGAAATCTAATTTACAATTGTTATCCATCTAGGCACTAAGTGTCACCATGTGTACATTAGACACTTTTTTTTACTATAAATGTGAGTTCATCAATTATTGGTGAAATGTAACTTTATTGTAGTAAACATAAGGGTTAGAGAAGTAACTATCAACACCTCTTATTTCATGTCCATGCGACATTCAACTCATAATTATGAACCAAAACTTGGTCGAGCAAGCATAGGTTTTGTTTACTTTTTTTATGCTTATAAATCCAAGGGTCTCCTTTAAACCATCTAGATATGTATCTTCCTTTTGGTAATTATTAGAATCAGGCTATCTTTGTTGGCTCTCTTATATTTCTATTAGCTCTATATCACCCATGTTTTCAAAATCCATATTATAAAGTGCCAGTGATTTATTTTTGTCACTCATGAAATCAATTTAATTTATTTCTTTCTTCTAAGTTTGATTCAATTTAAAAAGCAATCAAAAGGTTCCATTCCATGATAATTGTTTGCATATTACCTACATCATAGTCACTTCTTTCTGGCCAAAAAATTGTTATATTATATTAAGCTAGATAAATAATATAAATATTATGTTATTGTATTCTTTTTCTTCTATGTTCTACTACTTGTCGAAGTGATATTTTACACACTTTGGACATGGTTCCCTAGTTCTTATGTTGGATTGTATTTTTTCTATGACAATAATTTTTGGATTTATTTTTATTATATTTTCTTGATGAGTGCTTATAAGGGTGGTTTGCATTTTTGTTTATAGTTCTTTGTTTCAAGGGTTGGTGATACAACTTCATGTACTATTTTTATCTCTTTGGGATTTATTTAATATTAGTTGCTATGGTAATTTCCTTCACTATACCTAAGGATTTGATATTTTTTATAGAAGTAATAAAGTCTTGTCATTATGTTTTTGGTGATTTTACTTTGTTCTTGATTCCAATTGTTTAAGTTCTGCCTATTTTGTAAAGGTGTTTGATTGTTTTCAAAGCTTATCCTTTTGACCATTAAGGTTTTAATATTGGACCAAATGTGTATAGTTTATTTATCCATATGTATTTTTTAATACTATTGTACCATTCTAGTGTTTTTTCTTTGAGATGTAAAATAATATTAAGAGCCTTATCTTCTGCTATAATCTCAAATATTCAAAAGAAATTATCATTGAACTTGAATCATGCTTCATGAGCCACATGGCTTGTGGAATCAAAAGTCTAATTTATGAACTTCTTGAGATATTTTTCTAGAGTGAGAGTATGGGAATGTCTTTATGTTCTCTTGTATTCCCTTACCTTTCTTTTCATTTGTCTCAATCATTAATCTATATAATTGGATTATCTTGCTTCTTAGCCATTTGGCAGTCTTTGTATATTTTCCACTTATATTTTTGCTTCTTAAAATAAGTTTGGAGTAGTTGTTTGCTATCAAATTGATTTTTATTTGTCTTTTTGCATATGGATGGAGAAAAATATAGATTCTTTGTATGTCATCATGATGGACCATCCCTCTTATAAATACACTCAATTACAAGATACAATATCAATGGTTGTAGTCTCTTTACTTTATTGTAGTAAACATAGGGGTTAGAGAAGTAACTTACAACTCCTCTTATTTCATGTTCATGTGACATCCAACTCATGGATGATGAACCAAAACTTGGTCAAGCAAGCATAGGTTTTGTTTACTTTGTTGATGCTTATATATCCAAGTGTCTCCTTCAAACCATCTAGATATGCATCTTCCTTTCGGTAATTATTAGAATCAGTCTATCATTGTTGGCTCTTTTGTATTTCTAGTAATTCTATATCACCCATGTTTTCAGAATCCATATTATAAAGTGTCAATGATCTGCTTTTGTTATTCATAAAATCAATATAATTTATTTTTTCTTCTAAGTTTATTTCAATTTAAAAATAAATTAGAAGGTTTTATTCCATGACAACTATTTGCATATTACCATTGGGTTTAAAGGATGTCAAAAGACATCATTCATTCATATAATGTCTAAAGACATAATATTACCACCATCCATGAATATAGGGAATTGGATGTTGGAAAACTCATTATCATATGGATGTTATTAAATTTAGAATATTTTTGTATGTATTTGAAGTCCTTTTTTATATTTCTTAATGAAGTAAAATAAATTGATAAATTTCAAGCATCAGAGTAGTTGAACAATTTTATAAAAATATTCCAATTTATATCTATGTAATTTTTTTTTGTTGGTAAAATATCTGCCTAAAATACAAAACATGTGTTTTTGCACCTAGACATGGCCAACATTGAAAGTCCAAAGGAAATAAATTTCCTTCAAACCAATATCTATAGAGGTTTGGCTCCCTTACTAAATCCTACACCAGTTTTAAGCTTAGAGTTGCGAGAAAGAAATGAAAATAACTAAAATAAATGGGAAATATAGCCACAAGCCAAAAGATGTAGGATTGGGGACAGACTAGCAACAGGAATTTAGATCAAGTGTTAACAAAAAGAAGGCAAAGAATCCACTTACAATTTCACGAAGATAACTTCCAAAGTTGCATTCCAGTACCACTCCCTCACCATTAGTGTTCAAATCCAGATGCATAATTTAAACTTAGCAGATAACAAACATAAATATAAAATAAAAATGATTCAAGTAGAAAGAAATCACATAAAAAATCATTTTCAGAATCAAAAGCTAGGTCCTTTCTATTTACACAAAAAAAATTAAGTATTTTTTTGCAGAGTGTCTGTCCTTTTTTTTTTAACTTTAAGCAAAAAACCCCTTGCAAGGCCGCCTTGATCTAAGAGACCACAAACAGGGGGTTCTACACCGTCAAAGTCACCCGGGAGTCGCACCCGACCCTGCCCGCACCAACATTATCAATTGGATTTTGGATACCCAATTTATATTTTTGGTAGGGTGGAGATTTGAACCTAGGACCTCCCTTGGAGGTTTGCCCTCTCCTATCCAACTCACCTACAACACCTGGGTGTGTCTATCCTCCTTTCATTACATAAAAATGCTTAGTATTTATAGAGGGTTGTGCCTCTATCATTAAATGCACAATACAACAAAATGTTAACTGGTCAAAAATCAGCAACAACAATTCTCTCCTTAGTAATTGCAATGCTTGAATCAAATCATTCTTTAGGAAGCAGTGATCCCTCTTTCATGGAGACCACCTAAGAAATCGACAGGATTGGAGAATGGAAAATAATCTCAAATGTCGATGCATAGGAACACAACAATTTCACACGAAGACCAGGAGCTTGGATATTAAATTATGGGTACCATTCCATCACTTTATGCCTTGAAATCTTACCCTCACCAGTGGAGACCCAACAAAAATTAAATTTATCTTGAAAAGGGGCAAGATCAGTGGAGGGTGCCTCGAAAATAAACAGAATCGCACCAAAATATAGGACGTAGCATTTAATCTCAGTATTTCTTTAGCCAGAATTATGGAAATATCAATCTCATTGCTTCTAGAATTAAATTCCACTAGTCTTTGATCTTTTCTCAAAATATATTATCAACATGGGCGCTTTGAAAGAAAACATTACCAAAAATAAGGGGCAAGAATTAATTTCGCTTATGCAGTCTGATGTTTTCACCCCTTAACATGCTTTCACCCCTTTCCTGGGTAATTTCACCCCTTAACATGCTTTCACCCCTTTCTTGGGTAATTTCACCCCTTTCCTGGGTAATTTCACCCCTTAACATGCTTTCACCCCTTTCCTAGGTAATTTCACCCCTTTCCTGGGTAATTATGCCCCCTTAACATGTTTTCGCCTCTTTCCTGGGTAATTTCGCCCCTTAACATGCTTTCGCCCCTTTCTTGGGTAATTTCACCCCTAACATGCTTTCCCCCTTTATTGGTTTACTCCTTAACATGCTTTCACCCTTTTCCTAGGTAATTTTACCCCTTTCCTGGGTAATTTCACCCCTTTCCTGGGTAATTTCACCCTTTAACATGCTTTCACCCCTTTCCTGGGTGATTTCACCCCGAAAATGATTAAAAACGTCTTCTTGCAAGAGAGGCAAAAATTATGGATTTCACCCCTAAGAGGGGTGAAAATTATTTTTGCCCCATCCCAGGGATGACGTTGACTCCAACCGCCAGGAAAATATGCTATTTTTGGGATTTTTGCCTCAAGACGCCTTCACTTGGGATTTCACCCCGAAGGAGGAAGAAAATGATTTTCGCTCCTCTTGAGGGGTGACTTTGACTTTGACTTTCCTATCATTGCCTCGATGACGTCATCTTCTCATTTGCACTCTGAAACTATCTTTTTCGAGGATTTCACCCCTGTTGAGGGACGATTTTGATTTTGATTGCACCCAACATATTCTTCATTGTATTTTCGCCCCCATGATGCTTTTAACTGGATTTTCACCCCTAAGAGGGCTAAAAATGATTTTCACCCCTTTCTTGGGGTGCTTTTGACTTTGACCCATCTCATCACTTGTAAACTTTTTCCTTCTTCTCCTTTATTCGGACGAATTTTTTTATCCAGGTAGTTTCACCCCAAATGAAGGGTGCAAAGGATTTTCACCCGAAAGTGCCTGAAAATAGATTTTCGCCCCGAAAATGGATTTTCGATGGTACATATTCCTAGAGCCATAACTTTTGATTCATTGACCTGATTGTTTATTGTAATATATCATTGGAAAGTTTGGAAAGATATCTACAACATTGAAATAATGTTTCATCTATTTTGTCTAGTTCTTATCCCTCTACGGATCCTCTAAAGTCTTCAAATTGTATTTTTAAGTTATTCTGGAGAAATTTCTTAGAACAAAAACTTTAATATCTCTCAATCCGTTCAAGATATTGAGGTATTTCTTTCACCATAAGTCTAATTTTTCAATTCCTCTCCTTTGGGTAAATTTGCAAGTCCATAGGTGTCTGTTTAGGTTGATTTACTAAAAATGGTTGCTTTCCAGTTTTTGCCTTTTTTTACTTTTGACTGTAGTATGGCAAAAATACCAACACTTTTGGCAGCTCATGGGGTATTCAGCTCATCTGGATGTAATCAATCCAAGGCCTTTATCCATTGGATAACAAATTCATAACCGTCTACTGCATCAAATCATTTATTGCTTGCACTAGCTGCTTCCTACGTTGTCTGATATTGTTCGGTAGCTTGTTTGTATTTTTCACCCAATGTGAGGAACATCATCAAGCTCGGTTGATTTTCTCCACTTCAGGGTGCTCTGGAAAAGCTTCGATATCTGATCCCAATGGCTCCTGTAATTCAAAAATTGAAAAAAAAATGGAATAGAGGCTTTTGAGGGTTTGGCTCAATGGAAGGAGCATAAATGGATGGGGCCATAGTTATGCTCACCCTTGATGGGGTTGGTGTACTTACAATGATTATAGGATTAACGGGGGTGAAACATGAGGCAAATGATATTGGAATAGAAATGAGTTAGGGACAAAGGTCAACAAACTGAAATATGGAGGAATGGAAGAAATGGGAATGGCAAAAGGAGCATTGGTGACTGATGACTATGGAACAAGGAGAGGCATAGAAGTGGTGGGTATATCAAATGAATGCAAAGTGGAAGGAGGTACTATATAATGAAGGGAAATTATCACCAAATGCTCATGATCAAGAGAAGAGAAAATACGTACCTACGGGCTCAGATATCGTTTGAGCCAATGATGTAGATTTTTTTTTAAATCAGATCACACCATTAGTGCCCTCAACACTTTATTTATCAGTCGGCCTATTTACACTATCTACACAAAATTTTGTGAAATGATTTGTATGTCGCCACCATAAACCTAGATTTTGGTGCTTATCCAGTGAATCTACAGTGTTTGGACTAGATCTGATTGTACTTCAAGTGATATTTGAATTTTGGCTGGCCTCTTCCCAAATTTTACCAAGTTACGAACAAGATGCAACATGGTAGGTTATCATGCATGTCACTACTCATATAATCAATGAATAATATGGCAAAGAGATTTACCACATGGGAGCCTTCTTCAAGTACCAGTTGTAGTGATTTTTGGCCCTAATATCACCACTTTTGAGAGTCCATTGGCTATGGTATCTTGGGTATGTGCTCCTCTGACTCCTTGATGTGACAGTAGGATTTTTTTGGTGATAGACCTTCTATTAGGATCTCCTCAAGATCAGCCTCCTGATGGGACATGCTTATTGGGTTTTAGCTAAATACTTGTGTGTTATGCCCTAGGACACAAAAAGGGTGTAAAATTATACCTTCTTCACTCTCAAAATATACCACTTGAGCTTGTTCCCCTTCTTGGTCCATCTCTTGATGGAAACTGCAAGCAACCATATTGTTCATTGCTAGAGTAGTTCTTGCATATTCCCTTCATTGGGCTTGGATGATATCCACCTCTCGTGCTCCACACAACAATGTTCTAGGTTTTTGCATGATTTGAGCAATCTGTCATGGTGAATACTATGCAAAATGAATAGGGGTAGAAACCACCAGAAGAAGTGATGGAGAAGTTGTTTCTCTCCACTGCAACTTTCTTGCTTGGAGCAGGAGTCACTCTGCTTGTACTACCTCCTAAAATACTTGAGGGAATCTTTTTTCCCTAGATTGTAGTAGGCAGAGGCTTATGTCTGGGTGAAAATCCCAAACATAGTAGAGGTGGGCCTGAGTGGGTGTCAGTTGAATTTTCTCTAGAATTCTCCTCCAACTCCTCCAAAATCATACATTGAAGTCTATGATGCTCTCAAGAGGTGATCTTGTGATGGTGGATAGGTGCATCAAGAGTTGAAAGGGATCTTGAGAGCCATCAAATGTGTTGACTAGTACTTCTACCAAGTTTTCCCATGAGCAAATGCTCTTACGCCCGAGCAGTTTGTACCACTGCAAGGCCCTTTCTTATAGAGATAGGACCAAAAGTTTGATCATGACATCTTCATGGGTTATGCCATGGAGAGTCACTAGAGCAACAACATCTTCAATGTGCTCTCAGGCCATTCCCTCAATGCCATTGTATTTTATTAGGGTCTTCACCATTTTTTTTGGAATATCATGTCAACTTTAGAGATTCAGAGGGTCAGGATCATCCCAATTGGGATAGCATACTTGTACCATTATAGTAGTGGTCTTCAAATATCATGGTCCTTATTGTTGAGTTGGAGTCACCAGGTGAACATTATTTCTCCTCTTGTGAGGTCAAGGTTGCTCACCAAACCTTGATTCCTCTAGGATATCTTCTTTCAACATAAAAGGCATCCATGATCAAGATACTTGGATCTTCAGCTCAATAGAGTTTCTAGGTGGATTTTCCAAATGAAGGTAAGCCATAGATTCACCAAACTCGGGCTCCCTTAAAATACAGAGTCTATTCGTCCCATTGGGCATGACAAAAACTATTGGTCAAATATATGCCTAAAATACAAATCTTACATTTGTGTGCCCTAGACATGACCAACATTAAAATTTCAAAGGAAATAGATGTCCTTTAGGCAAATCTCCAGAGAGAGCTAGGTCCCTTACTAAATCCTACATCGGTTTCAAGTTTAGAATTACATGAAAGAAATGGGAAATGATGAAAAGAAATGGAAAATATGGCTATAAGCCTAATGATGTAGGATGGGGATAGACTAGCTTAAGCAGCATATATCAGGAAAAAAAAAAGTGAAGAAACCACATATGGTTTGCAAATATAACTTCCAAAAATGCATTCCAAAATTCACTCCCTTACCATTAGTATTCAAATCCAAATGCAGAATTTAAACATAGAAAATAACGAACATGAATGTAAATATAAATGACTGAGTAGAAATAAAATCACACACAAATCATTCACAGAACCAAAAGCTAAAATCCTTCTATTTATGTAGAAAAATTGAAGGGTTTAATGCAGAGTTTCTATCCTCCTTCATTACATCAAAATGCTTAGTATTTATAGAGGGTTGCACCTCTATCATTAAATGCACAATACAACAAAATATCAATTGGTCAAAAATTAGTAGCAACAATTCTCTCCTCGGTAATTGCAATGCTCAAATCAAATCATTCTTCAGGAAGTAGTGATCCCTCTTTCATGGAGAGCGCCTAGGAAATCGGTAGGATTGGACGATGGAAAATCATCTCAAACGTCGATGCATTGGAACACAACAATGTCGCATGAAGACCAGGAGCTTGGATATTAAATTTTGGGCACCATTCCATCACTTTACACCTCGAAATCTTACCCTCACCAGTGGAGATCCAATAAAAATTAAATTTATCTTGAAAATGAGCAAGATCAAGGGACACCTCGAAAATAAATAATATTGCACCAAAATCTAGGATGCAACATTTAATATTAGTATTTCTTCAGCTAGAATTATGGAAATATCAATCTCATTGCTTCCATAATTAAATTCCACCAGTCTTTGATCTTTTCCCAAAAGATGTTATCAAGAAGGGTGCTTTGAAAGAAAATATTTTCAAAAAGAAGGGCAAGAATTAATTTTGCTGGTGCAATCTGATGTTTTTCCCTTAACATGCTTTCGATTTCCTGGGTAATTTCACCCCTTAACATGCTTTCACCCCTTTCCTGGGTAATTTCACCCCTTTCCTAGGTAATTTCGCCCCTTAACATGCTTTCACCCCTTTCTTGGGTAATTTTGCCCCTTTCCTAGGTAATTTCACCCCTTAACATGCTTTCACCCCTTTCCTGGGTAATTTCACCCCTTTTCTGGGTAATTTCACCCCTTAACTGGGTAATTTCACCCCTTAACATGCTTTTACCCCTTTCTTGGGTTATTTCACCCTGAAAATGATTAAAAACTTCTTATTGCAAGAAGGGAGGCAAAATTATGAATTTCAACCCTTAGAGGGGAAAAAATCATTTTCGCCCTAGCCTAGGGGTAACGTTGACTCTGACTACCAAGAAAATCTACTATTTCTAAGAGTTTCGCCTCAAGACGCCTTCACTTGGAATTTCATCCCGAAGTACGGCAAAAATGATTTTCGCCCCTCTTGAAGGGCGACTTTGACTTTGACTGCTCCATCTTTGCCTGGATGACGTCATTTTTGTGTTTACTCTTTGAAACTGCCTTTTACTAGGTTTTCGCCCTTGAGAGCGGAAAAAATTATTTTCACCCTTGTTGAGGGGTGACTTTGACTTTGACTACTTCAAGCAGCTCTTCCTTCTATTTTTGCCTCGAAGATGCTTTTAACTAGATTTTTACCCCTTTCCTGGGGCGCTTTTGACTTTGACCCATCTCATCACTTGCAAACTTTTTCCTTCTGCTCCTTTATTCGAAAAAAATTGTTTATCCAGGAAGTTTCGCCCCAAAGGAAGGGCGCAAAGGATTTTCACCCCGAAAGTGCCCGAAAATGGATTTTCGGTGGTACATCTTCTCGGAGCCATAACTTTTGATTCGTTGACCCGATTGTCTATTGTAATATATCATTGGAAATCTTGGGAAGATATCTACAATTCCAAAATTGATGTTTCATCCATTTCATCCAATTTTCATCCCTCTACGGGGCCTCTAAAGTCTTCAAATTGTATTTTTAAGTTGTGTTGGAGAAATTTCTTGAGATGAAAACTTTAATATCTCTCAATCCGTTTAGGATATTGGGGTGATTCTTTTACCACAAGTCTAATTTTTCAATTCCCCTCCTTTGGGTAAATTTTCAAGTCCATAGGTGTCTATTTAGGTTGATTTCCCAAAAAATGGTCGCTTCCCAATTTTCGCTTTTTTGACTTCTGACTATAGTGTGGCAAAAATGCCATCATTTTCATAATTATTATAATCAAAACTTGCTCTTATATATTACTGGTTAAATGAAATGTGTGAAGACCAAGAATATACATATTTTCATTTCAAATTAGAGCTCAAATCACTAATTTTTTTTATGCTCATAAAGACTTAATAGTTCGATGGAGTCATATGCTCAATAGCTATACATTGATAAAATGGTAAAACTACTAAAGGAAATTAAAATTTGATTCAAATTATTTTTGACAAAATGGTAAGTTTTGAAAATGGGTTATTATTTATTATATAGGGATTTACCACTAGGGGTTAATAAATAAAAAAGGAAGGTGGTAAATTTAAAAAATAAAGGGTTTTTAAGAAGCATGTGAATGCACGTGTTTTGAAGGCTTTCAACTAAGTGACCCCCATGATACCTACATACTAATAAGATATATTTTATAAATTATTATATTAGACTAAAAATTTAGGAAGAATGATCATAATTTATATACATTAAAAAAATTATTTTATGAATGATCTCATCTTGAAAGATAAGCATTTTCTACACAATTATAAAATACATTTTTTTAGGAAGTGGTAGTAATAGAAAATTCGAGCAATAGTATAATAGATACAATTTTAGATAGTTTTATTGTAAAATATTTAAACTAACACTTTTCAATTATTAATGTAGCCAAAAAGAAAGAAAGAAAAACCATCATACATTTCAATCACTCTAAATAAGTGAGATTAATTTTTTTTTATTATGTGTACATATTTTTATTTCAAGTGAGAAGTAAAATTTATAAAATACAAGGTTTTAAAAACCTTATTTTTATTATATTAAAAATTTGGTATATATTCAAAACTAAATATTTTAGTGTATTATATTCGTAAATGTTTATAACTTTATTCCTTTATTAGAGAAGATAAAAAGTGATGGAAAAGCTTAGAAGATAGTAGAAAATATTAGTGTGAATAAGTTGAATTAGTATACAACATTCCTAGTTAGATACAAAATGAAAAATAAAGGAAAAACAAAAGAAGAAAATTATAAATAAAGAAGAAAATTATAAATAAAAGCAAAAGCCCCTATAGGTTTTAAGCATGTGATGATGAATGAGGTGTTTCACAAAATAATAATAAGGTTTTATTCCCATATCTAGACACCTTGTAATAGTTATGGACTATATTAATCTAAAGGGTCAAACATATTGGCATGCATGGACCTAAGCCCACCTATTTATTTTTCTATGAGATTATATTAAACTACCACTAAGTATAACTATATCGTGGATACAAGATAATTACAAAGGATCATGCATAGGTTATTTCAAATATCAATGACTTAGCCGAATAATGATAACTTACTAACAAATTATAATAGTTAATAGGC
>JAQPPZ010011383.1:0-48097 GCA_028583015.1 Wollemia nobilis
TGGGGACCCACCTTTTTGCAGGTTTTTAGGGAAGATCTCAAGGACCCAGATGCTAAAAATGAAGAAAAGAGAAAAAAATGCCTAAGTGTTGAAAGTGTCGCGAAATCGCGACATGTCGCGCCATCGCTGCAGAAAAATAGAAAGGTGTCACGAAATCGCGACGTGTCGCTGGCAAGATTGAAAAGGTGTCGCGAAATCGCGACGTGTAGCAAAAAGAAAATGGTCGCGATTTCGCGACGTGTTTCGAAAGGAGAAAATGGTCGCGATTTCGTGACGTGTTTCGGCAAAGTGGCCCGAAGGAGAAAATGGTCACGATTTCGCGACGTGTTTCGGCAAACTGTACGGACGGAGAAAATGGTCGCGATTTCGTGACGTGTTTCGGCAAAGTGGCCCGAAGGAGAAAATGGTCGCGATTTCGCGACGTGTTTCGGCAAACTGTACGGAAGAAAATGGTCGCGATTTCGCGACGTGTTTTGGCAAAGTGGCCCGAAGGAGAAAATGGTCGCGATTTCGCGACGTGTTCTGGGCAAAGTGTACGGATGAAGAAGTGGTAGCGATTTCGCGACGTGTTGCGAAGCGTACGGAGGAAAAATGGTAGCGATATCGCGACAGTTTGCGACAAGAAGGTCCGAAGGAGAAAATGGTAGCGATTTCGCTACGACTTGTGGAAAGAAGGCTCAAAATAAAAAATGGTAGCGATTTCGCTACGACTTGTGGAAAGAAGGCTCAAAATAAAAAATGGTAGCGATTTCGCTACAGTTGGTGGAAAGAAGGCACGAAAGCAAAAATGGTCACGATTTCGCGACAAGAAGCTGCCGAAGGCGTACGGGCGAGGAAAGCGTCGCGATATCGTGACATGTCACGTTTTCGCGGCTAGGAAGGTGAACAGGCTGCATGCAGTTTTTGTCATGATTTGCACAGGAAAACGTTACAGAAGGCGCAGAAAACGTAGGACACGTGGCGTACAGGTGTCAGAGTTGCAGAAGCGTTACATGCAACGAAGGATTTCAAATGTTTCGGCATCAAGTGAATCAAAAGCAACGAAAAGAAAGGGAAGTTGAAGGGTCACATGCAGGAAGGTGAAACGAAGTGACACAGGGAGAATCGAAGAGCCGTTTCCGTTAGTATAAAGCCAGAAGTGCAGATTGAAAGAGGGGTTGGAAATTGTCGATTGCAGAGTTGCAGAGACAAGGGCTTTTTGCCATTCTGGGCCTGCACTTGGGCAATTTCCTTCTTTTTTGTTCTAGAATATTTATGCCTGGAACATTCTTTGAATGTAATTGACATATCATTTAATACAAAATACAGAGAGTTGGCATCTTTTGATGAGAAAGAAGGAGTCATTTTTTGCATGCATGATTTAATGTTATATCATTCATTTCAGATTTCTTAGGCTTTTAGGTGAAGTTTAATGCAAGTGCTCTTGGTTGCTTCATGCGAATGCCTAAATCTGGAATTACAGTAGAAACCCTAGAAACCCGCACCTAGCTTATTTGGATTGTGCGAATTTGCAGGTTCATTAGGTTAGGTTGCATGCAGAAAACCTCATTATCTTCGGTTTCATCGAATTGATGGCAGCATTCTGACTGTAGTTTAGTTTCTTTTTCATTTACTTTTCTTTATTGTTCAAACCCTTGCTTTATTTTCTGCAGTTTAATTAATGTATTCAAATAAGTAACTGAAAATCCATCAGAACTAAAGATTAGAATAGATTTATTCACTTTGAGTTCACTGCAATTTCAAATTAAAATAAACTACAGTGCCCCTTGTTAACATCCACTTGCAAACCCTAAGGTATTCCTAGCATTTCATTTGAACAGCATTATTGGTCAAATCAGCATAACAAGAACCTTGGAGAAAGTTATTTTCTTTGCAAGCAGAGGATTTTGGGACTCAGATCCTACCGGAGAGTGTGCTTTCACAATCGGGTGAAAACACCACTCAACAGATTGGCGCTAGAAGGAGGGCCCGAATTGGTTTATTTTATTTTGATTTTCATACCTGAATAATTTGTTTTTGATTTAATTTTGAAATCATTTAATAAATCTCACAAACGGCTAAACTGCAACATTTGTTTTTGTTTTTGTTGCAGGTTTTCTTCGAAATAGTCGAGGGTTTCATCAGGCAGGCTGGACCCACCACGGCGTATTGCGACCAGGTCCCAAACAACCGGAGAAACCATTTTTCATGACCTTACTGGTACTCCCAAGAATAAAACCAAGCAAGTCGTAAGTTCACCAGTCGCAAAAGACCTATTTTCTCCAGGAACATCGAGTGGACCTACGCCAGTAATATCAGTTGCCCCTAGTGTGCCTATAGTCAGTAATATTTCTACTGCTATTGTAGGTTTGTCTTCATCAATTTTGAGTCAAATGGCTCAAGCTCCAGCAGCTCCTTGGTATGGAGCTAACAATACTCCTTTGAACATTGCTGGGGATATCCATGAAATCCCCAAGAACATTGAAATATTTCTGCCTAAATACAAACCAGATGGCCCAAGAACAAGTAGAAGAACATATCCAAGCCTATAGAGATGTTTTAATTATGTTGCAAGTTCAATATGAAGATGTGGCCTGCAGACTTTTCCCCATGAGCTTAGATCCAATAGCATATGAATGGTATATATGCTTGCCAACTGGTTCAATCACTTCTTGGACTCAAATGGAAAATGCCTTTGTTAATCAATTTAGATCACCCTTAGATCCTGCAACTATTTACAATCAGTTTATTACATGCAAAAGGGGCCAAGGGGAACCAATCAGGATGTTTAATCAGAAATTTCAGAAGTGCTATAATAGAGCAATTAGGCACTTTGCTATTGATCCCGCAGTGGCTTTGCAGATATATTTTGGGGCATTGGACCCCATGACAGCCATGTTTGCAAGGCGCAATCCTCAAGTCACCACGCTGGCTTTGGCCTATAATGAAGCCATGACTATCGAGCAGCAAATGACACCACAGGGCTACGGGTTTACCCAGATGCCTATGATGGGACAGTATGCTCCATATGGTCAAGCTCCCTAGGCAAATCAACTCATGGCACCACAAATGCCAAGCATGAATGCCTTCCCATATCAGCAGCAGTATCCACCAGCACCCGCGTATGCACCCATTCCAATCCAACCAATCACAGCCATTCCACCTGTCCCTGCATTTTTGCAGAACAGTCAACCAACTATGCAAGGAACTAGTCAAGTCAATCCTCGAGCCATAGTTCCATTTCCAAATCCAACCCCGATTCAAAGTGTCAATCCATACGGGAATCCAATTCCTCGTAACCCGACCCAAGTGTTGAATCAAGACCCCATTAATTATGCGAATCCAACGAGGGTTAACAACAATATGATTCCACCAAAAGATGTTTATTCAGAAGTCGAAGAGCTCAAGAAATTAGTGCATAAACTGAGCAATGACAGGGTTCAACAATAGAAGTATGAGTCCCATGCCCCTCACCCAAATCAAAATTTTAACAATAGAGGGAGGCACTGGAACACCAAGCCAAACAATGGGGGAGTTCCCGCTCCCATTGCTAATCAATTAGATGCTTCTGCAGGACCTAGCCAATCCAATTCTCTTTTGAATCTTTCAGATTTGGCATGGGAAAGGGGGTGCAGGTTGCATAACACAAAAGAACACAATGAGAGGAATTGTCCTGAGATTGCTAGATACACTCATTGTCTTCAGGCACAAGTTGATGATTTGGAACTGGTATCAAATGAGAGTCCATCACAACATCAAGATGATAATATTATGGTGATGGAAACTGTATATCATCAAGAAGGTGAGAGTGAGGAAGAAGAAGATGAAATTCTGGAACAAGAGGTGCAAGCTTTTCGAGATTTCAGAAAGGGGAATCATGGATACCATTTGAGAAGTAAGTCTAAAGCCCCTAAAACCTCATCAACACCTCCAAACAATTCTATTCTTCCTCCAGATACAAAGGCAAATAATAATCCTCCCCCTCCACTCAAAAGAGAAATGTCTAATGATGTCCAGAAGACGGTCAAATTCGAAAAAGCAAACTATGACATAGTGGAGGATATGAAGAAGTCCAAATCTAGCCTTTCATTCTTGGACGCAGCTAGATTGCCTGGCCAAAAGGAGGCGTTGATAAAAGCTTTGAACTCACCTGATCCAATGTGGAAGGAAAAAAGAGTTGAATCCCATCTGATTTTGCGAAAGGAGAGAAGGGATGTCCCGCCATTCTTACTGACTCTGAGAATTGCGGGTAAGAATTTGCATAACTGTTTGGTGGACACAGGTGCCACGAGCAACCTCATGCCTGCAGAAATATGTAAAATGCTAGGTCTGCAGCCTGTTTCATCCAAATGTACAGTCCTGCAACTGGACAGATCAGAGGTAAATGTGGTAGGGACCTTATATGATGTCAAGATTCAATTGAATTCTGAACCCAGGGTCCAGCAGGTTGTAGACATTTTGGTGGTTAATATCCCAAGTAGGTATGGAATGCTACTTGCTAGGGATTGGATGAAAACTCTGAATGGCTATTTTTCAACAGACTGCTCGCATATGTGGCTACCATGGAAGGGAATTGCAAATCAAATAAGAGTGGAAAATGAACCGAGGCTTAAAGAGATTATAACAGATTTTAACAAGCCGAATGAAGTTCAGTTTTCTGAGCTAGACCTAGGTGTCTATGCACTTGATGTTGAGGAAGCTGCTGAAGAGCCTAAAGAGGAGGTGTGTCATGGTGGTTCTTCTGAGGAAAATGATTACACGTGGTTGCTCAAGTTCGATGGATCAAAATCTAGACAGGGAGCAGGAGCTGGAGTCGAGCTCACTGGTCCAGGAGGTAAACCATTGTTAGCTGCTTACAGACTGCAATTTCCTTGCACAAACAATGTGGCAGAATACGAAGCATTGATCTTTGGTTTACGTCTAGCATTGAGCAAGCATGTTAAATGCTTGAAGGTTTTGGGAGATTCTGAGTTGGTAGTCAAGCAAATCAAAGGACAGTATACATGCCGCGACAGAAGACTGAGCCTTTATAGAACTAGGGTTATGGACCTCATGGAGGAGTTCGATGCATTCAACATAGCCCTTATTTCTAGGAAAGGAAATCGAATAGCAGACTCTCTTGCAGTCGCCGCGGGCATGTTAAACCCGGTTGATATAAGAAGATGTAAAAAGTTTTCCATTGAACTGGTTCCTTGTCCATCAATACCCGATAATGTAAAGAATTTCCAAGTTTTTGAAAGTGACAGACATATTTTCAAATTTGTCACGAACTCGGGTATTTTTGAAAATCAGGTGATTGATGAGGAGCAAAGGTGGCAGGATGAAACAGAAGATGAAATTGAAACTGCGTATCAATCCAACAAAATTCCTAAAGACGTGGTTTCATTGGAAAAGATGTTCGACATGGAATGCAAGAACAAGAAAAGAAAAAGAGTCCCACTCCCCAAAGATGCATGTGATTCAATTAATCTAGGGAGTGCAGACAATCCAAAGGAGGTGTACATAGCAAAGGCATGTACAGAGGAAGAAAGGAGCAATATAATACAGGCATTGAAGCATTACATAGATTGTATTGCTTGGAACTACAATGAGCTGAAGACTTACAACCAAAACATTATCACACATACCATCCCTTTGAAGCCAGACTCCAAGCCTTTTAGGCAAAGACAACGAGTTGTTAACCCGCTATTGGAGCCTTTGATCGAAAAGGAGGTTAAAAGATTATTGGAAGCGAAAATCATTTTTCCCGTTAGGCACTCAACCTGGGTGGCTAACCTCGTTCCAGTGAGAAAAAAGAGTGGAGAGATTAGGCTGTGCATAGATTTTCGAAATCTTAATAAAGCCTCTCAAAAAGATAATTATCCACTGCCATCAATCGATGAAATTCTACAAATGGTAAATGGATCTGAAATGATGTCCTTTCTCGATGGGTATTCTGGGTACAACCAAATTCTTATACATCCAGATGACAGGATGAAAACAGCCTTCACTACCAAGTGGGGGACATTTGCATATAAGAGAATGTCGTTCGGATCGTTAAATGCTGGTGCAACTTTTCAACGCGCCATGGATTACGCATTCAAAGGGCTCATAGGCAAATGCATCATCGTGTATGTGGATGATATCCCAGTTTTCTCGAAGAAGAGAGAGGACCATGTCAAAGATTTAAAGAAAGTGCTTCAAAGATGCAGAGAACATGGAATTTCCTTAAATCCCAAAAAGTGCATTTTCGGAGTGACAGAAGGAAAATTGTTGGGTCACATCATTTCAAAAGAGGGCATATCCATCGACCCAGAAAGGATACAAGCTATCCAAAACCTACCTCTCCCGAGTAGTAAAAAGAATTGAGATCTTTCTTTGGGCAAAGTTAATTTTGTGAGGAAGTTTATCTCTAGCTTTGCTGAGATAGCCAAACCTCTGAACAAGATGCTCAAGAAAGATGTGGATGTAAAATGGAACGAGGAAAGTAGAGTGGCTTTCCGAACATCAAAGATGCCATTTCCAGAGCCCCTGTCCTTATAAGTCCAGACTACTCCAAGCCTTTTTATATTTATGCTTTTGCATCAGAACACTCCTTTGCGAGTGTCTTAACCCAAAAAGGCGAGGATAGTGCCGAAAAACCCATAGCATTTTTAAGTGCCCCCTGAAAGATGCTCAATTAAGGTATTCAATCCTTGATAAGCAAATGTACGCACTTTTTAAAACGGTGAAAAAATTTAGGCATTACATTGTACACAGCAGAGTTATTGCCATCGTGCCCGACTCTGCTGTCAAGACCATGTTTTTACAAAATGAACTAGGTGAGAAGAGAGGAAAATGGATTTCAACCATCCAAGAATTTGATCTCGAAATCCAACCAATGAAACTAGTTCGAGGACAGGGACTGGCGAAGGCGATCGCAGAAAATAATCCGCAAATAACAGGCCAATGCTCAAATACAGAATACATTGCTAAGGATGACTGGTATGTTGATATTGTGCAATTTTTATTGACTGGTAAGTGTCCTTCTAATCTGAATTCAACACAGAGAAGAGCTTTAAGGCTTAAGTCTGTCAATTATCTGATAAAATCTGGTGTGCTTTACAGGAAGAATCATGAAGGTATCTACCTGAGGTGCTTGAACAAAGAAGAAGCTGCCAGGGTGTTGCAAGAATTTCACGGGAAACATGGAACTGGTCATGGTGCAGCCAATGCTACAACACATCAAATCCTGAGAGCAGGATACTACTGGCCACATATTTTCAAGGATGCGCATGCCCATGTACGATCTTGTCATATCTGTCAAGTGGCTGCAAATAGAGAAAGAAATGCAGCCATGCCGTTGCAACCTGTAGTTGAAATGAGACCATTTGCACAAGTGGGGACTAGATTTCATCGGGGTTATTAACCCAAATTCTTCTGATTCTCATAAATTCATTTTGACAGCTACAGACTACTGTACAAGGTGGACAGAAGCGATTCCTACTAAACATGCCACCACAGACGTTGTGATTAAATTCCTTGAGGATCAAATTATAACAAGATTTGGAATGCCCGATTCTATTGTCAGTGACAATGGTAAAGCTTTTATTTCTACACAATTTGCAGATTGGGCATATGATAACAAAGTGAGCTTAAAATTTGCATCCAATTATTATCCTCAAGGAAATGGGTTGGCCGAATCTTCAAATAAGAATTTGTTGAATACTATTAAGAAGTTTCTGGAAAAGAACCCTCGGGACTGGCACAGCCAATTAAAGTTTGCCCTTTGGGCAGATAGGACCAGAGTGAAAGAGTCCATAGGGAATACTCCCTATCATTTGGTCTATGGGCAAGACCCGATATTTCCAGCAAATTTGAAGTTGCAGACCTTACATTTCATACAAGAGTACTTGGGGACAGATGATCAAGTTGAAGCCAGAGTTAAGCCAGTTGTTGCACCTTGATGAAAAGAGAGAAGAGGCCATGAATCACATGAATAAACACCAAGAAGTTATCAAAAGATGGTTTGACAGAAGGGCCAAAGTTAAATCATTCAGAATTTCAGATTTGGTATTACTATGGGACAAAAGACATGAGGAAAAAGGGAATCATCAAAAGTTTGATTGTCTTTGGTTAGGCCCATATCAGATTTCAGAGATTCTTGGGAAGAATACCTTCAAGCTAAAAACCTTAGAAGGGAGAGATTTCATGCTACCGGTTAATGGGCAGATTTTAAAGCATTATTTTAGCCCTTAGGTTGTGAGATTTTGATATTATTCTTTTGGTTTTGGTGGGGATTTTCAGATTTTGTTTTTATTGTTTAGGATTGTTAGTCTAGTTAGGATTTTGGTTGTGGATTTGATTTCAATTGACATGTTTTGTTAATTTTGATAAAAAAAAAATAAAAAATAATAAAATAAATAAATAATAATAATAATAATAAATAAAAAATTGAGATGTCAACTTATGCTTAAGGTTAGGAGAATATGAAATATTGGAATTGTCTTGTAAAAGCTCCACAAGTAACACAAACAGTTTAAGTTATATTGTTTGATTTTGTGATGCATGAAAGAGTCAGTTTTGCATGACAAATCATTTCATTTGCAATTCAAGAAATAATGCATTCATGTTCCATCTCACCTTACATACATCTCATCTTAGTTGCATATGCATCTTAGGTACAAGCCATTAAAGTATGTCAAATCCTCTTAGGGTTGTGTTATAACATATATGTAAGTAAATCCTAAGGTTGGAAACTGAGTCTTGAGATATCTAGAACCAAGCACGTCTCATACATTAAAAAGGATCTTGAGCAAAATGATCAAAACCTAACTTGGAGGAAAAGGTTGGGCGAAAGAAGTTTTTCATGTCTATCCTATTATGCAACATGATCCTTAAAACAGTGGTTTTGACCACTTCCATAGAGCTTAAAGCCTAAAATCGGAGTAGTAAGGATAGGGTTAAATCCTCATCGAACTTAGGTTGAGGATCCAATTCCCCAAAGCTTTGATTTGACCCACATGGAGTAGTAAGGATAGGGCATAAATTCTCATCTCGCTTAGGTTGAGAATCCGATTCCCCAAAGCTCTTATGTCTCATTTCATAATAAATCTTGGATTGTAAGGATCGTACTATTTGTCCTCTGCAAAGGATGGGTAGTCATCCCCAAGGTCTAAGCAACAAAATTAATATTTTCCATTTACATCTAAAGTTTGGATTGTAAGGATCGTACTACATGTCCCTAGCCAGGATGGGTAGTCATCCCCAAGGTCCAAGAAGTAAAAAAATAAATAAATTTTTCCCATCTCATCTTTATATTGGATTGTAAGGATCGTACTACTTGTCCTCTGCAAAGGATGGGTAGTCATCCCCAAGGTCCAAAGAAATGAAGATAAGTTTTGGATTGTGGGGTTAGATATGCCCATGCATGGCATCATGTCTTGCCTAAAAAACAAGACCACTGATTGTCTAGAGGGTTAGACTAGCATGACCATTTCTTCCATAATTGGTTTAATTATTTTGCTCAAAGTGAGGTAATGAACTCTAAATCAGAATAGTAAGGATAGGGTTAAACTCTCATCTCGGTTGGTTGGGAGTCTGATTCCCCAAAGTTCTGATTTCACATTCACTTGCACATGGGTTCAAGATAGTAGGGACTCATAACCAACTTTGGGATACAATAAGGTAATGAATTAGTGGATCCTAAGAGGGTTTGGCAATCTTGAATGCTTGTACATAATAATAGAAGAATGACCATGCCTTTTATGAAAGCAAAATCTCCTAGCACATTCATTAGGGTACACAAATCATTCACCATCCCACATATGCATTCATGCAAAACTGATAATGGAGTGTGGATCAATTTCAAATGATAGGGAAAGAAATTCATTGCACACACTGAGCTAATACTTGATGATTCTGATGATTCATGTACTTCTGATCTTTGGGCATTTGTTATATTGCTTATGTGCTAACACATGTTTTCGAGTTTGTGATATGTTTCAGATTGGGTTCTCACTAAAATGCTCAAGAGCATTTGACAGCAGAGTCGCCATTTGTTGTGGTTGATCCACAACACACCCCAAAATTGGGGACCCACCTTTTTGCAGGTTTTCAGAGAAGATCTCAGTGGACCCAGATGCTAAAAATGAAGAAAAGAGAAAAAATGCCTAAGTGTTGAAAGTGTCGCGAAATCGCGACATGTCACGAAATCGCGACATGTCGCGCCATCGTTGTCGGAAAATGAAAAGGTGTCACGAAATCGCGACATGTCGCTGGCAAGATTGAAAAGGTGTCACGAAATCGCGACGTGTCAGGAAAGAGAAAATGGTCGCAAAATTTCGCGACGTGTTTCGACAAACGAGAAAAATGTCGCGATTTCGCGACGTGTTTCGGCAAAGTGGCCGAAGGAGAAAATGGTCACGATTTCGCGACGTGTTTCGCAAAGTGTACGGACGATGAAAATGGTCGCGATTTCGCGACGTGTTTCGACAAAGTGGCCCGAAGGAGAAAATGGTCACGATTTCGCGACGTGTTTCGACAAAGTGTACGGACGAAGAAAATGGTCGCGATTTCGCGACGTGTTTCGACAAAGTGGCCTGAAGGAGAAAATGGTCACGATATCGCGACATGTTCGGCAAAGTGTACAGACGAAGAAAATGGTAGCGATTTCGCGACAGGTTTTAAGAGGCCAAAGAAAAATGGTAGCGATATCACACGTTTTGGAAAGAAGGCTCAAAATAAAAAACGGTAGCGATTTCGCTACGACTTGTGGAAAGAAGGCACAAAATAGAAATGGTAGCGATATCGCTACAGTTTGTGGAAAGAAGGCAAAATAAAAAACGTAGCGATATCCTACGATTGTGGAAAGAAGGCACGAAAGAAAAATCGTCACGATTTCGCGACAAGAAGCTGCCGAAGGCGTACGAGCGAGGAAAGCGTCGCGATATCGCGACATGTCACGATTTCGTGACATGTCGCATTTTTGCGGCTAGGAAGGTGAACAGGCTGCATGCAGTTTTTGTCATGATTTGCACAGGAAAACGTTACAGAAGGCGCAGAAAATGTAGGACACGTGGCGTACAGATGTCAGAGTTGCAGAAGCGTTACATGCAACGAAGGATTTCAAAGGTCTCGGCATCGAGTGAATCAAAAGCAACGAAAAGAAAGGGAATTTGAAGGGTCACATGCAGGAAGGTGAAACGAAGCGACACAGGGAGAATCGAAGAGCCATTTCAGTTAGTATAAATCCAGAAGCGCAGATTGAAAGAGGGGTTGGAAATTGCTGATTGCAGAGTTGCAGAGACAAGGGCTTCATGCCATTCTGGGCCTGCACTTGGGCAATTTCCTTCATTTGTTCTAGAATATTTATGCCTGGAACATTCTTTGAATGTAATTGACATATCATTTAATACAAAATACAGAGAGTTGGCATCTTTTGATGAGAAAGAAGGAGTCATTTTTTGCATGCATGATTTAATGTTATATCATTCATTTCAGATTTCTTAGGCTTTTAGGTGAAGTTTAATGCAAGTGCTCTTGGTTGCTTCATGCGAATGCCTGAATCTGGAATTACAGTAGAAACCCTAGAAACCCGCACCTAGCTTATTTGGATTGTGCGAATTTGCAGGTTCATTAGGTTAGGTTGCATGCAGAAAACCTCATTATCTTCGGTTTCATCGAATTGATGGCAGCATTCTGACTGTAGTTTAGTTTTATTTCATTTACTTTGTTTTATTTTTCAAACCCTTACTTTATTTTCTGCAGTTTAATTATTGTATTCAAATAAGTAGCTGAAAATCCATCATTAGAATAGATCTTATTCATTTTGAGTCCACTATAAATTCAAATTAAATAAACCACAGTGCCCCTTGTTAACATCCACTTGCAAACCCTAAGGTATTCCTAGCATTTCATTTGAACAACATCATTGGTAATCAAAGAATCAGCATAACAGGAACCTTGGAGAAATTATTTTCTTTGCAAGCAGAGGATTTTGGGACTCAGATCCTACCGGAGAGTGTGCTTTCACAATTGGGTGAAAACACCACTCAACAGATTGGCGCTAGAAGGAGGGCCGAATCGGTTTATTTTATTTTGATTTTCATACCTGAATAATATGTTTTTGATTTAATTTTGGGATTATTTATTAAATCTTACAGACGGCTAAACTGCAACATTTGTTTTTGTCTCTGTTGCAAGTTTTCTTGGAAATAGCCGAGGATTTTATCAGGCAGGCTGGACCCACCACGGCGTATTGCGACCAGGTCCCAAACAACCGGGGAAACCATTTTTCATGACCTTACTGGTACTCCCAAGAATAAAACCAAGCAAGTCGTAAGTTCACCGACCACAAAAGACCTATTTTCTCCAGGAACATCGAGTGGACCTACGCCGGTAATATCTGTTGCCCCTAGTGTGCCTATAGTCAGTAATATTTCTATTGCTATTGTAGGTTTGTCTTCATCAATTTTGAGTCAAATGGCTCAAGCTCCAGCAGACTCCTTGGTATGGAGCTAACAATACTCCTTTGAACATTGTTGGGGATATCCATGAAATCCCCAAGAACATTGAAATATTTCTGCCTAAATACAAACCAGATGGCCCAAGAACAATAGAAGAACATATCCAAGCCTATAGGGATGTTTTAATTAGGTCGCAAGTTCAATATGAAGATGTGGCTCTGCAGACTTTTCCCCATGAGCTTAGATCCAATAGCATATGAATGGTATATATGCTTGCCAACTGGTTCAATCACTTCTTGGACACAAATGGAAAATGCCTTTGTTAATCAATTTAGGTCACCCTTAGATCCCGCAACTATTTACAATCAGTTTATTACATGCAAAAGGGGCCAAGGGGAACCAATCAAAATGTTTAATCAGAGATTCCAAAAGTGCTATAATAGAGCAATTAGGCACTTTGCTATCGATCCTGCAGTGGCTTTGCAGATATATTTTGGGGCATTGGACCCCATGACAGCCATGTTTGCAAGGCGCAATCCTCAAGTCACCACGCTGGCTTTAGCCTATAATGAAGCCATGACTATCGAGCAACAAATGACACCACAAGGCTACGGGTTTACCCAGATGCCTATGATGGGATAGTATGCTCCATATGGTCAAGCTCCCCAGGCAAATCAACTCATGGCACCACAAATGCCAAGCATGAACGCCTTCCCATATCAGCAGCAGTATCCACCAGCACCCGCATATGCACCCATTCCAATCCAACCAATCACATCCATTCCACCTGTCCCTGCATTTTTGCAGAACAGTCAACCAACTATGCAAGGAACTAGTCAAGTCAATCCTCAAGCCATAGTTCCTTTTCCAAATCCAACCCCGATTCAAAGTGTCAATCCATACGGGAATCCAATTCCTCGTAACCCGACCCCAATGTTGAATCAAGACCCCATTAATTATGCGAATCCAACGGGGGTTAACAAAAATATGATTCCACCGAAGGAGATTTATTCGGAAGTCGAAGAGCTCAAGAAATTAGTTCATAAACTGAGCAATGACAGGGTTCAACAGCAGAAGTATGAGTCCCATGCCCCTCACCCAAATCAAAATTTTAACAATAGAGGGAGGCACTGGAACACCAAGCCAAACAATGGGGGAGTTCCCGCTCCCATTGCTAATCAATTAGATACTTCTGCAGGACCTAGCCAATCCAATTCTCTTTTGAATCTTTCAGATTTGGCATGGGAAAGGGGGTGCAGGTTGCATAACACAAAAGAACACAATGAGAGGAATTGTCCTGAGATTGCTAGATACACTCATTGTCTTCAGGCACAAGTTGATGATTTGGAACTGGTATCAAATGAGGGTCCATCACAACATCAAGATGATAATATTATGGTGATGGAAACTGTATATCATCAAGAAGGTGAGAGTGAGGAAGAAGAAGACGAAATTTTGGAACAAGAGGTGCAAGCTTTTCGAGATTTCAGAAAGGGGAATCATGGATACCATTTGAGGAGTAAATCTAAAGCCCCTAAAACCTCATCAACACCTCCAAACAATTCTATTCTTCCTCCAGATACTAAGGCAAATAATAATCCTCCCCCTCCACTCAGAAGAGAAATGTCTAATGATGTCCAGAAGACGGTCAAATTCGAAAAACCAAACTATGACATAGTGGAGGATCTGAAGAAGTCCAAATCTAGCCTTTCATTCTTGGACGCAGCTAGATTACCAGGCCAAAAGGAGGCGTTGATAAAAGCTTTGAACTCACCTGATCAAATGTGGAAGGAAAAAAGAGTTGAATCCCATCTCATTTTGCGAAAGGAGAGAAGGGATGTCCCGCCATTCTTACTGACTTTGAGAATTGCGGGTAAGAATTTGCATAACTGTTTGGTGGACACAGGTGCCACGAGCAACCTCATGCCTGCAGAAATATGTAAAATGCTAGGTCTGCAACCTGTTTCATCCAAATGTACAGTCCTGCAATTGGACCGATCAGAGGTAAATGTGGTAGGGACCCTATATGATGTCAAGATTCAATTGAATTCTGAACCCAGGGTCCAGCAGGTTGTAGACATTTTGGTGGTTAATATCCCAAGTAGGTATGGAATGCTACTTGCTAGGGATTGGATGAAAACTCTGAATGGCTATTTTTCAACAGACTGCTCACATATGTGGCTACCATGGAAGGGAATTGCAAACCAAATAAGAGTGGAAAATGAACCGAGGCTTAAAGAGATTATAACAGATTTTAACAAGCCGAATGAAGTTCAGTTTTCTGAGCCAGACCTAGGAGTCTATGCACTTGATGTTGAGGAAGCTGCTGAAGAGCCTAAAGAGGAGGTGTGTCATGGTGGCTCTTCTGAGGAAAATGATTACACGTGGTTGCTCAAGTTCGATGGATCAAAATCTAGACAGGGAGCAGGAGCTGGAGTCGAGCTCACTGGTCCAGGAGGTAAACCATTATTAGCTGCTTACAGACTGCAATTTCCTTGCACGAACAATGTGGCAGAATACGAAGCATTGATCTTTGGTTTACGTCTAGCATTGAGCAAGCATGTTAAATGCTTGAAGGTTTTGGGAGATTCCGAGTTGGTAGTCAAGCAAATCAAAGGACAGTATACATGCCGCGACAGAAGACTGAGCCTTTATAGAACTAGGGTTATGGACCTCATGGAGGAGTTCGATGCATTCAATATAGCCCTTATTTCTAGGAAAGGAAATCGAATAGCAGACTCTCTTGCGATAGCCGCGGGCATGTTAAACCCGGTTGATATAAAAAGATGTAAAAAGTTTTCCATTGAACTGGTTCCTTGTCCATCAATACCCGATAATGTAAAGAATTTCCAGGTTTTTGAAAGTGACAGACATATTTTCAAATTTGTCACGAACTCGGGTATTTTTGAAAATCAGGTGATTGATGAGGAGCAAAGGTGGCAGGATGAAACAGAAGATGAAATTGAAACTGCGTATCAATCCAACAAAATTCCTAAAGACGTGGTTTCATTGGAAAAGATGTTCGACATGGGATGCAAGACCAAGAAAGGAAAAAGAGTCCCACTCCCCAAAGATGCATGTGATTCAATTAATCTAGGGAGTGCAGACAATCCAAAGGAGGTGTACATTGCAAAGGCATGTACAGAGGAAGAAAGGAGCAATATAATACAGGCATTGAAGCATTACATAGATTGTATTGCTTGGAACTACAATGAGCTGAAGACATACAACCAAAACATTATCACACATACCATCCCTTTGAAGCCAGACTCCAAGCCTTTTAGGCAAAGACAACGAGTTGTTAACCCGCTATTGGAGCCTTTGATCGAAAAGGAGGTTAAAAGATTATTAGAAGCGAAAATCATTTTTCCTGTTAGGCACTCAACCTCGGGTGGCTAACCTCGTTCCAATGAGAAAAAAGAGTGGAGAGATTAGGTCGTGCATAGATTTTCGAAATCTTAATAAAGCCTCTCAAAAAGATAATTATCCATTGCCATCAATCGATGAAATTCTACAAATGGTAAATGGATCTGAAATGATGTCCTTTCTCGATGGGTATTCTGGGTACAACCAAATTCTTATACATCCAGATGACAGGATGAAAACAACCTTCACTACCAAGTGGGGGACATTTGCATATAAGAGAATGTCGTTCGGATTGTTAAATGCTGGTGCAACTTTTCAACGCGCCATGGATTATGCATTCAAAGGGCTCATAGGCAAATGCATCATCGTGTATGTGGATGATATCCCAGTTTTCTCGAAGAAGAGAGAGGACCATGTCAAAGATTTAAAGAAAGTGCTTCAAAGATGCAGAGAACATGGAATTTCCTTAAATCCCAAAAAGTGCATTTTCGGAGTGACAGAAGGAAAATTGCTGGGTCACATCATTTCAAAAGAGGGCATATCCATCGACCCAGAAAGGATACAAGCTATCCAAAACCTACCTCTCCCGAGTAGTAAAAAAGAATTGAGATCTTTCTTTGGGCAAGTTAATTTTGTGAGGAAGTTTATCTCTAGCTTTGCTGAGATAGCCAAACCTCTGAACCAGATGCTCAAGAAAGATGTGGATGTAAAATGGAACGAGGAAAGTAGAGTGGCTTTCCGAACATCAAAGATGCCATTTCCAGAGCCCTTGTCCTTATAAGTCCGGACTACTCCAAGCCTTTCTATATTTATGCTTTTGCATCAGAACACTCCTTTGCGAGTGTCTTAACCCAAAAAGGCGAGGATAGTGCCGAAAAACCCATAGCATTTTTAAGTGCCCCCCTGAAAGATGCTCAATTAAGGTATTCAATCCTTGATAAGCAAATGTACGCACTTTTTAAAACGGTGAAAAAATTTAGGCACTACATTGTGCATAGCAGAGTTATTGCCATCGTGCCCGATTCTACTGTCAAGACCATGTTTTTACAAAATGAACTAGGTGAGAAGAGAGGAAAATGGATTTCCACCATCCAAGAATTTGATCTCGAAATCCAACCTATGAAACTAGTTCGAGGACAGGGACTGGCGAAGGCGATCGCAGAAAATAATCCGCAAATAACAGGCCAATGCTCAAATACATAATACATTGCTAAGGATGACTGGTATGTTGATATTGTGCAATTTTTATTGATTGGTAAGTGTCCTTCTAATCTGAATTCAACACAGAGAAGAGCTTTAAGGCTTAAGTCTGTCAATTATCTGATGAAATCTGGTGTGCTTTACAGGAAGAATCATGAAGGTATCTACCTGAGGTGCTTGAACAAAGAAGAAGGCTGCCAGGGTGTTGCAGGAATTTCACGGGAAACATGGAACTGGTCATGGTGCGGCCAATGCTACAGCACATCAAATCCTGAGAGCAGGATACTACTGGCCACATATTTTCAAGGATGCACATGCCCATGTACGATCTTGTCATATCTGTCAAGTGGCTGCAAATAGAGAAAGAAATGCAGCCATGCCGTTGCAACCTGTAGTTGAAATGAGACCATTTGCACAGTGGGGACTAGATTTCATCGGGGTTATTAACCCAAATTCTTCTGATTCTCATAAATTCATTTTGACAGCTACAGACTACTGTACAAGGTGGACATAAGCGATTCCTACTAAACATGCCACCACAGACGTTGTGATTAAATTCCTTGAGGATCAAATTATAACAAGATTTGGAATGCCCGATTCTATTGTCAGTGACAATGGTAAAGCTTTTATTTCTACACAATTTGCAGATTGGGCATATGATAACAAAGTGAGCTTAAAGTTTGCATCCAATTATTATCCTCAAGGAAATGGGTTGGCCGAATCTTCAAATAAGAATTTGTTGAATACCATTAAGAAGTTGCTGGAAAAGAACCCTCGGGACTGGCACAACCAATTAAAGTTTGCCCTTTGGGCAGATAGGACCAGAGTGAAAGAGTCCATAGGGAATACTCCCTATCATTTGGTCTATGGGCAAGACCCGATATTTCCAGACAAATTTGAAGTTGCAGACCTTACATTTCATACAAGAGTACTTGGGGACGGATGATCAAGTTGAAGCCAGATTAAGCCAGTTGTTGCACCTTGATGAAAAGAGAGAAGAGGCCATGAATCACATGAATAAACACCAGGAAGTTATCAAAAGATGGTTTGATAGAAGGGCCAAAGTTAAATCATTCAGAATTTCAGATTTGGTATTACTATGGGACAAAAGACATGAGGAAAAAGGGAATCATCAAAAGTTTGATTGTCTTTGGTTAGGCCCATATCAGATTTCAGAGATTCTTGGGAAGAATACCTTCAGGGCTAAAAACCTTAGAAGGGAGAGATTTCATGCTACCGGTTAATGGGCAGATTTTAAAGCATTATTTTAGCCCTTAGGTTGTGAGATTTTGATATTATTCTTTTGGTTTTGGTGGGGATTTTCAGATTTTGTTTTTATTGTTTAGGATTGTTAGTCTAGCTAGGATTTTGGTTGTGGATTTGATTTCAATTGACATGTTTTGTTAATTTTGATAAAAAAAAAAAATAAAATAATAAATAAAATAAATAAAAAAAAAAAATATAATAATAATATAAAAATTTGAGATGTCAACTTATGCTTAAGGTTAGGAGAATATGAAATATTGGAATTGTCTTGTAAAAGCTCCACAAGTAACACAAAACATCTTAAGTTATATTGTTTGATTTTGTGATGCATGAAAGAATCAGTTTTGCATGACAAATCATTTTCATTTGCAATTCAAGAGATAATGCATTCATGTTCCATCTCACTTTACATACATCTCATCTTAGTTGCATATGCATCTTAGGTACAAGCCATTAAAGTATGTCAAATCCTCTTAGGGTTGTGTTATAACATATATGTAAGTAAATCCTAAGGTTGGAAACTGAGTCTTGAGATATCTAGAACCAAGCACGTCTCATACATTAAAAAGGATCTTGAGCAAAATGATCAAAACCTAACTTGGAGGAAAAGGTTGGGCGAAAGAAGTTTTTCATGTCTATCCTATTATGCAACATGATCCTTAAAACAGTGGTTTTGACCACTTCCATAGAGCTTAAAGCCTAAAATCGGAGTAGTAAGGATAGGGTTAAATCCTCATCGAACTTAGGTTGAGGATCCAATTCCCCAAAGCTTTGATTTGACCCACATGGAGTAGTAAGGATAGGGCATAAATTCTCATCTCGCTTAGGTTGAGAATCCGATTCCCCAAAGCTCTTATGTCTCATTTCACAATAAATCTTGGATTGTAAGGATCGTACTATTTGTCCTCTGCAAAGGATGGGTAGTCATCCCCAAGGTCTAAGCAACAAAATTAATATTTTTCATCTAAAGTTTGGATTGTAAGGATCGTACTACATGTCCCTAGCTAGGATGGGTAGTCATCCCCAAGGTCCAAGAAGTAAAAAATAAATAAATAAATTTTTCCCATCTCATCTTTATATTGGATTGTAAGGATTGTACTACTTGTCCTCTGCAAAGGATGGGTAGTCATCCCCAAGGTCCAAAGAAATGAAGATAAGTTTTGGATTGTGGGGTTAGATATGCCCATGCATGGCATCATGTCTTGCCTAAAAAACAAGACCACTGATTGTCTAGAGGGTTAGACTAGCATGACCATTTCTTCCATAATTGGTTTAATTATTTTGCTCAAAGTGAGGTAATGAATTCTAAATCAGAATAGTAAGGATAGGGTTAAACTCTCATCTCGGTTGGTTGGGAGTCTGATTCCCCAAAGTTCTGATTTCACATTCACTTGCACATGGGTTCAAGATAGTAGGGACTCATAACCAACTTTGGGATACAATAAGGTAATTAATTAGTGGATCCTAAGAGGGTTTGGCAATCTTGAATGCTTGTACATAATACCAGAAGAATGACCATGCCTTTTATGAAAGCAAAATCTCCTAGCACATTCATTAGGGTACACAAATCATTCACCATCCCACATATGCATTCATGCAAAACTGATAATGGAGTGTGGATCAATTTCAAATGATAGGGAAAGAAATTCATTGCACACACTGAGCTAATACTTGATGATTCTGATAATTCATGTCTTTCTGATCTTTGGGCATTTGTTATATTGCTTATGTGCTAACACATGTTTTCGAGTTTGTGATATGTTTCAGGTTGGGTTCTCACTAAAATGCTCAAGAGCATTTGACAGCAGAGTCGCCATTTGTTGTGGTTGATCCACAACACACCCCAAAATTGGGGACCCACCTTTTTGCAGGCTTTCAGAGAAGAATCTCGGTGACCCAGATGCTAAAAATGAAGAAAAGAGAAAAAAATGCATAAGTGTTGAAAGTGTCGCGAAATCGCGACATGTCGCCATCGCTGCAGAAAAATTGAAAGTTGTCACGAAATCGTGACATGTAGTCTCCATCGTGCCGAAAAGAGAGAGAAAATGAAAGGTGTCACGAAATCGTGACGTATCGCTGGAAAAGAAAGAAAAGGTGTCGCGAAATCATGACATGTTTTAGCAATGAGAAAGAGAAAATGTGTCACGAAATCGCGACATGTTTGACAAGACGGACGAGAAAATGGTCGCGATTTCACGACGTGTTTGGCAAAGTGGCGAAGGATGAAAATTGTCACGATTTCGCGACGTGTTTTTGGCAAAGCGTACGGACGGGAAAATCGTCGCGATATCGCGACGTTTGAAAAGTGGCGAAGGAGAAAATGGTCGCGATTTCGTGACATGTTTTGGCAAAGTGTACGGACGAAGAAAATGGTAGCGATATCGCGACGTGTTTCGCAAAGCGTACGAGGGAAAAGCGGTAGCGATATCGCGACGGTTTCGGCAAGAAGGTCCGAAGGAGAAAACGGTAGCGATTTCACTACAGTTGGTGGAAAGAAGGCACAAAATAAAAAATAGTAGCGATATCGCGACGATTTGGAAGAAGGCTCAAAATAAAAAACGGTAGCGATTTCGCTACAGTTGGTGGAAAGAAGGCACAAAATAAAAAACGGTAGCGATTTTGCTACAGCTTGTGGAAGGAAGGCACAAAATAAAAAATGGTAGCGATTTCGCTACAGTTGTGGAAAGAAGGCACGAAAGCAAAAATGGTCGCGATTTCGCGACGAGAAGCTGCCGAAGGTGCACGGGCGAGGAAAGCGTCGCGATATCGCGACATGTCGCGATTTCGCGACATGTCGCATTTTCGCGGCTAGGAAGGTGAACAGGCTGCATGCAATTTTTGTCATGATTTTCACAGGAAAGCGTTACAGAAGGTGCAAAAAACGTAGGACACGTGGCGTACAGGTGTCAGACTTGCAGAAGCGTTACATGCAACAAAGGATTTCAAATGTTTCGTCATCAAGTGAATCAAAAGCAACGAAGAGAAAGGGAAGTTGAAGAGTCACATGCCTGGAAGGTGAAACAAAGCGACACAGTGAGAATCGAAGAGCCACGCCAGACAGGATAAATCCAGAAGCGCAGATTGAAAGAGGGGTTGGAAATTGCCGATTGCAGAGTTGCAGAGACAAGGGCTTTTTGCCATTCTGGGCCTGCACTTGGGCAATTTCCTTCATTGTTCTGGAATATTTATGCCTGGAACATTCTTTGAATGTAATTGACATATCATTTAATACAAAATACAGAGAGTTGGCATCTCATTGATGAGAAAGAAGGAGTCATTTTTTGCATGCATGATTTAATGTTATATCATTCATTTCAGATTTCTTAGGCTTTTAGGTGAAGTTTAATGCAAGTGCTCTTGGTTGCTTCATGCGAATGCCTGAATCTGGAATTACAGTAGAAACCCTAGAAACCCGCACCTAGCTTATTTGGATTGTGCGAATTTGCAGGTTCATTAGGTTAGGTTGTATGCAAAAAACCTCATTATCTTCGGTTTCATCGAATTGATGGCAGCATTCTGACTGTAGTTTAGTTTATTTTTCATTTACTTTTCTTTATTGTTCAAACCCTTGCTTTATTTTTTGCAGTTTAATTAATGCATTCAAATAAGCAACTGAAAATCCATCAGAACTAAAGATTAGAATAGATCTTATTCATTTTGAGTCCACTGTAAATTCAAATTAAATAAACCACAGTGCCCCTTGTTAACATCCACTTGCAAACCCTAAGGTATTCCTAGCATTTCATTTGAACAACATTATTGGCAATCAAAAATCAGCATAACAGGAACCTTGGAGAAATTATTTTCTTTGCAAGCAGAGGATTTTGGGACTCAGATCCTACCGGAGAGTGTGCTTTCACAATCGGGTGAAAACACCACTCAACACAATCCTATATTTTCAAAGATCTAGTTGCTTGAAAAAAAATATCACCATAATATCTAAAGCTATAAAAAAGAATCAAATGACACAATGAAAGCTCTATATATTAATGGAAAGCATAATAAAATGCTACAATAATCTAACAAGAATCTAATAGAATGATAATACTAACTATCTGACTCACTCTCAAAGAGAGGGAAGCCCTTGTTGATATAGGCAAGGGTGTACAATGAGGATTGTAGGATCAAACATGAAAAAGGAGGGAATGGATATCCACCATCCATAATGGGGCACAACATGAGCCATGGATGAGAAATGGAGGGAATGAATATCCACCCTAGAAAAAGAGGCTAATAAGACAAGATAGCCAACTAGCAAGCATAAAGCTATATGAGCTAATATCTCACTAATAAACAATATGGGAAAAAGAAATATAAGCTCGTAGGTAATATCCTAAGTGAACTAAAGTAATGAGATGCATGACTAATACACCAATAAGAGATATAAGGAGACTTAATAATTTGATTTAAGAATTTGAATTGGAGGAATTAAAGAATTGAAGAATTGAATTATTGTGAAGGAAGATATAAGAAGTAAGAATTTGAAATTTGATTAATTGGAATTTAAAATTACAAAAAAATATTGGAATTAAATTGAAGAATTGAATGAAATTTATTGATTGGGAGATACAAGAAGGAAAATTGAATTAATAAAATTAATCAATGATTTTACTAAATTGATTTAAAGAATTGAATTATTGAGATCTAAAATTTAGAATTGATATTCGATTGAATTTTTTTGGTTAAATTAAAATAAGAGGGTTTTGAAAGGTATCCCACAATATTTTACAATAGCTCCAAAAGGAGGACAACTCAGCACAAGAAATGGAGATTTTGGAAGGCATCCCTCAACTGTTAACAACTCCAACAGGAGCAAAGCACACCCCCAAAAGGGTAAAAAAACCACCAACACAGCCATCGAAAAGAGCAAAAAACACAATTAAGGCACCGACTGCAAAGGTCAACAAGCCAAAAAGGAATTGAAATTTAAAATTTGCATGGCCCGCCCAAACCGACTATAGGAGGAAAAGCTGAAAACAAAAAACCGAGGCCCCTGTAGAGAAACCCACCACAAAGGTCCCCTGCAACGCCACAGGAAACACCAAGAGCACACACTAGCTCTCCAGGAGCAAACCATCCACTGTATTACCAGATCTATCAATTCAACGCATTGATGGAGCCAATGACAAAAGAAAAAAGAACAGCATAAAATAAAAGAAAAATTAAAACATGAGCTTGCTCAAACCGAAACCTGGATCCCTACAGAAGAAACCAACCATCAAAGATCCCCTGCCTCACTTTTGGAAACATTCGCTTACATCAGCTCCTATCGGAGCAAAACATCTGTCATAAATGCAGATCTAACAATCCCACACACCAGTGGAACCAACAACAAAAAAAGAAAGAGCAACATAGAAATAAGAGAAAATAAACTCCCTGTATATTTGATTGAATTTGAAAGAGATTGATTGATTGAGTTTGAAACTTATCATGGATTCTAAGAAAAGCAAGAGGAAAACAAGCATTTAGTATGTATCATCAAATAGTGCAAAGACTTCAAGAAAATATTTACAAAGAATTATTGAAGATGAAAACTACGAATCAACATAATTGATGAAACAACTTGAATTCATTTACAAAATAACTAAATATAAAATATATTTAATAGTGCAACATTGTTTGCATTATCTTTTAAAAAATGCTAATAGTAATTATGAACACTATATTGCAATACCTATTAGCATATGGAAAAATACATACAAGGCAATGGTCATTCTAAATGATATCAAGACAAAATGACAGTAATTGAAGAACAAATCTTTAAAAGATGCATATTGTGACACTAATAATCTTCATAAAAAAATGATAATTCAATGGTCTATGCAGAATGTGGAAATAATGTTCTCTATATGAAAAAATGTAATCATCGCAATAGATTTGAGCACAAGGAAGAAAAATATTGGAATCTTTATCCTTGTAAAAAATATGGAGGCACTAATCATCCTCAAAGAGGATTGTTGGCACAAAGAAAATAATTATAATGAGAGATACAAAATAATATTAATGATGGGACTGGATAAACTTCTTCAAAATATTATATGTAAAATAATTCTAGAAGCAATTAGAGCCACTATTGGATCCGATGTAGAATGCTCAAAGACAAAACATGTTCAATATCAGAATATTAAGCAACATTAGATCCAAAACTAGAGGATGACGACGAGAAAGAAGACCATAATTAGTGATTGAATATTGAAAACCTTCGTACCAAATAATGTAATACGAGGGGGTGTTGGAGGTATTACATTATTTGGTCCATTGTAAATTTTTAGACTGGGGTGTGAATTTAATTTCATAAAGTATGTGTCAAGTTAGTAGCAATGTGCAAGTTCCCTGTAGTTAATTAAGTGTGTGAGGTGTCTAGTTAGGAAGTGAAGAGTCTTGAGTGGTGTGTCCTGTTTATAAGTAGGATGTTACGTGCAATCATGAGAAATTTTATCCTTATGTAATATGTGGGACTTTTATGTAAGAAAGGCATATGAAGAGTCAAGTTCTCCCGTTTAAAAATACAAACACAACAATGTAGGGTCATAATGCCTTGATAAAAAAATTGTCAGCAAGAGCTTCACAAACCCAAATCAAAGGATCAAAAATACAATCTAAACCCAATGGTTGAAACAAGGCTTTGATACGAATGCAATAAAGTTTAAACTATCAACATTATTAATTTTTGAAGGAGAAATTACAAGTTTATATAGGCATCAACTATGCCAAAGTCACACTATCTGCAATTTTTTTAGATCGCAATGTGAAGTACAATTTGAAAGATCAGATTGCAACATAGATTACAAATATCAAGTGATTCCCAAAATAACTTAACCATTAACTAACTTAGTTAACAAGCATAACAAACAATTAGCTAATATTTTACATAGGATAATAAAATATCCTAAATATTAGGAAGAGCCAATATGACTTTGGTTAATGGTTGAGACACATAGGTAACTTAGCCCACACTAAGGTTTAAATCTTAGCAGCACCAACAAGGGTATATAGCTTGATGTGACTAGTTGATGTAACCTATAATAATAAGGAAAAAAGTAACCCTTTCAAAACCCTACTTCAAAAAAAAATAAATCTTAAAAAACTAATTAATAAAATAATATAATAATCCAATGCTAAAGTTTACAATTATATATTAAAAAAAAATACATCTACTAAATATATTTTAAAAAATTTATATCCAAAGACCTTCCATAAAACAAAGATATCAAAATAGAAAGAAAAAATAAAAAAACAAAGAATTAAGAGTTACATTACCATCCCTCTCTATATATATATATATAAAAAGATTAGCTTGCATCTTAGAAAAAACAATATTAAAAACTTCTTTTGCTTTAATAAAAACTTTATAAGACCTTCAAAATAATGTGGATTCGTAAAGGAGTATAAGTCATACCATGTAACTCATACATCAATAAAATTAAAAAATATTAATAATTTTTAAAAAATTATGGTGTTTCCCTAGTCAAACAAAGCATGCTGCTTTTATTTTTCTTTGACAAGGGGCCAAGTTTGGAACCTTCGAATTAAAAAAAAAAGGTGTTCGTTAAAAAGTTCGATACGTTTTCAATGTTGGATCAAATTCATTCGTCAGTCGTTGAATAGATCAAGTTGCAAATGAGTACAGCCCACTACATCTCAGTTTTAAAAAATTGAAAGATGATGAATGGAATGACGTCCAACAGTTCTGCCGACAAAAGATGCACAAGACTGTTTCCTTATAAATAACCATCCTTGCTCGTATTCGACCAAAGCAAAATAAGCTGTAAGAGATACATCTATCTATTCCATTTCCAATTCCAATTCCTATTCCAATGGCAGTTCCACTAATCCAGTTGGGTTCTCAGGGATTCCAAGTCTCAAAACAGGGATTAGGATGTATGGGCATGTCCGCCTTCTATGGCCCTCCAAAGTCCGAGGAAGAAATGATCGCTCTCATCCGCCATGCCGTCTCCAGAGGCATCACTTTCCTCGACACCTCCGATGTTTACGGTCCTCACACTAACGAAATTCTAGTGGGAAAGGTGCCGTTAATTCTTTTTTCATTCTTCTTTTTAAGCAGAGTCCAGTTGGTCTATGATGGTCAAGTAGGATTTTAACTTGTTCTTGATTTGCAGGGCATTGAAGGAATCAGAGACAAAGTGCAATTGGCTACCAAGTTTGCGGCCAGTTTTGCAAATGGGACGATGGAGGTTAGAGGAGATCCCGCTTATGTTCGTGGCTGTTGCGAAGGAAGCCTCAAGAGGCTCGATGTGGACTGCATCGATCTTTATTATTATCATCGAATCGATACCAGAGTCCCCATTGAAGTCACGGTATGCACTTTAAAAGCCCCTTTCAAAGTCAGGTTACACAAACCACATTACCACCAACATTATAACGTATGTTCTGTTATTCTGTAGATTGGAGAAATGAAGAAACTGGTCCAAGAGGGGAAAATCAAATACATTGGGCTTTCCGAGGCTTCCCCGTCAACAATCCGAAGAGCGCACGCCGTTCATCCTATTACAGCGGTTCAATTAGAGTGGTCCTTGTGGACTAGAGATGCAGAGGATGAAATCATTCCCACTTGCAGGCATGTAAATTTCAAATCTAGAATTTTATTTTATTTTCTGTGAAACCATTTGTTTCCTCTTTTGAATAAATGACCAACCCTTTAGATCTTAATCACAGGGAGCTGGGTATTGGAATTGTGCCATATAGCCCTCTAGGTCGAGGTTTCCTGTCCTCTGGAGCAAAGCTTATGGAAAACCTGGCAGATAACGATTCGAGAAGGGTATTTGCATCCTGAGAATTATATTAGCAGTTTGAATCTTTCATGGATTTTTTCTTTGGAAAATAAGAGGTCCAATGTCTAAGCTTCGAGTCCTAAGTAGATAGGGTTGTGGTTGAATATACATGAGATAAACAGTACATCGTCTCATTAATAGTCTATAGACGTTAAAAATGTTCGACTGTCGAACGTTAAAATTGCTCTAAATTTTTTCAATTGATTACTGTGGGGTTTGAATTTCTTATAAGGGGCATAATCCCTGATTTTGGGAAAGTGGTCTGTGTTGGCAGAATGAGCCAAGGTTTACAACAGAGAACCTTGAAAAGAACAAGGCCATATTTGAAAAGCTGTGTGCAATTGCTGACAGCAAGGGGTGCACTCCAGGGCAACTTGCACTTGCTTGGGTTCAACACCAGGGAAATGATGTTGCACCGATTCCTGGGACGACCAAAGTGAACAACTTGGAAACGAACATGGGTGCTCTTTCTGTGAAGCTTACACTGGAGGACATGAAAGAAATAGAGAGCACGGTGTCTGCTGGTGGTGTCCATGGAGATCGCTATGGTAGTGCTGACATGGAGTCGACATGGATGAATACAGAAACACCTCCTTTGTCGTCATGGAAAGGGCACTAGAGGAATGCTTTTCACTCGTTATTACCAGCCAAACTAAGTGGCATACCGCATTTATAAAATAAAAGGGCATTGTAGATGGTGAAAGGTCCAGATGGTTGAATATTATATGTACCCTGACTTTGTTAAGGTATTTGTATTGTGCCGGTGAATTCATTTCTTATTGTCGGACGACGGCATTGAATGGTCATCAAACTTCTATTTCTTAAAATAGAATAATAAGGCCAAGTCTTTGGATATTAAAAATAAAAAATGTTGGGAGTCACCTAATCTTAATGATGGAGATTTTTCACTAAGTCCAAGTCTTTGGATATTAAAAATAAAAAATGTTGGGAGTCACCGATGGAGATTTTTCACTAAGATGTTAATATTTTATGATAGAAAAACAAAAAAAATTAGTATGTACAATTTTTTTAATGATTCAAGAGAAAGTTGAAAATTTATTTATAGAAAATTATTTATCTAACTTTTATTTCTAAAAAATTATTCATCTAACTTTTATTTATAAAAAAATTATTTATTTAAAAATATTTAAGGTAAAATTTTTACTTATAATAAAATTTTTACTTTAAAAGGTATTTTTAGTAAAATGATGCATCTTTAAATTTTACATTCTTCAAAATGTTTTTAAAATTTATTTAGTAGGTTTGCAACTCCTTTTATGTGCTATGTGAAGATCAAACATCATTTTCCTTGAATTTGTGATGCCCTTGTCCTATTGTGAACCAAAAGTAACGATCCACTAATTTGAAAGCGAAACATAATTTTTAGAGTGAGTCACAATTTTAAGACTTACTTATTCTTTCACTTCTCCAAAAATGGTCATTTTACACTATTGCCCCTTGACTTATAAAATTTGTCTTTCTTTGCCACCCATCCACTAATTTCTTGTAGGAATTCAATAGTAGCCAAGCTACTACAAGAACTAACAAAGCTTTCGAAAGGGTGCCTAACTAAATTGGATACTAAACAATATAGACAATATTCTTTCTCACAAACATGTGGGAATGATGAATGTTGATTTTCTATAATACAATGTTTTGAATTTTTTTAAACATAAGACATGGTGTTAAGGGTTTGAGTGGAATTATTATTTTTATTATGAGACTTAAACAACTACTTTAACTTAGTAAAGACTAAGTCTAACCCCTAATATATTTGGTGAGAATTAAAAAAATACCAAAACATTCAAGAATACTATAAAAAAATTCAAATCTATGGTTAAAATTAGTATGTTAGGAGATTATAATGCCCAAACAATAAATAAGTAAACATCATATCTTGAATATATATGAAATCAATCCTTTATGGGTTGAAGACAATATATTTTGTAGAATTTCTAAGCACCACATAACAAACATATTTGGATGAAAATATAAACACCCAAATTTTAGCACATTCTTAATCATACAAACATGATAACATATCCTATATCAAACATGACAAACATCATGATCAACCAACCAAGCTAAAACCTCATAAAAGGTGCATTTAGTGACCAAAATCAAATCTTTGTACTCTAGGTAATAGTATCAACATTGCTTCTAACAAAGGGGTAATATTTTTGCCAAAATTTCAAATTTGATTTTTTCTTGTTCATGTGACCTATCAATGACCATTTTTTGTATTAGCACTAGGGTACATTAGCACCATTAGTCCTTTTTCCTACAACACTACTGCCTAGTCATGAATTAAAAATAAAATTGGTAACTAATTGACACCAGGTACCTATCATGCATGAAATCTTGCCTCGTGAATCTCATCCAAACCCCCTCAAATTATAATCACTTCTTCTGACTAACAATCATGCTTTTTAACTAACAATAACTGATCTTGTAACTTTTGATTCCACCAATTAGACTCTCAATCACATTAATGCATATTTTCCTAAGTGATTCTCCCTTTAAACACAATCTCGTAATAGCTAATCCTATAATAATTGATCCTACCAACTAAAAATATGAGGATAGTTGGCAAGAGACACAATGCATTCAAAGATCGTATGAATTGTGGAGCATGATGGTGTTTCTCCCTCCCATAAAGATCTAAAATATATATTTGTCTATGGTTCTCTTGTTTTCTCCTGCATAAGGTACATACTTAATGATAATAACATGGCTAGGGTGTTCACTGGGTCCATACAAGATGACATTGATGGAAACCATGTCATTGATAATGTTACTCTTAAAAACTTCCTTAGAACAAAAAGTCTATGATGGTGACAAATTCATTCTATCATTGTTTTCCAAATGATTGTAACTAACGATAGCAGTAGGCTTGATCCTCGTACTTACAAGGAAATCCATGAGCATGGAATTTATCTTTGTTTATCCACTCTTAAAGTCATCTCCTTTGATCAAACTATTATTTTCTATGATGAATTTGATCAAAACTAGGACAAAGGTGTTTTGAGTACTACCATTGGCAAGGGTCCATGCCATAGCAACACGTTGTGCCTTCCCGAAAAGCAAAACACCACCAAATTTGGTGGTGAATGGGGGGTCTAGGTCTGCCAAAGTTAGTAGCTTTGCTACATCCTTGTCATAGAAATGATGATGATGACCTCTACATCGAGGTCAAACTTATCATAGATATAAGACATGATGATGTCGTCAATGATGATTCTGACATTAAAGTAGTACCCTTAGGTGTTGGTAAGCACCCAAGTTTTGTAGTTCATGATGGCACACACAATGATGTTGGAAAACACCTCGTTTAGTTTAACAATGGCACACCAAGTAGTGAAGGGATAAAAAATAATAGCGACGATGGTGAAAGTGGGAATGAAAGCACAAATTCAAACCTGTGATGTCTTGATGGACTATGACAACGCTCACAAAGCCAAAGTTTGTTGGAATATAAATAGATAATGCCACAACTACTAAGAGCATTAAATTTACCAAAGATTCTATGGCTCCATGCTACTGTTGTATTGCAAATATTTTATGGATGAGGGTAGCTCTAGTAGTGATGCAACTATGCAGATATACAAATGATATCATTTGCTTCTCACAATAAGAGCAAAATCTTACAAATACAAAGAGAAAAACTATCTCATCTACGTCTAACATATGAACAATTCTAGAGGTTTCTCAAGGAACTCTTCACGTCTAACAGACGTACAAGCTGGTAGTAGGATCCATATTCTTGTTGAAGCAAATCATAGATATTATCGACGAATCATAATGTATTCAATAGGGCTAAAGAAATTATTATGGAATGGTATAAAAAGGGGCTAGAGGAGCCCTTCTTCATGCTTCACCACATCAAAATATGTCTACAAGGCCAACCATATTCACTAGGATGTGAAGGTCATGCATATATTGATGGATATTGAGCAAGCCTTACAACTTGAGCACTATAGGGAATTTGCACGTATTTTTAGCTCTATGAACAGAAAGAAGATCAAAAATATTTGTGGGTACTATTTTATAGATGGTGCCTCCCCATGATTGATAAGCTCAATCAATGGTGGAATGTCTCCTCCCCTTGCCCTATTTATATGCAAAAGTTCTAAATCGACTAGGCTCCTTTCTTGGAGCCCAAAATTTCCTATTTTGCATAGAGTCTTCTCCACCAAGGGCTTCCTGTTGGGGAGCATCTCCAAAATTTAGGCATCACCAACCCTTCTTGCCCTTTTTATCTTCAGTTTGAAGACTTTGTCCATATTTTTTGGGTTTGTGCTCACGCTCATTCCCTTTGGGAGTGTTTTTTTTTTCAGACCCTATTCTTATGCCATGTTTGAGTGGAAGCATATCATTTTGGAAGACCCCTTGCACTTGTCGTCTATTTTTCTTTGAAGTGTGGCACTTGTTTCATATGGAGGTCATGTACAACATATGGAAATATAGAAATGATTGTATATTTGATAAGTGTTCTTCCTCTTTGCACATATCTTCCTTCGATAAGTCTAATATTATTTCATCTGTGTATTTTAAGATTACGGTTTAGGCCAATAAGGTGGCCATGAAGCTCACTCATCTTTAGGAGCTTATTGATCATTGGAGGAACACACTAAGCATAGTTAGTCGGGTTCCTCTTGAGCAGGATAATCCTCAAAGCTAGTCTAGGTCAAGGCAGTGTCATCACTCAACCCCAAACCACACTCTTACCCCAGCTCAAGGTCCCCCTCCTTACAGAGTTGGCCCTAGCTACTTGATTGTTCCTCTCTCCCCTGGCTCCTCAGCTCCATGCTTAGGACAAGTCAAAAGCTCCGACGATTACTATTAACAAAGAGTCGATTGCTCACGACTAGAAATATGTTCTTGACATTTCTTTTTCTAGATAGGGGTGGGGATGGACACCAAAATCTTCTAATGTTAATGCTATATGGGAATCGGTCCCAATGGTGGCTAAAACCGCGTAATGGATCCTCATCATTATAGGGATTATTTTTGTTGTTGTTGCTCTTGTCATTATGTAATCAATTTGTTTTGTTAGCAAGTTGGTTGTGTTTCTCTGCCAGTTTTATAAGGCAGTTTTGAGTAGCTGTTTGTTGTTTGTTTGGATTCTCGTTCTGTTTTGATGGCGGGAGTTTTTTAGTTGATGGTGTTGGCCACATAACGTGTTTATCTACTTTTTTTTGTGGTAAAAATGTATTCTATTAATGCTTTAATATAATGTTTTTTATATTAAAAAAAATAATGCACCAAATTGACTTCCTTCATTGTCCTTAGAATTGTAAAATTGGCACATAACATATAGAGAAGATGCGATAGTTTAAGTCTTAGATGCGGTCATTCAAGTCTGTGTAATGCTATGATTGATTGGAAAATTTAAAGAAGTAATTTATCATGAAAATCCAATAGTAAAGACCACCTAACCTATCTGCACCAGGTACCTTATTGGCAAGTTCCCTCAATCCTCGAAAGGAGATCTGGGGTTCAAGCCTAGCGGCCTACGTCGGATATAAAAAACCTCCTCGATTAGCCTGAGGGGTATACTCGGATGGGATAGGGCCTATAGAACAAAAAATCTTAACCCCCGAGGGATACAAGGAACAATTTTTGTTAACATAAGATTTTCAAACCATAGCATGGGCGAGTGTGTGAAAGGGTGGGTGTGTATTAAATTCCCTATTAATAAGCGTTAAATTCCTTATTAATACGCATAGCTCTCAATTTTACGAAAAATCATAGTTAAAAAAGACTGCTAAACCCTTTACATTAATCATAAAAATTTCTCACACTATTTAAATAAAAAGAAACCACGTTACACTTACTCTACATTATATTATTAATAAAACAAACTCAAACTCAACTCGTGATGACCGAATCCCATGTGAAATGCGGACCCATGCTAACACGACATCATTATAGTTAATATGCAACGTGCTTGTGATTATCTAAATATTTATTTATTCATACTTACATAGTCTTAAAATTTAAAATTTTTTCTATTTAATTTTTTAAATTTTAATTTTTTAATATATTTAAATTTTAAAAATAAGTGTCTCAAAAAATTAGGTGGATTTGTAGTGCTTGACTGTACTGTGATTATCTAAATATTTATTCATTAATACTTATCTTTGATATTGTATGTTGAGGACTGACACTAAAAACATGTTTTGGGTAAATTAATGTAGAGGACCCGTTAGGATAGCATAGTGTCACCAACTTGTATGTCAATGGACACCTTGAGATCTCGAGAAATATCGATCTAGACACAGTGTCACCAACTTGTATGTCAACGGATTCCTTGAGATCTCGAGAAATATCAATCTCGATGCAAACACGTTTTTTTAGGGTGTGCATGAATTTTTTTTCCGCATCCACCAAAATGACAAGCCTTAAAAAGACTGCTATGCGATTGAGAAAGGACCACAAAAATAAAATAAGTCCTGGAAATTCCACCCACACAAGAACTTTGATAAATTTTTCCTCATAAACAAAAAAAAAATCACAAATTAAAAAAAAAAACATAAACTCCAAAAAATTTAAGAATTCCAAGTCTCAAGCCATCCTAATCCCTGTTTTGAGAAGAATACAAAATATTTTTAAAACACAAGCCATTGCATCTGTCTAGAAGATACCAAGATTTTAACCAAAGAGAATCGTTTTTTGAACTGAAAGATTTTAAAAACTATTGAAATTGACAAATATAGTATAAGCCTGCATAGAGATGAAGGCCTCAAGCCGGGTGATATTTGAAAACCTATTATTCACATAAGATCTAAATAACATATAAATTATTTTGGGTTTAAAATAAAAAGTAAATAATTTACTCACCAAGATATTCTTCTTAAATGTTTTTAGGTTAATATCATTTTCAAATTCAAAACTTTCTATATTTAAAGTTTTAAAATCTTAATTTTTTAAAGCGAAACAAACTAATTCTTTGTGAGTATATTTGTCTTCAAGTGGACTACAATCTCGATCCCGTTACTGGAAAGAAAAATATAACAAATGTTAAACCTCAAAAACAATCTTATTCGTTTACGCTTCAATTGAAACATTAAAACTTTTGAATAGAAAATGGCATTCTTTTGAACTTTTGAAATATAAAATCTACTTCTATACCATTTTTTTAAAATGGAATTTAGAGCAAAACAGCCCTTGAAAAGGAAAATAAAAGCCCCACTGAAACGGATCATGGCATAATCGTGGTGGACCAACTATTGGAAGGGTGAGAGACTCCAGGAGAGAAAGGAAAGCCAAGAAGCAAGCAGCAAGTGATCAAGGCTGGCTAAAGAAGAGATGTCAGTTACCAATTAACTATTTAACCCCTTCATTGGAATCTACCCGAACTTTTTCACTTAACCCCTTTCATTGGAATCTACTCGACCTTTTTCACTTTAAAAGTCAAAAACATTTATGGTGTTTTCTTATTTTCCCCCGTCAAACAAAGGATGCTGCTTTTATTTTTCGATTGGTCTCCTCTTGGACAAGGGGCCAAGTTTAGAACCTCCAAATTTAAAAATGGTGTTCGTTAAAAAGTTCGATAAGTTTTCAATGTTAGAGATTCATTCATAGACCAAATGCATTCGTCAGTCGTCCAATAGATCAAGCTGCAAATGAGTACAGCAGATGATGAATGGAATGGCGTGCCAACAGTTCTGCCGACAGTCGTCGAATAGCTCATGTTGCAAAGTTGCAAATGGGGGTGTTCGTTAAAAAGTTGGATACGTTTTCAATGTTACAGATTCATTCATAGATCAAATGCATTCATCAGCCGTCGAATAGATCATGAATGGAATGGAAAGATGATGAATGTGATTGAATTGCATCATTGCAGCATTGAAGACAACATTGCAGATTTGTTCACCAAGAAAGTTGTCAAAGCTCAATTTTTGAAGCTTAAGATTTTCCTTGTCAGTCCCCTCAACTTTAAGGGGGAGTATGTTGGAACTTGACTGATTTTTATTATTGGTGTATTTTTTTATTTTCATGAGGCAATATTCCCTGTGAATACCTCCACCTGTAATAGGTAATATTTAGGTGGTTTGGTGTGATGTTGAGAACATTTGATTCTCATGTATCTGTCTTTTACCCACTTGAGAGATTTGTCTGTTACATATTCTCATGTGTCTGTCTTTTACTAACTTGGGAGATTCTTCAGTTACATTCCCAAACTATATATTGTAATGACTTATAATGAATAAATCAGTTCAGACTAATTCTGGCTCACATGTGGTATCAGAGCGTATTGAAGATTCAATTGTTGGGATTAAAAATCTTGTGGAATTTTTTAGTGAAGAGCTTTTTGGAATTTATGAAATTTTAGAAAAGTTGTTTGTGAGGGTGTGCCTGAGAGCTAGGTGCATTGAGAGCCCGCAAGTTGAAGTTGCTCAAGCCTACATTGAAGGAAGACGAAACGTTGCGAGAGGAGGTTGTTCGTCATCTGTCATATAGAAATCTGCGAAGAAGGAGATTGTCGTGCTAAGAACGCAGGCGATTGCAGGTTCGCTGCCCTAGCTCGAATAAATCTGGCATAGATGGAAAATTTATGCAGGATGTTGTAAAAATCCTCGATTGAGAAAAGCCATAAAGGAAAGAAAATTACAGTCTTGTGGTGGTGGTAAATGCAGATTTACGCATCGCCAGTGTTGCAGTCCGAATTGCTAAGGTTGAATCGTCCATATAACAGTGTCAATTCATCTATGCCATGTGGCAATACGAAGTTGGTTTGTGCGTAGGGAGGATGATTTTTTGCAATTATGTTAGTGCCTTAGCAAGTGGAGGCGAATCGCAGTGTGGAGAATCGCAAAGGAGGTGCATAGAAGTGTCGCAAAGGAGGTGCATAGCAGTTTGAGACCCACAGTTTGAGGGGCATGCTTGACGCGACCATAGGAGTTTTTTTGCTCAGGGATCGATGACACAATAGCTATGATTGCAACACTGTCGGTGGAGCAACGAGAAGCTGCAAGCACTCTATTAGTGTTGTAACTGAAGCACCACCGGAGCAGTGTCACCCAATGTAAAGAACCATTTCCCGATTGGTAGAGAGTCGCAGGAGAAGCGCACAGTGCACTTGGAGACGCGTGCGCAAAAAGTAAGAAGCAGTACAAAGATAAGATAAGAGAGATTAAAAAATAGAACAAGAGGGAGATTCAACGTCTACAGACAAGGAGATGCATTGTGGTCTTGCCGTATTTTTCCAGATCAAGTTTGATACTCTAATGTGGTGACGGAGATAGCATTATGTTAAGAAATTTTTAGTTTTCTATTACCTTGGTGTGGTGAGTTTCGCTATTGCGGATAGTTGTTCCCAGAGTAGAGGAGATTGTGTACTATGCAAGTCTCCAAGGAGAGGCACGCAAAGGAAAGCACCAGTACGTGTTTGAGGAGCTGACGTCCTCTGAGGAAACTGGAGAAGCCCACGGAGGAGACTGCGTGCCCAGTGCATGGTACTCATAGGCAAGAGAAGGTTGTGTTCAGATATCTGCCCACACAATGAAAAACAAAGTTGCGCCAATGTATGTGAAAGCGTAGAGGAGACCGGCATACGTGTGTGTCGACATTCATCAAAGAGTAAATGGTGACATGGAATTTTGTGGTGACAAAATATTTAATTTATTTTGAGGACCATTCTTTTTGGCATCATTGGAATGCCAAATCACGGGATTGACTTTGATTAAGAAGTTTAATGGACACCATGTTTGAAGGCTTGGAGGTGCCCAAATTTGATGGGTGCCACTATTATTTCTGGAGTAATAAAATGAAGCACTGGCTCATTGCAAAAGGACTTTGGGAGATTGTTAAAGAAGGATACGAAGAACCTGCAAATTGGAGATCTCTTGAAAAAGAGGAGAAGAAATTGAAGAAAGAGCAACAATATCAAAATTGCTTGGCTCTCATGGATTTGAGGAGAGGTATGAAAGAGACAACTTTCCCTCTCATTGCAAAATGTAGAACAGCCCAAATGGCTTGGAAAGCATTGCAAGATGCTTATGAAGGAGATATGTGTAACAATCCCCAAAGCAAGGAGGAGCCTTGTTTCTTTGAAGAAATTTTTGAAGAGTCTTATTGTGAAGACGCATGTGAAGACATGTCTTATGAAGAAGGCATGCATGATGAATTCTTCCTTATGGAGAAATATAATGATGAATTTATTCTTGAATAAAAGAGAGAAGAAGATGAAGATTTAACATGTTTGACAAGCATGTACATGAATGAGAAATGCCTCATGGAGAAGGCATATTGTGAAGAATGTCTCATGGAGGAGACATATGAAGAAGAGTGTCTTATGGAGAAGACACCAAATCAACTATTTGTTGAAGAGTGCTTCATAGAGGAGGCACAAAATTTTGATGAAGCCATTCTCATGGAGGAGAATGATGAAGACAAGCCATGGCAAGATAAAGATGATGGAGAAACACTCATCATGGAGTGTTGCATAGCTAAAGACCACTCAAATGGAGTGGAGACAAATGAATAAACAAAGGAGAAAGCTCACTCATATGGAGGGAACACTAACAAGGCTCAAGTTATGTGGGATGTTGATCCACATGAAAATATTGATGAAGAGGAGATGGAGGCTATAAGCTCCATGTTTCAAGATCACTCATCAAGAGTGAAAACTATTTTGTATGAGGAAGACTATCTCAAAGGGGAGATAGAAAATAGTGAGATAGTCATTGATGGACTTCATGGTGTAATAGAGGCAATTGTGGATGGAGATCACTCACTTGGAGTGACTACAGTGAAGGATGATGGTTGTCTTGAAGAGGCAACATTGTGTGAAGAATCATCATTACAGCAATATGGCATCTTGGCAAAAACAAAGGAAGGCTTCTGGATATCTACTCAACAAATCATTGGAGGTGATAATTTTTTGTTATTTGATTCATTTTTTATTGATTTCTTTGATAGATATTTTGTGGATAGTTTTGGAGTTCTTGTTTTGAATAAGAAAGATGGAGAATGCCTTATCAAGACATCATATGAAAACTTGCATTGTTTGCAAGAGGCACATCTCTCATGGAGAGCACAATTAGCAAGTTTTGAGACTTGCCTTATGAAGATTTCTTTTAAGACAAAGTTTGGGAGCTTGAGTCACTTGGACTCAAATGAAGGCAAAGAAAATGATGTGTTCAAAATTCCTTGGAAGGAGGAATATTGTAAAGACATTGTGAGGTGTGATTTTTTGAGTGATGATATGTGTGAGGTTGCATATGTAATAGGGTATTTCATGTCCATGTTTGTTTTGATTTTTTTTGTGTGGGGATTTGTGAGAGAGTAGTTTGGTATAATCATCAGTATGAGATGATTAACACATACTCATGCGAAGTATGGTATTGTAATGATGCAAAAGATGATGATTTGCAAGAATGGTTTAAAGACCATAATGAAGATGAGAGAGAGTGGTTGTTGAAAACCACAATCCAAAAGACTTTTGATGAAGGGGAAGCTGATCATCAAAAGGCACCCAATTTTATTTTGTTGAAGAAAGTAAACTTAATGGATAGCCCGTAAGAAGAGCGGAAGTGTGGTGGGTGCCAACAAAACTTTTTGAGTTCTTGAATTTTCTACTTCAAAACTGGAAGAAGCATAAACGAAGATTAGTTCATCAGTTTGTGAAGCTTCATAACTCATGGAATGAGTCCTTTCAGCATCAAGGGGAAGAATGATTGAATTGCATCATTGCAGCACTGAAGACAACATTGCAGATTTGTTCACCAAGGGAGTTGTCAAAGCTCAATTTTTGAAGCTGAGGATCTTCCTTGTCAGTCCCCTCAACTTCAAGGGGGAGTATGTTGGAGCTTGACTGATTTCTATTATTAGTGTGTTTTTCTATTTTCATGAGGCAATATTCCCTGTGAATATCTCCAGTTGTAATAGGTAATATTTAGGTGGTTTGGTGTGATGTTGAGAACATTTGATTCTCATGTATTTGTCATTTTACCCACTTGGGAGATTTGTCTGTTACATATTCTCATGTATCTGTCTTTTACTAACTTGGGAGATTCTTCAGTTACATTCCCAAGCTATATATTGTAATGACTTATCATGAATAAATCAGTTTAGACTAATTCTAGCTCACAAAATGGAATGGTGTGCAAACAGTTCTGCTGACACGTTAGCTTTGACAGTAGGGAAAAGATGAACCAGACTGTTTCCTTATAAATAACCACCCTTGCTAGGATTCGACCAAAGCAAAGTAAGCTGTAAGAGATCCATCTATCTATTCCTATTCCAATTCTAATTTCATCGAATAACAATTGCGGTTCCATTGATCCAGTTGGGTTCGCAGGGATTCCAAGTCTCAAAACAGGGATTGGGTTGTATGGGCATGTCCGCCTTTTATGGTCCTCCAAAGTCCGATGAAGAAATGATCGCTCTCATCCGCCATGCCGTCTCCAGAGGCATCACTTTCCTCGACACCTCCGATGTTTACGGTCCTCACACTCACGAAATTCTAGTGGGAAAGGTGGCTTCTTTTTGCATTCTTCTTTTCAAGCAGAGTCTAATTGGTCAAGTAGGATTTTAACTTGTTCTTGATTTGCAGGGCATTAAAGGAATCAGAGACAAAGTGCAATTGGCTTACCAAGTTTGGAATCAGTTTAGCAAATGCGACGATGGAGGTTAGAGGAGATCCCCCTTATGTTCGTGGCTGTTGCGAAGGAAGCCTCAAGAGGCTCGATGTGGACTGAATCGATCTTTACTATTATCATCGAATCGATACCAGAGTCCCCATAGAAGTCACGGTATGAAATAAAAAACCACTGCAGATGGTGACAGGTCCAGATAGTTGAAGATGACATGTACTGTGACTTTGTTAGGGTATTTGTATCGTGCTGGTGAATTCATTTCTTATTGTCCGACGACGGCATTGAATAATCATCAAACTTATATTTCTTAAATCTTAAAATAGAATAGTAACGTCTTTTCAATGGTATTTAGTGTAATGGTAGTTATCTAGTTATTATCATCAATGTGGTTGTGAGGTCGATTCCTCTTGTGTTTGTTCCAAAGAGAGCGCAATATAAAAAAATAGTAAGGTCTAGTCTTTGGATATTAAATATAAAAATTGTTGGAGAATCACCAAACATTAATGATAGAGATTTATCACTAAAATGTTAATATTTTATGATAGGAAAAAAAAAATACAAAGAAATTTAGGATGTGCAATTTTGTTTTTTTAATAATTCAAGAGAAAATTGAATTGTTTTTTAATAATTCAAGAGAAAGTTGAAAAATTATTCATTTTATTTATAGAAAATTATTTATTTAAGAGATATTTAAAGTAATATTTTTACGTATAGTAAAATTTTTACTTTAAAGGTATTTTTTAGTAAAATATTGTACCATTAAATTTTACATTTCCAAATTTTTTTCTAAACCTTATTTAGTAGGCTTGCAACTCTATTTTTGTGCTATGTGAAGATCAAACATCACTTTCCTTAAATTTTGTGATATCCTTGTCTTATTATAAACCAAAAATAACCATTCACTAATTTTGAAAGCAAAACACATTTTTTTTAAGCGAGTCAGACTTGTAAGATTTAGTTTTCTGCCAATTCTCCAAACTTGGCCATTTTATACTATTGCTGCTAGACTTACAAAATTTGTCTTTCTTTACCACCCATCCACTAATTCCTTATAGGAATATAATAGTAACCAAGCTCCTATAGAAACTAACAAAGCTTTCCAAAAGGTCCCTAACTAAATTGGATGCTAAGTAATATAGATATTATTTTTTCTCACTAACAAGTGAGAATGATGAATGTTGATTTTCTATAATACAATGTTTTGAAGTTATTTTTATTTTAAATAAAAGGCATGGTCTTAAAGAGTTAAAGTGGAATTATTATTATTTATTATGAGACTTAAACAACTACTTTAATTTAGTAAAGACTAAGTCTAACCCCTAATATATTTGGTGAGAACAAAAAAACTAAAACAATAATTCTTTCTATTTGTTACTTTTGTTTCTAGTAATTCATTATTTTAGAAAAGGTACTGTTGAGTGGTATTTTCACCCAATTGTGAAAGTATACTCTCCCTTAGGATTTGGGTTCCAAATCCCCTCTTGCAAAGAAGTTAAACAAACAACTTCTCCAAGGTCTCCGCTATATTAGCATTTGCATATGTGTATTAGTAATCTCAAATAAATATATTCAATTTGAATGCTTGGAACACCTTAGTGATTGCAAGTAACTGTAAACAAGGGGCAATGTTGGTTTATTTTACCATGAAACTTTAGTGATTGTTCATTGAACCAAAATAAAGCAAATGTGAGTTGGCCCTCATATGACCATGATGTAGTACCTTAATTCTTTTTATCTTGAGGGTTTTAAAATATATTTTATCTTGCATTAAATCCAAATATGGCTTCTTATCATCAAGATGAAGATAGCTTTCAATGTGATCGATAAACTATCCCTCTTTGGTGAAATAGGTTTTTCACAAAGAGGCAATAATTTATGGCCTTAAATAAAGGGCTTTCAATGTCACTTTAACTTATCCTTCTTAAATGAAATCAAATTTTCATACAGATGAACAATTAAGTGCTTTGAATCAATGACCTTCAATGTGATGCTCAAATTACCCCTCTTTCGTAAAATTAGAATTCTTATGAAGAGGGTAATTTTAAGCTCAAAATGGAAATTTGTGAAAATGCCATAAAACACAACTCCTTAAATGAAATTGGAATTTTCATGAAGGGAATGTCATCATAGGCTCATGAGTGTAAAACAAAACTGAAAAAATGAAATTTGACCTTAAAATGGAAATTTTCTATTTTCGGATTTTTAAAATCTGTAATAAAACAACAACTTTGATGAATTTTTAAAAATACTAAACAACTCCAAAAATGAAATTTTAAAGTGCGTATTTGAATTCTGAAGTATAACCTACGCAATGGTGAAATTATTTTTGGATTTTGAAGTTTTTTAAATGTTTATTTTAATGCCTGAAAATTAAAAAAAATTAAAATTTTTGGAAAATAAAATGCAGAAAAAGTTGAAAGAAAATGCAAAAAACTAAAAATAAAATGCATTCAGTATGATGCTATCCTATTTCAACAAAACCGAAGATGTGAGGTTTCCATGCATGCAACCTAACCTATTGGACTTGCAAAACAAGCACAATCTCCATAGACTAAGTGCTGGTTCCTAGGGTTTAAAAGAAATTTCAGGTTCAAACATTCACATGAAGCAACCAAGCAAACTTGCATTAACTCCATCTACAAACTCGAAATCTGAAAAAGAGAAAAGATATAGACATTAAATCCATAACATGCAAAGAGAATCTCCTTCTTTTTTGCCCACAAGATGCAAATTTTTGAAAACTTCTGCATTAAAATATTTCTTTATACATGGCAGAAATCTGATTTTCTCAAAGAACCAGTCCAATGTGGAAGGAAAATATCCAGAAAAACCCAGTGCCAAGGCCTTGCCTTCATTCTTGCGATCTTCTCTAAAAAGTTTCCAACCCCTTTTTACCATATTTCGATCAGGTATTTAAAATTGAAGAAATGCCCTAGAACTTTTAGTTTCCCCTTTGTTTGGCTGTTCGTTTCATTCTTCTGGATTCTTACTGTTTTGGCTTCATTGCTTGTCCTTTCACACGCATTTCCTTTGTAATGCTTCTTTTATTTCTTCATGTATTAATACTTGACCACATGTCTATTCGTATTAATAATCCTTTGGTAAAGTTTCCATTCACAATGAAACACGAGGGCATCTTAAAATTTACAATATGTCATGAAACGATCCCTATATTCAAACATGCCAACAAATAATATAAACGATCTCACTATTAATAGAATGGATACGTTATATTACGTGGCCACCCATATGATTCACAAAGGACATGATTATGGCTTCCATTAATCGTGGCATATTTTACCTCTATCCTCCTTGTTTTGTTATTTGTGTAACCACCACACTGTTCACCACTAAGATGCCTTGAAGGTGAGCTGGTCTTAATGACTATGGTGCTGAGCCACACTACCCTACTCGTCCGGGTTGTCTTCGAAAACAACCTGGTCTTGTATTATGTCCTACCGCTGTCGATACCGCTGAAGTTCGTTTAATGGCCTATGTGCGAGATTATCCTTGTTATGTTTGAATTATCCACAGGTCCGCTGTGTCACCTTGTAAATCAACCATCGTGATATTGTGAAATATCTGCTTATCAATCTACCGTGGAAGCGCCCGGATACTATCGTCTTCTGCTGTGAAGTGGCTGTCTTCGATACTCTGCCTATAATATGCTTTGAATCATGTTGATAACACACATTACTTGTTTTTGATACTTCCACTTTGTGTTTGTCCTCTACGCATGCACAATTACTGCCCACACATCCTTAGCTCTTGAAACGTTTCTCAAAACTGCTCTCTCTTTTTGTCGTCGTAGAGGTTAGTGAACATCATCGGTACATGTTATACTTCCTTGTTCCAATATGGGGTCGTGTCTTCTCTATCACATTTGATCTCTAATGCTTCGTATTTTCATTGTCGTTGATATCCGTGTTCTTATTTATACTGCCTTGTCCCTCAATCTATGCCACGTTAAGGCAAGCACCACCGTTTGCTCACAACATCGTTCCTGGTGATCGTATAATGTCGCTCTCTACACGTTTCGAATAGTACTATCCACACAATCGACCTCTAGGGTCCATGCTACCGCTTGATACCTCGCTGTGTCTCTGTCTGGCTTAACTACCACTAGATTCATTGTTCATAATGCTGCATTTTGTCAATCGACATGCTGCTAGAAACCTCACTGTGAACACCGTTCATTACTCCCGACAATGGCGGCTCTTCGAATACCTTGCCATGATCTCGAACCCTGATCATTGCCGTAGGCATCCAGAGTCATTCACGGAGGTCCACTTGGATGCTTTGATGTCGCGTCCTTGGGATCCGACTTTCAGTCTCGTGTTATCGCCACGTCCATATCATTATGATCATTAACTTTCGCAACCTGTTCATGTGACATCTATACCTCTGATGATAAACTAAACACTGCGTTGTCACCATTGTTGATGTTCATGTTCTACGTTTCTAGATTGTCACAGATAAAATTCTGCCCAAAGACCATCCAGATTTTTGCACCGTGTCAACTTGAGTTGGCCACACTTCGATCCCGTGTCGACCATCGTGACTCCTCTGAACTGTGACGCTATCGCTATTGAAATCCATGTCTCGACATACAAGACCTCTTCATACTTCATACTTCATCCGGTTGGGTTTGTCCTCGCCGTGCGGGCCCTACATCTCAAAATTTGTGCTTTTGATCTGCCACGTTGGCATCACTGCAGGCCATGTCTTGATGAAGTCTCCCAATGTTCTCTCCACGTCTGAGTCTTTACCATCGCCGCCCGAGTGTTGCATTTCATAATCTGTGTGGTCGACACTCGGGTTATTCTCTTGTTTCATCCGCCGAAGGGAGCCTCACCATCCACATCCTCCGTTCATCGCCTATCCGAAGGAGGTACGGGTAGATCCGACGTTCAACTCATCCGCTCACCTGCGCACCAGAACATTGGCATTAGTACCTTCAACACAACTTAAAACAATGGAATAAATATAAATTTAAACCTACGATGGCTTTACTTTGCTTATATATATAAACAAGAGCAAAGCCCTTTCTTATATATATATATAAACAAAGGGCTTTCTTAGTATATATAGGAAAGCCAAGAGTTTTTTTTTTATTTTTTAATTTTGATACTGAGTAAATACTTCTCATACATATACATGTTCGTCTGGGATTGAATTTCATTTTTTATTTTAAACATTTATATGTACAAAAAGCTTACTTGAAACAAAAAAAACATAAAATGCAACCATAACAAAAAGCTAACAGTGAATTTGATGACAAAGAGTCGTCGACAGAAAAAGTCGTCGACAATAAAATATCATCGACAAGAAAAAGTCGTTGACAATAAAATATCGTCGACAACAAAATATTACTGACAAAAACTAATGACAAATGCAAATTCAAAACAAACCGATCATTAGACACTCGAAACCAACATGCAAACACCCAAATACCAAAAATAAAAAGGTGGGTCCCCAATTTTGGGGTACGTTGTGGAGCAACCACAATAGGTACTTTTTTTATTAGGGTAAAACGGGATTTTGAAAGGGCTTGAACTATTTTACATCACAAAATCAACCCATCAACTGCACAATTGCCAAGGGTAAGTAGCCAAAAATTCCTTAGATGTAAGATAGATAATATCCACCTTGGACCCCAATTAGATGCAATCCTTCCTCCCGAGATTTTCTAAGTCTTGATGAACCACCTCTTGGGGACCCATCTCCTATCTTATTCTTTAATGGCACCAAAGTTAACCAACCAATATGTTGATTTATTACCTCCTCTAAACACATGAACAAAATCAACTTCTTCAAAATGCTTTACAATCTCTCTAATATCCTGCACAATGTAATAATTTTTCTAATTAGCTTCTCCCTCCCTTTTCAAAAGATTGATAATATTCAAGGAGTCTCCTTCAATGATAACTTTTTTAGCACCTACCCAGGTGTTGTAGGTGAGTTGGAGAGAAGAGGACAATCCTCCAAGGGAGGTACCAGGTTTGAATCTCCATCCTACCATAAAGTTGAATTGGGTACCCAAAATCCAATTGATAATATTGGTGCGAGCAGGGTCGGACGTGACTCCCGGGTGACTTTGACGGTGTAGAACCCCCTGGTCATGGTCTCTTAGACCAAGGCGGTCCCGCAAGGGGTTTTTCGCTTAAAAAACATTTTTAGCACCTAGATCCTTAGCTAGCTCTGCACCAAGATATAAATATTAACTCCAGCTTTATGGCTAGTAGTAATTCTCAAAAACTTATAGGCTACCTCGAACAATCTGCATTGATTGTCCCTCAAAATAACTCTCGCTCTTGCCTTACCTGGGTTACCTTTGGATTCCCCATAAAAATTTAACTTTAACCATTCATCTCAAGGTGGTTTCCATTTTACATCAATTCTAGCCTGAGTATTTGCCTCTCCACCACTAATGGGTTCCAATTTCCATACCTTAGTAATCATAGTTTCTTCAGTATTCTCTAGCTTGATAGGGTACCTGATAGATTTAACATTCTCCCCTAAAAAATAGGTAATACTTCCAAAACTTCTTATTGTCGACCTTTTTTTTCCCTTTATAAATTCTTCTATTCCTCTCTAACCATACTCCCCACACAAAAGAACTATAAAGGGGCTTCTCCCATTGTTGTAACCACAAAACAATATTAGAAGGCATCACCTAAGATATGCCCATCTTGTTGATGAGGATCTAGAAAATATTTAGAGCGTAGGGACATTCCAAGAAGATGTGTTCGATTGATTCTTCTGTCTTTTCACATAAATTGCATCTATTAGGTGATTAAAAACCTCTCTTCTTAATATTTTCTACCGTTAGGATCTTATTTTAAACTGCTTACCAAAGAAAAATCTCCAATTTAGGAATAGCTCTGTTGGAAATAAAGCTAGTAAAAGGAGCAAAAATGAGTAAAAAGGTAAAAAAATTGTTTCAACGGTAAGCTTTGGATCTTACCCATTTTACCTCCTTGGACGATAGCTGACTGGGCAGGTAAATTTGACTTGGATGACAGTTGACTGGGCAGGATTGGACGACAAGGGCGACAAGGCGAACCAACTCATTTTCCCTTTCTCCTTTCCTCCCTATTTCTTCTATTTCCCTAACTTCCCTATATTCCCTAAGTTTACGAGTATAAATACCAATGTAACCTATTATTCCTAAGGTTGAATACAATATTAATTTCCTATTTTTCACTCCTAATTTCTCTCAAACCACATTTGGTATCAGAGCCAAAGCTGAGAGGGCACAAGGATCAAGATGAGGGAAGCTCGAGGACCGAAGAGAGAAGCCTGCAGCACACAACCCGTAGCAAGGTCGAGGTGGGACCTGTAACACGTAGCTCGAGATGAGAGAAGCCCAAAGCATGTGGATCGAGGTAAAGTTTGGAGTAGGCTAGCACAACAAGCACATGGAGATAGGAGCGACACAGGAGAATCAATCAGAGAGTGGCACGTGGTGAGAGGAGAACAAGACCCATGCTGACTGGACGACTCAAAAGCTGACGTTGACAGACAACGTGGCAGCAAAGGGAGCAACGTGGCAAGGAACGGTTGTCTAATCAGAGGCAAAAGGGATGATCATTGATTGCCCGAAGGTAATCGTTTCAAAAGGCGCATGCCCAAGGTTATAAACCCTTGCATTGCCTCCATCCTACTAAATGTGGGATTATTATTATTTTTCTTTGCAATCGACGACAAGAGCTTGTTAAATACAAAACCCTCCTCCTCCATACTCAGCCGTGCATGTAGCTCGAGCGGCTAAGGCGTAGTGCTTGTGATTTGGGTGTCACGGGTTTGAATCCGGCTGGGCACTATTTTGCTTTGTTTTTTTGAAATCGCCTGGAAAGCATAGTTGAAAAGGATCGCAGATCCTTTGAGTTTTAAATTAAACTCCATGGCGCATTGGTCTAAGGTTTTGTGACTATCAAGAGGTCACGGGTTCGAATGGGCTAGAGATAAATTTTGTTTAAATTTTTTTATTATTTAAACTTTAGAAATTTAAAATTATTAAATATTAATTTAATAAAAATTAATTTATAATTATTTTAAAACTTAGGTTTTAATGATTATAATTTTTTTTTTATTAAATATGAATATTTAATGTTTTTTAATAAGTTTAAATTTTAAAATTTTGTTGTAAAAGCCTTGAAGGCTTAATATTGTCATCCACAAAGAGATTATACATTTCACTTTTTTGTGAAATACTCAGAGATTGAAAGAGAAATTGATAACTTTCCTAAGAGGAAAGAGTGTGTAATAAGCCTAAGAGGCTTAGTATTTTGTAAAAGGTATTTGATGATCATACCTAATGGGTGTTATCATGCCTTATGTGCAATTCTAGCAAAAGAAGGTGCATAAAGGTTTGGTGAAAAGGTAAGAGGTTATGGACTCAACATTGTGTTTAGTCAACTTCAAAACACAGTAATTGCACATCAAAGGCATCTTGACTCAG
>JAQPPZ010011387.1:0-46089 GCA_028583015.1 Wollemia nobilis
ACAAGGTTAACCTCCATCACTGGGTCTTCCTATTGACAAGCGAATACTTCGGCGACGACGCTTCTAGCTAACTCCTAGCATAGTGCTCGCCCTGAGACAAGTTTGGTGGGTCGAACCTTTATGTCGAATTCTTGGATTTTGGTAATCCACCCTACTCTCTTGTGGCTTGGTTCACCCTGAATGATGAAACTTTTGATGTCCGGGTGAATCACAAAGACTATGATCCGGCTTTGAGAGACAAAGTGCTTAAAATTTCTTAAGATTCTCATGACTGCATGCACTTGTTGCTTGATGAAATTATATCTCTCCTCATGTGGCTGTATCACCTGGCTCAAGAAAGCTATTGGACGCTCCTCACCATCATCTCCTCTTTGGGTTAGGACTGCAGCATAGCTCTCAGGTGTCCCCCAACCGCATATAGGATAAAATCTTTCGAATAGTATGGGTTTACTAGCACAGGTGCATGAGAGATTCTAGTTTTGATTTCTTCAAACGTTGTCTTTCTTTCTTCAGTCCAAAGAAAATCAACATCCTTCTTTAATAATTCAGCCATAGGTTTAATGACTTGAGCGAAATCAGGAACGAACTTCCTCACAAAGTTGATTTGGCCAAAAAAGGATTGGAGCCCTTTTTTGTTGAGTGGAATAGGAAGCTTTAGAAGGGCTTCCGCTCTATCGGGGTCAATTGATAGTCCCTTTTCAAAAATAACGTGGCCTAACAATTTCCCTTCCTTGACTGCGAAAACAGATTTCTTGGGGTTGATGGATATGCTAAATTCTTGACATCTCTCGAACACTTGCTCCAGGTGAGAGGTGTGCTCCTCCCATTTGTGGGAGAACACAGTCATGTCATCTAAATAAATGACAATAATTTTGTTCAGCAGTTCCCAAAAGGTGAGGTCCATGGCCCTCTAAAATGTGGCCCCGGCATTAGACAAGCCAAAAGGCATGCGTTGATAAGAAAACGTCCCCCATTTAGTGGTGAACGTTGTCTTGTGCTGATCTTCATCTTTCACCCATACTTGGTTGTAGCCAAAAAATCCGTCTAAGAGGGAAAACCACTGGGCTCCGGCGACCACATGGAGAATCTGGTCGATCTGCGGGAGCAGGTAGTGATCTTTGAGAGACGCCTTGTTTAGATTGTGAAAATCAATGTAGAGGCGGATGTCCTGTTCTTCTTTCCAATCGGGACCAAATTGGCGACCTAGGAGGAATGCTTGATAGGGTATATGATCTTGGCTTCTAGCATTTTCATCAATTCTGCCTTCATCATAGCTTCGATCTTGGGGTTAACTGCTCTTTGCTTCTACCTGAAAGGCTTAACCCCTTCTTCCAATTGGTGTGTTGGATTATTTCTCTATCATACCCCTTGAGATCTTGATAACACCAAGCCACAATGTTTGGATATCTCTTACACAAGGCTCGAATATGTTCTAGCTCTTCTGCGATGTAGTCTATCCCTACTTTGATTGTCTTTCCTGGTTCCAGTTCCAACTCTCTATACTGCTTGGCGTCGACCTTGATTCTGTGAGATATAGCTCTGTCATTTTGGTCAAACAAGCTCTCAAGGGTTATTAGTCCCTTTGGGACATGATTGTTCTTCAACTGTATCAACCCCTCATATTGCTCGTCATCAGGGTCTCTACCTTCGATTGAACTTGCTTCGTGTATCATAAAAGTGACGATATCTTCATCACAATCAAACACCTACCAATGGGTGTCTTTATCAGGCACAGAAGGCCTGTAAATAGTATGAACCGGCTTCGGCTTTTGCATAGTGTCATCAGCCGGGACGTACCTGGCTCCAACAGAAGCCAATATGTCAGCGTGTTTGTTTTTCTCTCTAGAGATAGCTTTGACATTCAAGGAGTCGAATGACTCCATCAGATCCCAGACACGGTTGCGGTAAGCTTTGAGATAATGCTTTTTTGAGGCACATTTGTTGGTGATCTGATTGCACACCAGCTCTGAGTTTCCAATCTGCAGCTGTTTGATCCCGAGCCTTTCTGCTTTCTTCAAACCCAAGCATAGGGCTTCATATTCTGCTGCATTGTTGGTGCAACTCCAGGCCAGTTTGTAGCAATAGTCCTTTTGTATACCAGAGGGAGAGACTAGGAGGACGCCTGCTCCGACGCCTTTCTTGCATTTGGCACCGTCAAAATACAGCTTCCATAACTCATCAGGTGCGGGACCTATATCTTCTTTCATCGTCTCCTTTGGATTCTTAGGTTGGGTAACAGAGTAGCAGGCTATGTCGGTCTCAATCATGGCATTGAAATCCAACAAGGAGAATTCGTCTTCTGCTCTCAACTGTTCCATAGTTTCCTCTACCAGGTCCATTTCCTCAAGTTCCTCAGACATTAGATGGATCATTTCTCCTTGTTGTTCTTCTCCGGGTATCTTCCCGACCAGAAAAGTGGAAGGCTTTTCATTGTATATTTTGACTTTTCTTCCTTTGAAAGGGACTTCCATGTGGGAATAATCTAGCGAGAGGTATCCCCCAAGCTTGGCGGTGAACTCCCTTGAGAGGCACATGCCAAAGTAGGGCTCTAAATCAACAACCACAACTTCTCGAATCATTGTTATATCTGGGGCCTTATGTAACTGAATGGGGATGTCCTTGATGACACCCACCGTTTTTACAGGAGTGTCGTCTAGTTGCAGAACACCCTGACTACTCCGAGTGTATTCCATGCCCATTTCTTCACAAACAGCTCTTGGCATGACGGTAGTTGATGCGTCGGAGTCGACCATGCAATTGTGCACCACATGCCCTTCCATTCGTAAAGACAAATAGAAAGGGGGTGGTCTATTTTTGCCAGTGATTGACGTTGTCAGGGGTTGAGCCAGCACGGGTTGTGACGACTTTGCCCCTTTTACGGTCTTTAAGGACTCTTGCAATAAGTCCACTTGTCCCGGGAGCTGAAGGGCATCGTACATACTAATCTTTGTTGGAGTTCTCTTGAGCTCATCAACAATATTATATTTGGCAGTGGACGATTCCTCAACCTCCTTTGCTGACTCATATTTAGTACGGTACTGTTGAGTTGCTTTGACCCTTTGTCGTTTTGTCAATGATGGGTACCAAAGCTTTTCTCGGGCCTGCTCCTGTGTTTCGACAGGCGGCTGGTTTATTGGAGCTTTAGTGAGAGGTACTTTCTCCTTGGCCGATGGCAGTGGAGGTGTTTTGTTGGGAGCATTTGCGGTCGCACCTGCAGCAGGCTGTGTCCTTTCCCTCCGAGCGTATACCTTCAATGGCTTCATTTGGGCCGGTTCGACCTCAATCGGTCTCTTGCCTTCTTTAGTTAGAAGTGAAACGGGATCCTCCTCGGAAACAACAAAGTTTCGCTCTTCTCGGATCATATTTACTTGATCATCTTCATCCTCCGGGCTGCTACCGACGAGGGTCTGGACGTAGTGTTGGTGCAACATATAACTATCCTCTCCATGAGGGTCATTACAGGTAGAGCATCAAGTTACTTGGTCTGCAGCATTGAGTCCTACATTGGTGGCTGCATTCCTTGCTGGAGGTCTCTGGTTCTGGGCGGCCTGTTCTCTTGTCAGCGCCGGAGGAGGGTATGGCCTCCTGGGAACGAACTCCTGTTGGGCTTGCTTCTTCTTCATCACGGCCATGTCATTAGACAGTGTCTGACAGACGGTGGTCAGTGACTCCATTTGCTTCAGGATCTTGGACTGTACATCCATGGTTTGCACTGGTTGGGCTGGTGGGGGTAACGGAGCTAATGGCGGCTGAGATGAAAGCGGAGGAACAGACTGAGCCGAGAGATGCACCTTGGGTGGATAATGAGTGATTGTCGAAGTAGGGTTTCAGGATGGATCGAGATATGAAGAAGATGAGGTGGATACTGGCGGATACTGCGATTGTGGAAAGTTCGGGTAGATGGGGGGTTGCACCTTGTGCGGGAGCCTACCTATACTTGTCATATCTAGTTTCGCTCTTTGAGCTGCTTCATACAAATCTGGGAAAGTGTTCACGCGGGCCAACTTAATGACCAGGCTGATATCTGGGCCAAATGCCCTAACGTAGTAGTGAGCAGCTTGTCCATCAGAAGGACGAAGCTCAGGAGGAACTCTTTTCAATGACCGCGCAAATCTCACATTAAAATCTGAAATTTCCTCCTGCGGGTGCCGCTGGATAGTTTGGAATTGATGTAACAGCGAAGATGGGTCTACGGATTCATTGAATCCCTTACATAGTCGACCAGCGAGTGCAGGCCATCCAATAATGACACCTTCAGGCAGGGATATTTACCAATATAACAACTTGCCTCACAAGGAGAGCGCCAACAGACGAGTCTTGACACTTTCATTGGTAATGGAGTGAAGCGCAGCCAAGGCCAGAATGTCTTGAATGTGCTCATACGCCGTCTTTCGAGTCCCATCATAAGTTGGAATAGCTTTTAAAGCAGCAGGTGGGATGACATCTTGTCCCGCTAGAGCAAGAGGCCCAATGGAGTCAACGGTCGGGAATAGATCAACGACATTTTGTTGATTCTGAGCTGCCATGTCTCCTTCCTCCTCTTCGAGCTGATCGGTGGTATAGTCGGTATCAGTATCGTCCGAGGTTGTAGGTTGTTCTTCAATTTCAGCCTCTTCAACTTCCTCTATTTCTTCCACCTCTTCAATTATAGGTTCCACTTCTTGTTGAGCTTGGTAATCGGCTACCCTCGGGTGCTCTCCAACAGCGTTGATGTCGATTTCGTAAAACTCGGGCTCTTGTCCCGGATTCCTAGCTCTCCACCTTCTCGTATGCATGAAGGCACTTTTGGTATTGGACCAGTCTTACAGACTCAGAGAATATTCAGGTAATGCAGAGTCGCCAGTGTTCTGATTTAACAAGAATGAAGCGAACACCGATGCTTTGATTCTGTTTTGGGGTGGGAAACCTTCGGGTCCCACCGGGCGTGCCAGAGAAACTGTTGGTTACGAATCTGCCACTAGGAAAGGTTTTAGGTCTTTGCGCCCTAGATTCGCCCAGCAGATTGAAAGGCCGGAAGGAAGGAATGCCTTCCGTGCCAATCTCCGGAGAAGGCCGACTTCCTATGGTTTTTGATTGAGTTTAGGGTGCTGAAAGAGATTTAAAAGTGCAGAAAGAGATGTAAATGTGATGTACTTTGGGCGGAGGAGATAAGCATCACAGTTACTAACCAGACAATTTTACCAACAACAATCAAAACAATGTATACCTAGAAACATTAGCACTTTCCTACCCTATGTATCCTTTCTATATTATTCCAAATACACTTAATTGCCAATGCTGAGATCCAGATATGCAGAATGACAACAATCAAAAAAATAAGCAACATGAAGCATAAATACTAAAGAAAGGCAGCATACAAGATAGACGCAACTAATGAGCCAAGTATACTTTTGGATTAAGAGCAGATGTACAACTTAGAGAAGTTTCTTAGCAAGATATCCCCTTTTTCCCCCCTTTTACAATGAGACGCACTTGCTATTTATAGCATTTTTCCCTCCCAATTACAATGAGAAGCGCAGATCCCCAAACCTGCCAAAAGCTGAAAAAACTGCAAAAAGGGGAGAGATTTGATCTTGGTCGGCCATCCCTGTACTTGCAGTATGCTCTCACTTGATCTTGTACAACTTCTGACAGTCTTGGTCGCTGAAGAAGGGTCTATTGTTTAGCTTTAGTAGATGGGGTACAATTATCTTTCAATGCCCAACTACTCCTCAAAGTCCAACTGGCGCGAACTCCAAAACTTGACCTGGAGAAGGGGGGAAAAACATCCCAAACACTCCCTTTGACTGCAGCCGAAAATCGCTGAAAAGGTAAGATGCGCCTAGAATCGCTAAAGAGCGAAGGCGATCTTGGGAATGATAACCCAAGGCAACCCTTGGCTTGAGCTCGAAAGCGCTCACAAAATGAGCGATTTCGGGTTATTCTGCTTGGCGACGGCGATTTCGAGCTCGGGGAAACTTCTTTGCTGGATGTCGCTAGGAAAGCTGAGCGATTTCGGGTTTGGGGGGGAGCGACAACGATTTCGGGCTCAAAGTCTTAGCAGCCTCGCAAGCTCAAAAGCGCTGGAAACTCTTGCGCGCTGGGCAGCTTTTCTCTCCGCGACGACGATCTCGAGCCCGCCTACTCCTTTCTGACGCCCCTTTTCTCTCAAAACATGCCATAGCGACGGGCGGACGATGCGCGCGGTAGCGACTTCGGGTTCAAAGGACTTAAGCAAATTTGCCACTTTGAAACGTGACCCTTAGTCGCTCAAAAACCCGCCTGCGCCAGAAATCGTGCAACAATAATAGCGATTTTTGGGAAAGGGCGAACACTTGGTAAAATATTGCAATTTTTATGCCGATGCTGGCATCAGATCTGATGGAAGCTAGGGACCGAAAACAAAACACTTTGCAGAAGCACCAAGGAAAATCATAACATGTGAGGAAAGAACGGGGAAGAAGGAGAGTGGCAACAAGTGCGTTACCATCCAGCCCCAACATTTTATAGGTTTATGCATTGCTAAGGTGGATTGGACTACCAAAACGTTCTAACTCTTCAATATGAGAATCAACTTAGGAAGCCTCTAATTGAAGTCTATAATAAAATCAATCAAGCATAAGTCTCTAACAAATGGAACCATATCGTCTAAGAAGAATGAAATGATTTAATGAAGGTATTTTCTACGCTAAATCCACAAATTCCCACAAGGGGGACCCAAGAATATGAAGATTTTTATTGCTATTAGAGAGACATAATTACAAAGTGATCTAGTGATGGAATTTTATATCTATTCCACATCAATGCAATCCACTTGAAGCTTCAGTCCCCCTTTGAGGGGATGATATTAACAAACTATTACAATAAATAATGAAGTTAAAATTACCCCCAAGAATATGAAGATTTTTATTGCTATTAGAGAGACATAATTACAAAGTGATCTAGTGATGGAATTTTATATCTATTCCACATCAATGCAATCCACTTGAAGCTTCAGTCCCCCCTTTGAGGGGATGATATTAACAAACTATTACAATAAATAATGAAGTTAAAATTATTTAAAGCATAGTTGTAAGACTCAAACTTGGCAGAGAGCATTCTTGATTTGGACTTTGTGACTCGGGAAAGACTTGTCCAAAAACTCAGCTGATAAAAAAAATTGCAAAATAATGCAATTATTCACAAAAACAAATATTTTTCTATACATCTCACACTTAATTAGTTTCTTTTGCTCTGAAAAATGTAAAGATAACGGAGAACAAGAAAATTTCACTTTTTAGCTGGACGTTTTATGTATTTTATTATTGCCAATTATTTACCTCAACGAGCTTTTAGCCAAGTTGTGAGTTTTGGGCAAGGTTTTCTAAGAATGCTTCAGTTTTTAAAAGTCTTTGAAATCTTGCAAGTTGACTGGTTTTGCCTAATTAGGCTTGCGACTTGACGGGGTTTTGAAAAACTAACTGAGTCTCTATGGTTTGAAGCTTTCGTATGTGTTGACAAAAGAAGTTACTTCCCCTCTAATAACATTCCAAAATGTCATCAATTTTCACTATAATTCCAAACTGTTATGCTCAAACCTCCTTAACCAAACTGCCCATCTTTGGACATCACTTAATGGGCAATTCCACCCTGTTGGAAGTGTTTTTAAGCTTATAATTTGCTATTGTCAGTAAATACCCGTGTAGTATTTTTTCTTGCTTTTTCAGCCTCTTTTATAGCTTTCAAAGTAAGGATTTCAGTATCTTATCAAAATATACCTTTTTGAAGTTTAGGACAAAAAGAAGAGTAAGTTTTTGTCCTTGAAGGCGCATGCTTTTGAAGGTCAAGAGAAAGCTAACAATCAATTTCAAGTTCTAGGTAAACTGTACCTTTGCAACCATGCTTTATTTTAGCTTTAAGCTGTGTTCATTAAAATAACTGCAGTGACTACGAGTGCATATTTCAAGAGTGGTAACCTTCTTGAACAAGCATTCAACACTTTTATTTGTCTTCTCATTTAAGTTTATCTTGCATTTTTGACCTAATATTGTGGGGGAGATTCTTCTATTTTACAACACAAATTGAGTTTTTTATTTTCCCCCTCCTTTTTTTTTTTTCTAAAAACTTGCTCTTGAATTTGGAGTTCATTTTGGAGGCACATTTTTTTGACGTTGAAGAAGACACTCCTTAATCTAATTTACTTCAAATCGAACTTTGAAATTGCGCGAAACTTCTCTGATTTTCTGAAGTATTTCTTGATTTTCTTGGATTCCTCTATAAAGCCAAATGATGGAGCACTGTAATTTTTCATCGCATGACTTAACATGTCATGTTCCATTTCATAAATTCTGCTATTCAAACAAGAGAAGCATTCTTCTTAAAAATTTAGTAGGGATTTTGTTGGAGTCCTATATAAGGCCAAATGATGGAGCACTGTAATTTGTCACCGGATGACTCAACATGTAATGTTCCATTTCATAAATTCTGCTCTTCAAAAAAGAGAAGCGTTCTTAAAAATTTAGTAGGGTTAAAGCTTTGTTTTGGAAGAAGTTGAACATAAACCGACAAGCCTCTCATGGCTTCTTCTATTTCTCAATTGAAATGAGTACGACCAACAGTTGTTCGAATGTATCTATTAAGGATTTCTCCCATTCTACATTTTCTTATTCTATAATCTTCATAGATTTCATAGAGGGTACCCAAAGGTTCATATTGAACCTCAATAGGAGCTTCTCGGTTTACTGAGTTAATAATAGGGAGACCTATCCCCAGATCTGGGAACAGATCTGTTATTCCCCACCACCGCAGCCATAAAGAACTGTCTAAGTTGCGAGCGCATCATGATAGCTCAAAAACGAAGAGGAAACGGCTTTATTTCTTGATTTATATGGGTGGTATCCATAAATACCTTGATTATTTTCAGGGGTGTATCTATAAAGTCCAAGAAGCATATCTTGAGTTGGTACGCAAATGGGATCCCCAATAGCTGGAGACAAGAGATTTATATGAGAAAACATAAGTAAACGAGCTTCTGCTTGAGCTTCCAGAGATAGAGGTACATGGACAGCCATCTGATCCCCATCAAAGTCCGCATTAAATCTTGCACAAACCAATGGATGTAAATGAATGACACATCCTTGTATTAAAACAGGTTGAAAGGCTTGTATTCCTAATCTGTGTAAGATAGGTGCCCATTTTAACAATATGGGATATCCTTATAAAACCTCTTTAAGTACATTCCATATAAGGGGTCCCCTATCTCGAATTAACTTTTAGCAGCTCTTAGGTTGGGAGCAATATGTCGTTGAATTAAACTACGAATTAAAAATGCTTGAAAAAGCTCTATTGCTATTTCAAGGGGTAATCCACATTGATACAATGAAAGAAGAGGACCCACCACGATGACAGAACGACCTGAATAATCGACTCGTTTCCCAAGTAAATTTTCACGAAATCTTCCTTCTTTGCCTTGGATCAAATCTGAGAACGATTTATAAGGCCTATCATGACTGTCTTTCACTGGTTGTCCACCGATACTGTTATCGAGAAGTGCATCTACGGCTTCTTGGACCAATTTCTTTTGACCATTCACACAGTCCGGCAGTGGCGTAAATAGATCAGCTAAAAATTCGGCAAGAGCATGATTTCGAAGAATCACTTTTCGATAAAGTTCATTTATATCCGAAGTAATAACTCCACCTTCATCTAATCGAAACATTGGCCTCAGTTCGGGAGGAAGAACTGGTAATAGGCATAAAACCATCCATTCTGGTTCTATATTTGTTTGAATAATTTTTTTTGGCTAATTTCAGAATTATGAGTAAGTGTTAGTGGGATGTAAGCTTTAGTGGGTTGTAAGCATTGGTGAAAAGTAAGTTTGAGTGGGATGTAAGCATTGGTGAAAAGTAATTCAAATACGTTTTGAATGACCTAGCTAGATAAACTAGCAATTTCCAAATGGATGTTGAGCTCACTACAAATGTTTTGTAGAATCTATCTTTAAGAAATAAATCCTATTGTTTTTTCTTCTAAAGTGCAGTCTAACAATAGGTCGGAGGGTCTGGCCCATTGGTCAAAGCACTCCCTTGGGAGGGTGGAGACCACGGTTCGAATCCTTCACCCCTTGTAGAACCGGAGGGCATGCTGTGCCAGGGTCGCCATGTACGTTAAAAAGTTTACTTGACGCAACTGAAGGTTATAGTGGCAGCAAGGAGCAGGATTTGAACCCACGACGAGGCAATGAAAAATGTATACGAATAAAAAAATAAAAAATGCAGAGGTTCCATGAGCCTGGGGGACGGGTTTCGGGGATGACAGGCCGATTTTAGGGGACGACTGGAGGATGGCTGTGGGGGACGACTGGTATAATACTATGAAATTTTTTTAGAAATTTAAAATAATCTACAAATTCTACACACAACAAAAATGAAAAATACTTTAACCAATAAAATTTCACTTTTTATCTTCTTCATAGTTCAATAGAGAAATCTAAGACTGCATGGCAAATGCAATCACGAAAACTAAAGTGAAAATTGAAGTGTGTCCATTGTAAGAGTGATGAGAATGGCAAATCGATCTGTAAAGTATGGGAATTATAAGTGATGTCACTCTAAAAAGACTTTGAACCAAAGAATTAAAGACTTCAAAGCCAGCAATTATGTAAAGTAGGAAATTACATTACAGACTGATTTCATGGTTGGGGTTGACGAAATTGAAACTGAAATTTTATTAACTTCCTTGACTAAACAAAAGTGGTCAAAGATACTAAAAGCTATAAGGTACAACCAATTAGGATGTTCCTAAATAATCTTAATGGTTAATACACCTAAGATATGTGAAACTCATCAGAAAGGTCCAAGAAGATGGTGACATCCAAAGTACATCAATCTCACAAAATGGCTCCATCCCTCTTTGGTGTGCACTCCACAGAACAAGCTATTAGGATTTGAACTTTGGTGCAAGGTAGAATGCCTCTCATGCCCAAGACTCCATCCTCCATTATATTCCTGGCAGTAGCACAGGGAGTGTAATGTATTCTTCCAAAATAGGAAGAGAAACACCACCTCATCCCCAACAATTATATTGACAGATTCTATTTTAGCAAGAGGGCATCACACATAGCAAGGCACCAAGACAAGTAAACTGGCAGTGGCTATCTGCTAAATCCAATTGATCAAGCATTATCAGAGAGTTCTACTGGGATGTGGCTTCATATTGATACCTCCAATGCTCCCCCTCAAGCCCCACACTGCTCAAACTACTGCAGCTTATCTTTTACAAATGTTGAAAACATGGACCACCTAAATATCACACCTAAGTTACCACCTTCCTGGCAACTCTGGGGTTTCTTCTGCTTTGTTGAAAACAATGGACCAGCTAGAAATCGTTCCAAGGAACACCCAGATCACTTGACCTACCAGCCCATATTCAACTATTTTTTCTGGAGTCTGAGATGTCCTTTCCAGTTCCAACACTCTTGAGCTAATGATCTTTTACAATTTGGATATTACGGGGTATTAGCCGATAGCGCCAATGTTGTTTACCTGTTTATACCAGGTGAATCCTCCAGCCATTTTAGCCGCTTGTATATAGTTGAATCAAAGCTACTTTGATTTCAAATTCCACTCGGACACGATTTTTAATATACAATAACCCAACCAACTATAACAAGATTTTGAGGACTAATTGGGGATGATAGAGTAAGCTCAAACAATATGTAGATTTTCTGATTTTTCAGTCTGTTTTCGATGATGGGGCACCTGTTTGGCGTAAAGGTGATATAATAAAAATGTGTGCGAATTAAAACTACATTTTCTGTAACCTCCTCTTAAACAGCTTTGTAGTGATTTTTTGGCAGATTGAATTGTTATTGCTTTTTTAAATCAATGTGAAAATTGTTTCTCTGAGAGGAAAATATGGGGGATGGCTGGGTCCCTTTGGGGACGCCCAGCCATCCCTAGGGATGGCCTGAGTGTCCCCAAAGGCGCCCAGCCGTCCCCAAGGACGCCCCAAAACAGGGGACGCGGGAGGCCATTGGCCTTTGGTGTCGCGGGACGGCGGGAAACGTCCCCGATGCCGTCCCGTGTTGGGGGACGTGTCGCTCAAGGGGGACGCGTAGAATATTCTACGCCATGAATGTTCCCCGATGCCAACCAGCACACCATGAATGTCTGATATTCTACGCTCGTCCCAACCAACAGTGGGAAGAGCGTAGAATATCAGACATTCATGGTGTGCTGGTTGGCCCCCTTTTAGGTGTCGTTTTTGGCCTAATGGCTAATGTGGTAAATCATACTCTTTAACCTATTGCCATGTTGCAAGGAGAAAGTAAAGTTTCCAATCTGATCATGTATAGTGTGTCTCTATGTTCCATAGGGACTTGTGCAGCAATTTTGAGGCCATCTCGGAGACACATCCTGACGTCCCCAAAACATGTTTTGGGGTCCCAAAAACACATCGCACCATCCCAAAAAGCCATCCTGCTATCCCCATCCCGCAATTTTGTGGAACATAGAGTGTGTGCAATTTAGCAGGATGTCTTATATGAGATATTCTACCCAAAAAGTTGTACAAAGCAAGGATGAGCTTGTTGAGATTTAGATATTTAGCAGTCAGATGATGTTTTCAGCCATGCAAACATGAAAGACATGCCAAACCTAGATAGTCTTAGTCAATAAGCTTCCTTTTAATACTCAGAGAGCTCATAGACAGAAACTAATGGATTGCAGCCCTCACAACTTCAGCAAATATCCCTAGAACAAGTTCGTAATGTCTATAATATTAGTTGTGCTTTACTTAAAAGTATGGTGGACAATGACTTCCATAGTTTGAAGACTATGTAACAAGTTTGGCCATCTCAATATCCTGAGGTCATGACTCTCTTCCATTTGAATCTCTATATGCATGATTTTCGGAGGTATTTGCTTATAGTTAAATCATTGAAATTAATAAGCTTCCCGTGCTTGAAAAGATAGGCGAAATCTGTCACTAGTATGCACCAAGGGACTCTAAGTAAAAGAATTCCATATTACTGGCTGGATACTGTATTACAGACCATAAGGCATCAAGTAGTTATGAAGGAACCAATGAACATTGTCTTCATATTCTCCAAACATAGATTCAAAGCACTGATATATGTTTTGTAGATCTTTCGTTCCTATTTCTCTCTATGGGGAAAGAAACTTACAGATAAACATATCTTTGGTAAATTCCAATTAATGAGAGTTCTATGGAATAGACAATGTGAAAGAAGGTATCTCTTTTTTTGGGTTTTTATTTTTGAGATCTGTAAAGCTGTAGGAGACACATGGGCATCCTCTAAACAGTAACAATTAAACAAGAGGTTGACTGTATTGATTTGAAAATCATTTGTCTTATTTAGTTTGGGAGTTACCTTAGAGGATGAATCAATAATGATGATTATGCTTTTCTGTCCTCTCCCATTGGTAACGATCAAGTTTTTCAATCAGTTACTTGGGAATGTCCTTAAAGAAATGTTAGCATATCAAAATAAAATGGTTAAATCATAGTTGTCAGAACATAAGAATTCTTTCAATTACTGATGTACCATAAAGTGCTTTTTTTTTCGAAAATATCTTGTATAAAGTTGTTTTTGTTGCATTCCAAAAGATTCTGATAGTTAGTCTCTTCTTTCCCTTATAGGACATATGAGTGGTCTTAACTCTTTGTTAACAGTTTTTAAGTATAAAGCAATGTGCAACCTCTTGGACTAATCTGAGATAAGAATATTCAATTAACAATTTCATTTACTAAAATCTGAGCAAATGACTAAGCTAGACAAAACAATGGAAGCAAGTTGCTCTTTTGAGTGGGCATGTTATGCCTACATGTTTGAATGCAAACAAGTTGCTTAAATTGATCATGTAAGGATTGTCTTAATTTCTGAAAATGGCAGCAAGATGGATCACTGTGATTTTAACTTTGTTTTATAGCAAAAACTTTAGAAATACACAACTACAGTTAGCAATCTTGTAAATCGACCATCATTTATGTCATCTGTAAGGGTAAAAGTATTTAAATTGCTCCCTACATCTTAGTCCTGGCCATTCTTCTGGGAGCATCTTAATATTTGTGTTGGCCCTTTTGGGATAGTTGGTGACGACAACGACTGTGCTTCTACTTTAAATCCCACTATAGATTAATGTTGGCGCTTGGATCCATTGGAGATCCTTTCTATCTTTGTTGTACCTCAACTTCTAGATCTCTCTTAATCATTTCTTTTAGCATGTTTTGGTTTATCCATTTTGGGTAACCCTCAAGGTTGTAATTTTATGACATACAGATGTTTCACTTCAGAGTAGTTTACACTAGATTCTTTACTCTAGTTTAGCTTATTTTCATAGTACTTTGTGGTTGTAAGGAACCTACTATTGAAATAAAGCTCACACACACAAAATACTGAAAGATAACTGAAATACATGCAATAACAGAATAATACTATGCAGAAAGTAATTGCAGAATTGAAACAATCTCACAAATAACTCAGAATCACAGGCCTCTTCGAGGGGGCAACCTCCTTCAATATTTCATTAACTTGCAAAAAGATACATTCGTACATGGCTTCATACCTTTTAAAGAGAAAGCTACATGCAATCCTACATAAAGGCTCAAGAGTTGGCTTACATGCAAAATGCCACTCGAGCTAGAATCTTCTACCAAACATCGGTTACAATCTTGATAACGGTTACATCAAATGGCACCACTTGGCTAGGTGCCTAACTTGCCACATACATTACAAAATATTATAAAATAACATTATAGATAGGATCCCCCACGTTGGAAGTGGGTCATTACATAATAATGAGAATTACAAAATAATGTTAGGATGGGATCCTAACATGTCCTTCCCCTTCAAAAAGCTTTGTCCTCAAAGTTGAAGGTGAGGAAACTAGTGTTGGAGCTGATGGAGAGACTCCCATGTAGCATCTTCTAGCTGGAGTCCATACCACTGAACAAGGACTTTAATAATGGTGCGGTTGCGAAGAGTGCGAGTCTGATGATCCAACAACTATTCGAGTTCAAGCAAGATAGAACCTTCTTCATCTAACTCTGGAAGTGCAGATTGAACTTGTACCTGATTGCCCACCACCTTTTTGAGAGAGGAAACATGAAAAATAGGATGGAGCTTGGATGTAGGTGGAAGGGCCAATTTGTAGGTTGTGGCACCAATCCATTGTAACACCTGGTAGGGCCCATAGTATTTCGTAATAAGTTTTTAGCATCTACGAAGCTGGAGGGACAACTATTTGTATGATTGCAAGTGAAGGAAAACCATATCACCCACATCAAAACTATGCTCAAAATGGTGTTGGTCAACCTATTGGTGCATCCGATTCTAGGTTGCATCCAAATTCATCTTCAATTGATGGAGGACATCAACATGTTGACTGAGAGTAGTGTCGACTGCATGGACCTTGGAGCTACCTAGAATGTAGGAGGAAGGCGTGGGTGGAGGGCACCCATAAACTACCTCAAAAGGGGTAACCTTGGTTGTTGTGTGATAGGAAGTGTTGTACCACCACTCGGCCAAAGGAAGCCATTTCGCCCAATGCGTAGGATGATCAGAGGTAAAGCAATGAAGGTAGGTTTCCAAACATTTGTTGACAATCTCCATCTGGCCATCCATTTGTGGATGATAAGTTGAACTCATTTTGAGCTGAGTTCCCTGCAACTTAAACAATTCTTGCCAGAAGTGACTAGTAAAGGTTGGGTCACGATCGGACACGATGGAGGAGGGCAGACCATGAAGGTGAAAGATAGAATCAAGGAAAATTTGGGCAATGGTGGATGTTGTGTAAGGATGGGATAGGGAACAAAAGTGAGCATATTTTGAAAGATGATCCACTACCATGAAGATAATATATTTGCCTCCAGACTTAGGTAATCCTTCAATAAAATCCATAGAAATATCCATCCAAACCTGGTCAGGAATGGGCAAGGGTTGAAGAGTGCCTGGAGAATGCATCGTTTCACCTTTCATCCATTGACAGGTATCACAAGCTGCCATAAAATCTTGAATGTCCTTTTTCATACCCTTCCAAAAAAAGTGCGCTTAAGTCATTCATATGTTTTGAGAAATCTTGAATGGTCGGCAGATGGGGCAGCATGCAGTTCTATCATGAGAAGTTCCCGTAGTGGGGACTTGTGGGGAACAACAAGGCATTGGTGGTAATGCAAATCTTAGCCATCCCAAGTGTAGCCTAGACATGAAGTAGGCTCAATGTGTAGGGAAGCAACCAAAGTCTGCAATTCAGAATCTTGAAGTACCTCCTGGCGTAAGGAATCGATCCATTGGGGAACCGATAATGAAATGGCACACAACATACTGAGAGCCTCAAATTGGCGAGAGAGAGCATCGACCACAACATTCTCTTTGCCCTTCTTATAGGTGATATCATAATCATAGCCCATGAGTTTAGAGACCCATTTTTGTTGTTCAGGGGTGGCAACCCGTTGCTCCAAAAAGTATTTGAGACTCTGATGGTCTGTTTTAATGGAGAAATGATGCCCGATGAGATACGGTCGCCAATGGGTTACTGCATGCAGAATTGCCATCATCTCCTTGGCATAAGTGGATTTTCCCAAATTACGGTTGGAGAGAGCTTTACTAGTGAAGGCCAAGGGTCTCCCTTCTTGCATCAACACTGCACCAATACCATGACCTGAAGCGTCGCTTTCAATGACAAATGGTTTGGAGAAATCTGGCATGGCCAAAATAGGCGTAGTGGTCATAGCATGCTTCAATTCTAGGAAAGCCTGTTCAATGGGTCCCGTCCAAGTAAAAGAGTCCTTCTTTAACATGGAAGTGAGGGGAGCTACAATTTTACCATAGTTACGAATAAATTTATGGTAATAACCTGTAAGCCCTAAAAATCCCCTAAGACCTTTGAGAGTGTGAGGTTTCGGCCATTCCTGAACCGCTTGGATCTTCTTGGGGTCAACTTTGACGCCCTCCTTAGTGACAATGTGTCCCAAATATTCCACTTCTATCAACCCAAAAGAACACTTGGAATGCTTAGCATAGAGTTGATGTTGTGCCAACAATTGGAGAGTCTGATTCACATGAATAAGATGCTCTTCCCATGAGCGACTATACACCAGAATGTCATCAAAGAAGACTAGGATGAAATTTCGAAGGAATGGATGAAAAATGTTGTTCATGAGGCTTTGGAAAGTGGAAGGGGCATTAGTCAAGCCGAATGGCATTACCAAAAACTCATAGTGACCTTCATGAGTACGAAAAGTAGTCTTGGGAATATCCTCATCCTTGAGCCGGATTTGATGGTACCCCGAGCGAAGGTCGAGTTTGGAAAAATACATAGTCCCATGAAGTTCATCTAGTAATTCATCCACCACCGGAATAGGAAACTTATCCTTGATGGTGAGTTTATTGAGCTCTCGATAATCGATACACAACCGCCAGGACCCATATTTCTTGTGCACCAATAAAACTGGAGAAGAGTAAGGACTGTTGCTTGGTCGAATGACATCGAATTTTAACAATTCCTGTACTAACTTCTCAATTTTTGACTTAAGAGCATGAGGATACCGGTACGGTCTAATGTTGGGTGGTGCATTGCCAGGTAACAAGGGAATAGCATGGTCATGAGAGCGGCGAGGTGGTAATTCTGATGGCTCAGCAAAAATAGAATTGTGCTTGGTCAAAATAAGTTGCAAATCTTTAGGAATAGAATCCTCCTCTGAAGGATGAGGTTGGATCACAAAAATCTGAGCTATGACACCCCGAGATGATTTTTTAACAACTTCTCCATCCGATTGGAACTGATAATCTGTGAAGGCCCTACTTTTAAGCCATGGAGAGTGTAGGACTATCCATTCTATGAAAATCGCATCCAAAGCTCGACAAAGTGCCATGAGATGACTCCCAATGTGCCCAACCATTGAGCTCCCAACACGATATCACATCCCCCTAGTTGAAGTGCAAACATATCCTGTTTGAGCTCATAGTCCCCAATCTTGACCTTAACATTACGACATTTACCTTTGCAAGGTAAGGTCCCACCATTTGCTACCATAACCTCAAAGGAATTACATGTATGTACGTAACAATTTGCCTGCTTGGCAATGCGAGGATCAATAAAATTATGTGTACTACCAGAATCAATCAAGATGGTAAGATGCAGGCCCTTGAAATAACCCACAACTTTCATGGTTTGGGGAGTAGTAATGCCAGCAAGAGCATGAACAAAAATTTTAGCCTGTGGTTCATCCTAGTTTTCTTCCTCCAGTTTGGGTGGTTCCTCTACTGATTCGGTGTCATCATCACTATGGTCGCTGGTGTCAGGCTCATCAACATCGATGAGGAACAACTTCTTTTGGGTGCACCTATGCCCACGAGAAAACTTTTCATCACAATTGTAGCACAACCCTTGGGTGCATCACGCATCCATTTTGGTAGTGGTTAGACATTTGGGTGCAACAGTGGGTGCAACAGGTTTTTGTTCATTCTGATTTTGGAATCTAGGAGGAAAAGAGGGTTTAGCTTATGGAAATTTAGATATCCACCTTTGAGCTAAAAATTTGGACTCGGCCAAATGAGCCAACTTGATAGCCTGCATCATGGATTGTGGTTTAAACATCGTGACCTCAGCTTGGAGATCTTCCCTCAACCCACTAACAAAACAACTCATAAAGAACCCTTCATTCAATCCTATAGTTTTGTTGGCCAATCTCTCAAATTGTATTTGGTAATCTCGAACTGTCGAAGTTTGTCTCAACTTTGTCAACTGTCCTGTAAAATCATCATACTCACTAGAGCCAAAGCGAGTGAGTAATTGAGACTCAAAGTCCGCCCAAGAAGGATCAGGGAGAGTTTTCTGCAACCATTGGTACCACTGTAAGGCTTCAGATTCCAAATTGAAAGAAGCCATTTGAACTCGGTGATACATGGGGACATCATGGAGTCTAAAGAATTGAGCAACATGACATAACCACCCATCCACATCCTTCCCATTGAACTTAGGAAAGTCTAGTTTCGGCATCTTAAAGGTAGTATCACGATCAAAGCGAAGGTGAGAGTCATCTGTTCCCTTTCCTTGACCTCGGTCAAAATGTGAGTGTTCAGTATGATACTCAGACTTGCTTGGAACACCTTGCAATTTGGACTCAACTTCTGCAAGTTGGTCTTCTAGGCGAATTTTGGAGGTATCTTGTTCAATTCTAAAAGTTTGAAATTCTGCCATCAAGTTTTCACTTGTGGTTTTCAAGCTAGTAACAACACTTAGTAGGTTATCCAACATTGTAGTGGTGTTTTGCTCTACCTCTTTTTGATGTCCATGAGTGCCACTTGCCATTTGGGATAGCCTTGAACCTTTTTTACTGAATTACTAAAAATAGAAGTGTGGTTGTAGGAGTTACTATTTTTAGTAAGGAGTCCAAAAAGTGCTTGGATGTTATATATCAAGATGATCAACTTGAAAATATGGTCACAATGAGCTATATCCCACAACACAGATTTTTGGGCACCCCAGACTCAGATTTTGTATTTGTGGAATATTTGGCCAAAAAGGGCTAGTGGAAAATGATAAATTTGAGGAATTTTGAGAAAAAAGGGAGTTAAGACTCAAAAATTCTGTGAGAGGTGCAGAAGGGGCTAACTAAGATAACAAAACAAATTTGAGGATTTTTGGAGTTGTCTAGGGCTTTTTATGACTTTTTTAGTGTTATTTTTCCCTATTTTTGGTTTAAAAATTACTCAAAATAGAGTAATGATAAAACCACTACAACTTCTTCATTATAGCTCCGATTTGCACGATTTTTTATTTTTTTTTTTTTTTTATTTGGAGCTATAGTTCACAAGTTGGGTACTGGATCAACTATCTATGATCTTTTTATCAACTGATCACCTTGTCACTGTCCTATCACCTGTACTACAGTTACTAACATCGACGATTCTATTTCTGACCTTGACCACATATATTTTTTTGTTAATATTATTATTATTTTGCTACATTTTACTATCAACTATTATTCACTACTATTATTATCATCAACTATGGTACTATCACTGACCTGACTATTACTACCACTAATCTAGATGGTACTAGAATATTTTAGACTATTATAGACACTTGTAGACTCTATCCTAACTACTGGTGCATGCAAAGTGTGTTCTTCTATGATAGGGAAGTCCTTCATATGCTCACTTTTTGGGATTGTGAATGCAGGTTCAATAGAACAGGGAGATGTGTATTTTTGTAGGTTGAAGTGTTTAACAGAACTAGGGTATGCTAGGTAGAGGAGTATGTAACACCCATAGGCCCTCTGTTATACCGTAGTGATGAACAATAGTGCTCGGACCAATATTTTAGGCCACTACCCAAGGAGGATTCCACACATACCCTTGAGCACACTATCTACCTCTTTGATAGTACGAGAGGGTAATCGTCCGGGATGTTGTGTCCCGTGGACTATGGATGATACAAGGCCAAAAAGCTTCCTACTGGATAAAATTTTGTTCAACCTAGAATGGTCTCTCGATACACCCGAAGATGCGTGGGAGCTCGATTCCGTGCACGAGTGTTGTCTGAGGCCTGGGTATTGGAGCTTGATCGCCCCTCACTTCACTAGATGCTTTATGGGCTATCTAGCTTAGCCAATAATGATAGCTCCTTCACGATATTTTAAAACCCCCGACACAGGGTTTCTAGCCTACTCAACTACTAAAAAAATAGACTATTTTTTTTGTTTTTGCAGATTTTTTTTGGCTTTTTGAATAAAGGAAAACAGAATGAAAAAACACAGGAAAATTATACCTAACAAGCGGAAATGGCTGAGCAAGAATTGTCGCAGTCATAGCAGAACTCGGCCCTGGAAAGCGCTCTGATACCACTTGTAAGGAACCTACTATTGAAATAAAGCTCACACACAAAATACTGAAAGATAACTGAAATACATGCAATAACAGAATAATACTATGCAGAAAGTAATTGCAGAATTGAAACAATCTCACAAATAACTCAGAATCGTAGGCCTCTTCGAGGGGGCAACCTCCTTCAATATTTCATTAACTTGCAAAAAGATACATTCGTACATGGCTTCATGCCTTTTAAAGAGAAAGCTTCATGCAATCCTACCTAAAGGCTCAAGAGTTGGCTTACATGCAAAATGCCACTCGAGCTAGAATCTTCTACCAAACATCGGTTACAATCTTGATAACGGTTACATGAAATGGCACCACTTGGCTAGGTGCCTTACTTGCCACATACATTACAAAGTATTACAAAATAACATTATAATAGAATCCCCCCACGTTGGAAGTGGGTCATTACATAATAATGAGAATTACAAAATAACGTTAGGATGGGATCCTAACAATGGTTACCACAATGCATTCTAACTTGTAACAGCTCTTTCCAATGAGTACCATTGACTTACTTGGCCATCTGTGGACATTGATTGAATTATTTTATTATTATCTTATCTGTTATATGTTACTATTTTTAGCAAATTTACATATGCTAACTAACAATGTTTTATTGGTATAGCAGAATGGATATAATCCGAGCGCATTTGGATGGTAATACTGATGCTGTTGAATTTTATCCCGATGATTCATTTCAAAACATCCTAGCAGCAGCCACCTACACTTTACAAGAAAGTCCTCAGCCTTATCGGATTGGAAGCATATCTTTGTTCTCAATTCAGGACAAACTGCATCTCAATCTTCTTCATCAGCTCAAAACTTCTGGAGTTTTTGACATCAAATGGATACCAGGAGAGGGAAAGAAACAACCGAATCTTCTACAAGCTGGTGTTGATGGTAACATGACAATGTACTGTCTGGACCATCCAGAAACTGTCTCTGAAGATGAAAGTGAGTTCTTATAAAGTTGTCTTCCCTTCTAGTATATGTTACCTTATTCTTCTTTTGTTATTTTTGTACTTCAGTATTTGTGATATTATGGATATTTATCTGTAGGATTTACATTAGTAGAACATAAGCTTAGTATATGTCTTAACTCTTAACTGATGTGACCTTTCACCAACTTTATGAAAGAAGTTACTCTTTACGATTTGGACCTTTGCTGCCTTGTACTGAACTTATTTATTTATTTCCTTGCAAAACAAAAGTGAAAAATACACAGAATTGTCTACCATAGGGTTTAATAAGAATAGTCAGGAGTCTTAGATTAAAACATTTAATTTCGCAATGCATCCTTCCACCAGGGAATATCAAACAAACTTGTGTCATAATCTAAGTTGATGTCAGGTTTGTAAACTTGTCTCTGGACAGCTAATTAGACACGATTTTGAAACATTGTGATATTTATTGTCTACCTTTAGATAATACATTCATTGAAATTTTTCTTCATTTATTCTTGTTTTTACACAGGGTCTGAGAGTATTCTATGCAGATTGGCTGAAGCAAATTTCTCTTCAACAAAAAAGGCAAATTGCTGAAGTAATAGTAATGTGATTGTGTGTTAAACATGCTGAGTAGAACTCTGCAATCCTAAAATGGCAAATGGGAGCTTGGAAATGGCCTCATGTTTATATATAGAACCTAAGAGTTTGTTTCTGCATCTGAAAGTAGTGGTCTATATGCACCCTGCAGGTAATTTTTTAGCTGATTGTTAGCTTTAACGATAAGGGGCCTAGGAACCATATTTAGATTCTGATATCATGTGGATATATACACCACAAAAGGAAGAGACTATGCCAATCAGAGATAACTTCCTCAAGTAGTGGCAGGTGCAACTTGGTTACTGTGTAAAGGCCCTGCCATAGACAGATCAGATGAAAGACACCAGATTGGCTAGTAAGATTCCAAAAAGAGTAACCTAGGAGGGAATGCATCTTGTACAGATTTGCTGCAAACTGCCTAAAATATTCCAGAAAAGATAGTCATGATATTCTTTCCTTTGATCATTGTTCAGTCATTGAGTTGTCTTGAATGTTTATTGTGCCCTAGTGATTGTTTCATATGGAAGCATAGTGAATTACCTTAGACATATATCAAAACTCTTCTTCCTTTTACATGTAGATTTTTGGTTGCATTAATTACATATTCTGCCTTAATAAACTTAACATATTTTTCTTAACATTTGTGCTACATTCTATTGCTTGTTTAGAGAGACAAACAATTCTTTCTAAGCCCTGATACATTGTGAGGACATCACATGTGGTTCTCTTCAACTGGGAGTCGATTCAACATAAGAACCTTTTTAGTAAAGGGCCTATTCACAAACCTTGCAACCATCTCATAGCATTCTTCTTTCATTTATTAGGAAACTTATGTCACAAGCATACCAATGATGACAAAGTTGATTAGTCCCTTGTTGGATCACATAGGGACAGTGAAACAAATTTACAAAATATTAATAACATGCAATCTTTGTGATGAGTTGTATTAATAGTGAATAGTGATGGCCTAGTCTAGTTGTCTTTCTCACTTCTATCCACTCCTCTAGAGGCTCCATCTATGTTGGGTGGTTGCATAAGTTTCAACATTCTTAGCTTCTTTACCTCTCTCTTTCTTTTATTATTTTCCTTTAATCATTGCAATTTGCAACAGTCTTGCATGAAGCACTCCATTGACCTTATCAGTTGTATGCAAAATTTATAATCCTTGTAATTCCTCTATAAATTCTGACAGATTCATGCAAGACTATTCATTGAATTTTTTCCTTCCATAGTAAATGCTGATTTTGGACTACTGTGCGGCCTGCATTGAATATAGCCTGCTGGTTTTGAAGAATATAGTTGTTCTTTTTAATACATTAATGCTGTAAATGCTGAATTTAAATGTCACAGCTCTACAGGCTAGATATCTGCAGGAGAATCACACGAAATAATGAATTTTTGAGTAGATTTTATGTCTCCTAAGGACAGTTTGGAAAGGCAATGACTGTTTGTAAAGTTGTTTTACTAGATTTACTGTCTGGAGAAACCTACAGTAGACGCTGGTGGCTTGCATGAGAAGGAAATCTCCAATCTCCACCCACACTACCACCAACCCAAAAAGAGGAAGGAATTTACATACATACATATTTTTTTTCTAGAGAACAAGGGATTGTACTTAGGTCCCCCATCGCTGACAAATCACAACTCTCTTTTTTAGAGCATGAAAGTTTAGAAATAGATTCAATTCTCATCTCAATTGAGTTATAATAACTAGAAACCTACATCATTTTACATAAAATGTCTAAATTCTTGATTTTCATTTTTTTGGAACTTTTTGAATTTTCTGTGTGAATACACATATTCCAGAATTCAGCATCCTTCTTGACATTTTCTTACAGCAGCCTTCACAATACCAAAACTTTACCTCTACTATCTATGCATTGCATCTTAGTAGAGTAATATTTCCAAAACATCGCACTATCATAACCTACTTTACTAGATCTGGATTGCTAGTTTCCTTCCTGAAGCACAAGTGCAACCACAAAAATTGTAATAAATAGTATATATGAAAGCACATTAATGTTATAAAATAAAGTAGATATTACCAATGGAAAACATTAAAGTAAATCTTAATCATTATTTGATTCAGGTAGTCAACATTTTCTTGTCAGCTTTAGCTAAACTTACTACTTCCTCTAACCAAGGAAAAAAAAATTTAACTTCACGATCCTCAATTAAAATCCCTCTATTGGCTAGCCTACCTGCACATTTGTTTCTTTCCCTTTAATATGTGTGTAAACCTGATTTCTTCAAACTCCATAGCAAGGTCTTGAATTTCCACAATTATCTCTTGTATGTTCTATGGAGCCTTTGCTTTCCTCAAAATTGCATTTATTACTATGAGTGAATCACCTTCCATCCATACTTTGTTCCATTTCATTTGTTTGCATATTATTAACCCTTCCAAAGCTGCCCAAGCTTCAACTTCATTATGTAATGACCCTTTTATGAATAATAGGGTCATGTAAATATGTTTGATATAAATAATTTTGGCTTGGTGTGGGACGTGCTAGCTTAGGAGGTTTATTTTTATTATTTTGGTGTTGGGAGGATTAATAATATATTTTTATGGGGCAACATTACATAAGGATGTTTCTTTTATTATCACTTAAGTTATGGGGTCCACATAATGCAAAATTAGAAGATGGGGCTATAAAAGACATGGACGCCCAAGGAGACGGGACGACTTGATGATTTTATGAAAATTGAGTGAGGGCAAAACCCTTCTCCGCTCTTGTGGATTTTTGAGAGGTGCTTAGAGTTACAGGGGTTTCCAATCCAGTAGTTTGGGAGGTGCCCGACTATTGAGGTTGAGGTGAAAATCCATTCAGAGTTTTCCTTTTGTGCTTCAGAGGACTTCCAGCATTATCCAGAACTTTCTCTTCCAGGAGGACATTTCTCTTCCTGAGGGTTTGGGTGATAAAGAGAAGGTATAAGATATCTATACTATCAGTCTAGTAGGTGTTGGTTACGAATCTGCCACTAGGATAGGATTTAGTTTAATGCGCCCTAGATTCGCCTAGCAGATTGAAAGGTCGGAAGGAAGGAATGCCTTCCATGCCAATCTTCGGAGGAGGCCGACTTCCTATGTTTTCTCAATTTGGTTTAAGCTCAGAGTGCAGGAAAGAAATTAGAAATGCAGAAAGAAATATAAATGTGATTGTTTTGGGTGGGGAGGATAAGCAGCACAGCAACAGCCAATCACCACTACTAACAGCAATTAAACACAAGATATGTTGCAGAAACTATCAACACCATTCATCCTATGTATCCTCTACTTTGGCATTCCAGGAATACTTAACTATTAAATACCGATATCCAGAAAGCAGAATAACAGTAAGCAATAACATAAGCAACATGAGGCAGAAATGCTCAGTAAAGGCGGCATACAAGATAAAGACAATCAATAGAGCCAAGTATATTCTGTATTTAGAAGCAAACGCACAGCTACAGTGGTTCCCTAGCAATATATCCCCCTTCCCCCTTTTAAAATGATATTGCGGAGCTATTTATAGCGTAAATTTTCCCCCCCTTACAACTTTGGGCATAGGATCCCAGACCTGGCAAAAGTTGACAAAGCTGACAAAAGCGGCAAAAAGCGGCTGATGTTGACCTCTGCCGGCATGGAATGTACTTGCAGCAAGGTCCACCTGAAAAATTAGCAGCTACGTGGCAGTGCGGTGGATGACGCTTCGAGTCAGCTTGACTGAGGGCAATTGAGGTACAATAAGTCAGTTCACGCTCGCACACCTCCCGTCACATCTCTGACTCGAATCTCGAGGCTGGACACCTGTCGGAATCTGATAAGGGGAAAAATCTGCCTTAGGAGCTCACACTTTCTCTCTTGCCCGACTTCGCCCAAAATTGGAGCGCAACCGGGCAACGTAGGGGGGAAGTAGTGCAGTTGGGAAGGCCTCCGTGCCTTAAAAAATTTCTGGGCAGGTTTCAATGTTCTTTGCCCGAGTGCGCACAGGTAAGTGAGTGAACCCCGACTTCGCTGCAAAGTCGGGCAGCTCAACACTTAGTCATTTTTTTGGAGATACCATGATGGGCTGCCCAACTGCGCTCTTCTTCCAGGGCGAAATCCGAATTTGTTGCGAAGTCGGGCAGTCCCAGCACTTAGCCGTTTTCTTCAAGTGAGCTGCCCAACTGCTCACAAGTTTGAGGGCGCAACCCGACTTCGCTGCGAAGTCGGGTTGCGCTCGACACTTAGGCATTTTTTGGATGTCCCTCATTGACAATGCCCAAGTGCGCACAAAATTGAGAGCGCAGCCCGACTTCGCTGCGAAGTCGGGTTGCGGCAACACTTAGAAAACACTTAGAAAATTTTGGGCCTTTTGCCCTCTCAGAGAAACAGCCAGAAGAAAGGGGGGGGGGAATGAAGAGAATGAAACTGATGGTAGGGAAGATAGGGGATAGTGGAGAAAGGGAGAGAAGGAAGAGGGAAGGGAAAGTAGCATCCTTACAAAAAATCCAAAGACATGGCAACCCGTGCAAAATGTGGCAACAGTAGGGTTTCTACATATTTTGTGAGTCTGATCAGTGTGGAGCAGCCTATCGCCACAAACGTCCCAGTCCTGGAGCAGTAATTCATCATTGAGGCGGGATATCTCTCTCATTGGCAGCAACATCCCTCTATTGAAGCTCTCTACAGTCAGATTTGAGGCTATTTTGGCTAGGATTTCTGCTGTAAGCTATCTACTTCATTTAGAGGTGTTGATTTGGTTATATCTTATCATTATCATTGTATTCCAGTTTGTGGGTATTGAAGAAAAAGCAATAAAAATTCCAAATTATTGCATATCTATATTTTGTGTCTGCAAATGTGTGTGTTCGGCATTTGTTTTCTGTTTTGGATCGTTACACATTATTTGTTTTAAATCCACTATTGAAAGCGTAATGAGACAAAATCTCTCCTCTATTATTTCTAATTATTCCTCCTCATGTTGGTCCAAGATTTCCTTTAGGTGCTCCATTAAAGTTCAATTTGACCAACTCCACATCTGGTGGTTTCCACTTTATATTCTTTGCCTTTTTTTTGTTTCTCCTATCCTCAACATCATAATTCCATTTGATGACTTGACTCCATCTATCAAGGCTCTTTGCTTCCACATTAGGGATTGGGTGAGTTGATAGGGTTGGTTTAGACTCCTCTATGGCTAAACAAATATTCCTTTTCATTACCTCTAAACTGCTTTCCTTTCCTTTAAATATTCTTCTATTTCTTTCTAGCCAAACAGTCCAAAGTATTGTATCTTTTGATATATCCCAGATTGTTTGTAAAGCATCATTTTTAAAAGTGCTCTGCCATTGCTTTAACCATTCCTCAATTCTACCATTTATCACCATGCATTTACCAAACTTATTAAGAATCCATTGCCATAGTTTCGAGACTATTGAGTAGTGTCCCAAGAGATGGTCTAAACTCTCCTCCTCCATTTTACAAATAACACATTTTGAGGGGCCTTGAAAACGTCTTTTCATAAGGTTATCCCAGGATAAAATTCCTCTATGACCTACTAAATCAATTGATTTTTTTAAACCATTCATTAGTGCAGAACCATTTGGTAGAGAGAATGCAGTAAATATTAAGCTTGGGTCATTGGGCTCAACATACTAACTTAGAAGAATTCTTGCCCATTGTCTTTGACTTTCTTTGTACAATTTCCAAATTACTTTTCCCCTAAGAGCTAAGTTTGCACCCGTAAGAACTCTTAAACGAAGATCTCTAGTTTTATCATCACACACCTTGCTCCATTTCACCAAAGGAAATTTCCTTTTATCATGTAATCCTGACCACAAAAATGATCGCATAATAAAGATTAAACTTTTTTCTATCGTTTTGGCATAGTATACAAGGACATATAATATGTTGGAATATTTGAAGTAACATACATATCCTTGTTTTGATTTTAGTTTGGGTGTTTAGGAAGTAAATTTTGGATTTTGTCTTATTAAATTTTTTCCCTGATGCTCTTTCATTTAATAAGTTATTCGAAGATTTGGCCTCATTTATCCTTGTCCTCCCAAAAAGGGTTGTATCATCTACAAATTGTTGATGGGTGATGTTGTCGATGTTATTACTAGCCTTAAGTCCACTTATAAGCCCATATTTGTAAGCCTTCTTCAAGTTCCTACCCAAAACCTCTGCCATAATAATGAACAAATATGGTGATAGAGGATCTCCCTGTCTAAGGCCTCTCTTGGATTTAAATGATTCTATTACTAACCCATTGATTAGCACTGAATATGAAACTGTAGAGACACAAGCTTTAATCCATCTGACCCATTTCTTCTCAAATCCAAACTTTTCTAATACTGCAAAAAAAAAATCCCATTTAACCCTATCATAGGACTTACTCATATCAAGTTTTAAGATCATTGCTTTCTCTATACTTAAAGCCGCTAAATGCATAACTTCATGAGCTACTATGATCCCGTCCAGAATTTGTCTCCCTTTCACAAATCCTCCTTGCTCTTCTAAAATAATTTTGTCTAACAATGGTCTTAACCGATTTGCCATCACTTTGAAAATAATCTTATATGCCATATTACATAGGCTTATGGGTCGAAATGAATCAAACAATTCTGCATCCTTATTTTTTGGAATCAGGGTAAGATATGTTGCATTTATTTTATAAGGTATGTATTGTTTTACCCTAGATCGTTCCACTACCACCAATAAAGAATCCTTCACTATATCCCAATTATGTTGATAGAATGTTGCAGAGAGCCCATCCAGACCTAGGGATTTATCCTTATTAAAAAAGAAAAAAGCTAGATGAACTTCTTCCAGAGTAATAGGCTCTATCAATTTCCTATTGTCTTAATCTGTTATAATTGAAGGAACTTCTTGTAGAAGTTTATCATTAAGTACTTCAAGCTCTCTTGAACCTAGAATATTATGATAAAAAGACCTTGCTTCCTTTTTGATTTCACTCTGGTCTTCAATCCAAACACCTTCTCTTGATTTAGTTCTACTAATTCTGGATGTTGATCTCTGTAATATTGCCGTCCTATGAAAAAAATTGTGTTTTTATCTCCTTTTAACCAAGTCTATATTGATTTTAATCTCCAAAATTTCTCTTCCTTACTCAAAATATTATGATATTCACTAAGTAACTCCCTTTCCTCCAAGCTTGGATTATTATGATCACCTTTGTGATCATCTCTTAGTTCTTTCTTCTCAAAAATATTTCCAAAAGTGTTATTGTTCCCTTCTTTTAATCTAGATGTCATTGATTTAATCTGCTTTAGAAGTGTATACAGCCCATTGTTTCCTGAAGAATTCCACATTTGTGCTATCATATCAACAAATTGAGGATGGTCTTCCCACATCTACTCATATTTAAATATGATCTTTTTTTAATTTACTTACCACCATTTTAACCTTTATTGGCTAGTGATCTAGCCCAATCCCTATCAAGGTATTACTTTTGCACAAGTGCCTTCATCTAGCCATTGATTTGAGAGAATGTATCTCTCTATTTTTCTTCTATTGGGTTCTAGCCTCTCTTGTTGTTGGTCCATGTATAGTTGTCTTCTTCAAACTCAACCTCCCATAGATTATTGTTTTGAATAAAAACTGAGAAATCTCTCATACTTTGGGTTAGTTTCCTAATTCCCCCAAAATTTTCATCCACCTTGGTTATGGCATTAAAATCTCTTATGATCATGAATCAGGTTTCTTGGTCTTTACTTCTTATAAAGGCTTCGATCCCACTTCAAACATCTAATCTGCCTGATTGAGTTGTAGGTCCATAGACATCGATAAGGATGAAACAAATATCTACAAAGAAGCATATGACTAAAGAGGCTATTCAATGCCTAGTTTTAAGAATGGTTACACAGGAGGTTCTAATAGGATTCCAACAAGTTAGAATTCCCCCCTACCACTCCTTCAGAATCTATAGCATCCCGTTCACATCTCGCCCATACTACTTTCATAGTTTTGGAAACTTCTTATTTTGTCATTTTAGTTTCTTGGATACAAAGGATATCAGGCTTATTACTTAAACATAAGCCCTTCATACACCTTTGCTTTGAGGGGGCATTAGCACCCCTTATATTCCATGATATGGTAATCATGTCTCATTAGGGGCTACTAGCCCCGCCTACGAATTACCAATATCATTTTGTTGTTTGGTAAAGAGAAGTTCAACCAACTTAGTTTGTGTTCCTTTCTCTATGTTTGCTCTTGCTTCCCTGGATCTCACTTGATAATTTAAGGGTTTTCCTCTTTTTGTCTTGCATGTATCAGGAGTAGGTCTTATTATTCTATTCCTCAATATTCTTTCATAACTTTATTTTTCCTCAGCTTTATCCTCTCCTGGCTCACTATGGAAGCTTTTGACTTGTCTTACTCACTTTCTGGTATTTATTTATTAATGGTAGATGTATTAACATCTGACACTGCATGTTCTTTACCAATTTTTTCTCATGAATGGTGCAAGGTACTTCAAGAGAGTCTTCAAAATCTGATTTGACATATTCCTTAGGTTCATCGAGAATGTTCATCCCTAAATCAGGATCATATTGAATAGATGGTTCCTTATTAATATGTTGAACATATTGTACTGTGTCCTCTAAGATTTGATCTACTTTTTCTTCATAGGCTAAAGCCTCAAAAGAGTTGTTATTTCTTCCAATATCCTTCCTTACTGGTCTCCACTATTTAATTGATTCCATTTGTCTAAATCTATTTTTTGGAAGTTGAAAACCATCCTCATCCATATCTATTTATAAGTTTTTCTTGCGGTTTTCTACATATGATTTTGGTAGACTCTTGTTAGGGCATGATCTCTCAATATGCCCCACCTCATGACATCTTCTACATTTAAAAGATATGTTTTCATAATCTATGGTTTTGGTCCACATATTATTCCCATACTTAAGAATGAATGATTTTGGTAAAGGTTTACTTATATCAATCATGACCAATATCCAAGCATAAAAGCCAAGAATCCATCTTTTGTGTTTCTGAAATCTCAAGGAATTCTCCCAGAGTGTTGCCTATTGCCTTGAAGGTATTCATTTCCCAAAACTCAATGGGCAACCCATACATCCTAACCTAGATTGGTACTAGGGATAGATTTACATTTTCAGGTGAAAAGCCTTCATACCAGTGGGTAAGGAAGAGTCCTGCTCTTCCCATAAACCAAGGACCCCCTTTTAGGATTCTATCTCTTTCTTCCCTAGAACAAAAAATGGCTAGGAAGAAACCTTTGGGAAGAAAGGATAGAATAACTCCTGGAGACTTCCAACTCCTATCAATCCATTTTCTCAAGGATGAAGTCCCTGGTCATACCCAATAAATTTACCAAAAACCACCCTATCTTTGAGCAGCAAGGATTGATCCTCTGTGGTTTTCTCACTAACCTCTACTACTAGAGATGATTCTAAGGATTTAGCTATAAATCGGTCCATGGGAAGGAAACTAAAACTCAAAATCTACTGAAATTTACCAAAATATCCTATAGCGAATATAATATTTGATAAAAAAATAATAATAATTTGCAAGAAAAATTTCTAAGATAAAGAAGGGAAAAAGAAACTTAGCTGAAAAATTCTATGCCCAGATAAAATGTCTTGCCTTATTGAAGCCCTAGCTCTCCATTGCTCCTCCCATCATCCAAACCCTGGCTGATAGATATTTGTAATTTTGTTTTTCACGACTTGAAAAATTGTCATTGCCATTGTTTCAAATGGCTGACTTCACAGGGTCGTATATATATAAATAATTATATATATATATATATATTCAACCTTAGCAGTTAGTGGGCTTGAATAATGATGAGAGATGGGCAAAATTTAGTAAATTTTCAGTGCTCCTATGTTACTTTTCATGCGAGGATCATCACTATAAAATAAGCTAAATGCACTTAAGTTTCTAATTGAAAATAGTGGAATTTTTATGCAAAAATAATTTCTCATGTTGTAGGAAGAAATTAGTTTCTTGCAGGAGATAAGTTCAAATTTCAAAAAGTCACCATGTCCTTGTTGTAAATCTATATACATTTCCTCAAAACCAGCATCAATTTTGAAATTTTTACATAAAATGAATATGATGAGTCAGAAGACAGGTTTTTCCAATGGAAATGGAACCCATTTTTATATAATTTTATGTCAGGATTTCCAAAAAAATGTTTGATACTAAGATATCTGGGACTTACTAATTCTTAATTCTTAAGTAGGTATTTTTATATTTGTTTGATAATAGTCATGGTCAAATGAGCATGGACCAGCTAGGACTTAAAACCCAGGACCTTCTATGAATTACTCCAGGTGGTTAACCACTGAGCTGCTAGCCCTGTCTGGGTGAGTAATGAGTGTGGATTGAGAGAAGCTCCAACATGCTATTAACCTATTTCTGATATTATTTTAAAGAAGCATGGACCACCTCAGACTTGAACATAGCACCTTCTAGCAAGTGCTTTACTATTGAGACAGTACCCTAGATGGGTTGAGTAATGAGTGTGGATTGAAGAAACTCCAACAATCATTATTACAATGGCCATTTTCCATGAGTAATGATTTTCTTCAATGATCTTTTTAACAATATCATGTAAATTGGAAGTATTCATGAATCATAAAGAAACTGAATTGGTAAATGGTTAATTGTGCACGAATTTGGAGGCAATTACATGTTATGCACCTAGTATGACATAATTATATGTTGGTCCTGGGGCTTGAGCTGCAATAATTATATAGGTGTAAGGTTGGATCTACTCAATAACAATACAAACTATTGTAAGTGAAAAATATCTGATCAGTTAGTCATAAATCATAATCATTTAGAAGGATGTGTATGTGTCTTCTGTTGGGGGCCACTCCCTCAAAATAACAAAACATTATATTGTTATCATTACATTGTTGTCAGGTTAATTAAACCATATCCACCTTGCCTTTTTATCAAAGACTACTCTTCATTTTCTTTTTTTATCAAAGATATTCATCATCTTCCTCAAACTGCTATGTTTTCACAATCAACTCTTTGATATTATTTTCATTAAGAGATAAAATCTCACTCAGCCAGATGCCTTTTAAAATTTGAATTTTGCCAAGTGAAGATCAACACTGTGATTGGCTAAACTATCCGCTACCTAGGTTCCTTCTCTGTAAATATGTTGGCTACAACAACCTGTCAATTCCCTAATACCTCTTATTCTAAGGGTCTTATCCATGCCCCTAATATTCCAAGGTACCATTTTTATCATCACTTTTTGTTTTTATTTGTAAGCTTAGTCCCACTTCTTGTTAACACTTGTGATATCTGCTTTTGTTTTTGCATATCAATCTCTTGAGTCTCTTTTGTCTTTGTTTTTGTTTCTTGGGACTTCCTCTCTTTTTTCTCATTCCCACCAACACTTTCATCTTCATCAATCTTTTTGATTTTTCTCTATTATTCACAAAGAGACTTATCATTTGTATGTTTGTCTTGCTTTGAAGGATTTGAAGTGCAAGGAATAACCTAAAAAACACTTCCTTCTTTGTGTTGCCCTAGAAACCCTAAAGTGCAAGGACGTTCCTCTATTGTAATTACTTTCTCACGCTATCCTAAAAACCTTAAATTGCTATGGATATCCTCCATCCTCATTTCTTTATTATGCTACTCTTGAAACCCTAAAGTGCAAGGGATAACCTCTACACTACTTTCATTTCTATTGCAAGGAGAGGATTTTATACTACTTGAGGAAAATGAAGACAATTTACCTAGAATAAACTTGACCTCTTCTACCTCCTTTGTTTTAAAATTTTCCTCCACATCTTCCTTTGTACCTTTAATTCCTTTTGAATTTGAACTTGCACATTGTACTTCATCTCTTGTATCCTTCTTTGTTTCTTCTAATGATTAATCCTAGTGAACTATGATGTCCTTTGTCTTATGTTGTAGATAGGTTTCTGTTGCCTCTTTTCTAGGAGTGGAATATCCTTGATCTAATCCAGCTTCTACTACAATATGAACTCCTTACTCAATCTTGAAGTTTGTCTCATAACCAAAATTTTCTCTCTTTCTCCATCGTTTTCATTTTGCAATTTCTTGCCATGTGTCCAATCTCATAACATTTGCAGCAGTAGATTGCAATGTTTTTATAATCCACTTGTTGTTTTTATTCTCTTGATTCAGAATTAATTTTAATGAATTGTGGCAAAGGTTTTGAAATATTTTAATACGCATAGCAATAAATATCCGGGTATAAACAACATGCTTACTCTCCTTAGTAGTTGGTTCCTCCTAGATTAACTCCCTTAGGGTATTGCCAATATTCTTCAAAACATCCTTATTGATAAGCTGATATAGAAGTCCAAAAAGCCTAACCCACATTGGAAGCTTTTTAATAGTTTTGTCTCCACAAAAAATTCTCACTCCATGGTCTAAAATATAGGGCATCTCTCCCCCTACGGCATGGGCCACCATCAATTATTTTATCCCTAATTTCCAAACTGAAAAAGACGATAAGGAAAAAATGTCTGGGATGAAAATTCATGGAGTAATTTGAATTCAGTCCCCACTTCCACTTGATCCAATTTTGACTCTTTGAAAACTCTGGCTAGTATCTATGGAACTTACATATTAACCCTTTGCATTTAAGAAACATTATATCATTCTCTATCATTTCAACTTTGATAATCACTTTTGGTGTAACGTCTGCTGCATGGATTGGACTTCCTGTATATTCGCTCTTCTTCTTGTCTTCAACTTGGGCATCCATACTTCCACCTAGGGCATCCTCACTTCCAATTAAGGTTTTCAAATATGGTTTTCCTTCCATGCTACCTAGTTTTTTCTCATATGAATCCTTTATTTTTTGAAATTTTCCAAAGATTGGGAGCAAGAATATGTGAGGCTTGCTCTAAGCTCACACTCACTCCTGGCTTCATGGAAGCAAAATTCCATTCTAGAGCTATATTGAAGTGGATATGCTTTGTTATATTGGATACCCTTAGCAAAATCTCCATTTGATGTGATCCCTCTTGAATGGTAATAATTTTGCATTGATTAATTTGGAGCTTTGTTTCCTCATTATCGTCATTATTACCTTCATGTTTTTTTTGCTTGCATTATATATCAATCAAAGCATCTATGGTAAAATATTCAGTTCCTAACAAAGTGGTATCAGAGCTGCAAACTATGAGATATTATATCGAAGGAGACTTTGCAATTAAATGAGCAGACCTCGATCACTGATTATAAAGGATTCTGGATAAGAGAAGAATGTTGAACAAGAAAAATTTGTTGGAGACATGTATTGAAGAGAGTTTTGTTTTAGGGGAGTGATAAAGGATTAGAGCACTTATCAAATTTGAAGACTGCAATCTGCATGTGAAGCTACAAACATCAATATCAACCTTTAAAATTGCAGAGATCTTGAAGATAGTTCAACATTGAAGACTCTAAGATAAGAGAGGTGGCCAGCTATTGGTATCAAGGCACAAGACTCGGTCATGCAGTTATACTTTGGAGACTAATTACATGCAATGTACTATTATGCCATTTCGAAACTGATTACATGCAATATAAGATTAACCCAATGGTAAACACCTAAGATACTCTTTTGAAAAATGTTTGAATCCTATGAATCAGTGAGTCTCAATATTTGAAATGCAATAAAACAGATTCATGACTAGTAATGTGCCATAGTTATGAGAATTGTATCAGGGAAGACAGCTAATTTGGGAGGAAAACACCAAAGACCATCAAGTATAATTTCAGACCTTACCTGATAATAGAGTAAGCCAATTGGAGCATAAGATGATAGAGAACTAGCTTTGGATCCACTTAAGGCTTCCTTTCTCAAGCTTAAAATGGTTGATGTTTCAAAGGCCAAAACTGATTAGGCAAACTATGTTGATATAATCCATACTTCTGATGGGAATGTGCTGGGATAATTCTTCAAGCAGATTAGCTTGTACTCAAATAATGCAGCTAAGGCATTTTTCACTAAAGAGACTACACGGCATACTCTCATGTTATCAATACAACACCTAATTGCAGAGGGGGACTTCAAGCTAATGATTGACAAACTTAATCCTCGTATCAATCAAATCATTGGTAACCATACCCTTAATTTCATTATTAATCATTTCTTGCTTCTATGTTCAACAAAATCATGTTCCAACATGGGCAAAAGATTAAAGGAGACAGGAAAGGTGGTGGCTGGCTGTAGTTGTTAGATTTCCAATCTTCGAGGCATGCTGTCAGAGAGACAATTGTGTGGTTTGTATCTCCATATTCAGGATGATTGATTTTTACTGATTGGAGTATCAACTTAATGACATGATGGCTGGAGGTGGTTGTAGTTTTTGAGTTTTTTTTATATAAATACAATAATTCTAATATCTAAATATGGTTAGAGGACCTCACCATGGAAAACAACGTTGTGAGCAGCTCTACAAAAAAAATACCATTCTTTACAAGGTAGGCAGCAAAAGAAGACCTCCTCATGAAGGAAGAGAAGAGATATCCTCTCAGAGATGAGAAGCTTTTCTTACAATTGACCATTGAAAGTTAATATTTGAGAGCCTTTGGGGTGCTGCTTGGCCTGTTCAATTTTGTGACAGTGCAGGATGTCCATGACATAGTGACATTGCACTGTTTGGTACCTCCAACTTATACTCAGTGTTGCAAGGGAGAGTTGTTTAAATTCGAGCGCTGTCATTACTGCAATAGGAGCACCATCATGGAAGTTATAAGGTCTTGTAGAAGACGGAAACATGGCTGGACCGGAACCTCAACTTTTGTTATCACCCTAGAGCAAAACAGAAGAAAGACCACAGGTTGATGAGAAGCATAGCGGCAAACAAGGATGATGGCTTGAAGGTGATGTTGTCACATTTTGCACGGGGTGCAATGTTTTCAATTTTGTAACAGTGCTGCTCTTCTTTTTCCCTCTTCCTCTATTTTCCTTCCTTTTTCTCTCCCTTCCTTTTTCTTTCCCACATTCTCTTTCTTCCCCTCTTTCTTGGGCCCTCGGTTGATTTTAAACTTTCCGGAGTTCGAAATGGCTAAGTGTTGGTGCGAGTTCCACCGCCGATTGGGCGAAGCGCACCCGTTTTGTGCGAAGTCCGACTTCACCCCTCTTTCTGGGCGCACCTTGTACGGCGGGGCGGGACAAAGAGTGATAAGCGGAGCAAGTCCGTACGGCGGTACCGTTTCACGTCGGATCGACTGCAAAGCGGATGCGCCCTTGACGCGGAGGGAATAAACTCGAAATACACTAAGGCAGAGGCCTTCCCTTTTCCCCCACCGAGACGCTCGACCCAGCGAAGTTGGCAAGTTCAAGGCCGCACATGCCCATCACCACATCGCGTGTCCAGGTTGAGCCAAGCGTGCGGCAAGGGGCTGGGTCATACGCGGTGCCTAAAGGTGGCTCCCACCCGCTCCCGGGTCTCCCAACACACCGCTATCCTCGGGCCTCGGCCCCGGATCCTTCCCCTGTCGCTTGTTGGGGTTCCTAAGTAAGGGGGGTCGGGCTAAAAACCACAGAATCATGAAGGGGGAGGGGGTGTAGGGACCAAGATTAAAAAAAAGGCCTATGTAATAGCTAGCTTCGCCGGCACGTGCTAGCATGGTCGGCTCGGTAAATCAAAGGCGCCCCGTTGTGCCGTGGCGTGCCCTGAGGGGAGTGTGGAGGGGCGGGGCGAACGGGCCACCAAAGACTGACCCGCACCTGCGAAAAAACCCCCAAAGCCCGGCTCCCCCAAGGCACAACCAAAACCCCAGGCACTCGGGGCACAGGCGCCCGCACCACAGCGCCCAAACGCCAAAACCGTAAGAGGAAAAGAGAGCAGGGAAGGGAAAAAGAAGCCAGCGCGGAAAGAGGGGAAGCAGCTCGAAAAAACTACAAACGAGAGAGAGAAATTTTTTGGTTTGTTTGTTCGGGGGTGGTTTTTGTTTGGGCTTTTTTTGTTGTTTTTGTTTTTGTTAGGTGACATAGAGTGCTTCTGGTGAGTCAACTTCAGAAGGCAGTGATTTTAGTGGGGATATGAAAAGAAGTTACGGGACAACTTCATTAACTTGGCTATTGTTGTCATGTCTAGTGACCTTATTTTTAATGAGAATGTGGTGGCTAAACTCTTAATTGCCTTGTGCTCTTTCTCATCAGGTTCTAACCTATCACAAGCCGTTAAATTGTTAATTCTATGTGTTTCACCCTCATTCTCTGTCACTTTGAATGAGGATTGTTGCTTTAAATGTGCATCTCTCCTAATGTTATCTTGGAATACTTTTTTGGTTGGAGTAAAAAGCCTTCTTTTTTAAATTCCTTTATCAGTCCCAATTGCCTGATTTAGATAGTGCAAGTTTTTTCAAACTTACCTCGAATTTCTATGCACTAGTTGGCCATCTTGAATCATCTGCAAGATCCAAATGAATAGGTATATGAACCCTTTACCATATTCACTTGTCATGAACAGCTTTACATGGCAATGACACGTTAAGTGGGGTTTCATCATTGCACTTGATCATAAATGTGAAATATGTGCCCTTTTGTTATCTACTAGGTCCAAATGGATGTTAATTTGGATTGTCTAATTAAAGTTTGTCTAGTTTTTTGTAGCTTGATTTGTCTAGGCAGAGTTTTGAATTGAAAGGATTGCACTAAAATCAGTATTAATATGTTTGCTATTATGATATTAGAAAATGGGTCTATTTTCTCTTAATAATTTTCAATATGTGAACTTGTAATCCTTTGAAGTAAAATACAAGTGAAAGAGGTTAATGCGAGGATTTGGTAACTAATCCAGTTTCATTCCTTGAGATCATATTTGCTATTACTGACGGTCATTCATTTTGGGAGTGTGTAAACTAATTTATGTATTGTAACACAGTGCAGGCACATGGAGGAATAAAAATAAAGGAACTTGCAAGTGAGAATATCAGTTGCTCTTCTATGTGCCTTACCTTGGACTGGGATGAGGCTAATACTAGACTGTCAAATATTGCAGTAGGCCTTTCAGAGGGTTCAGTCTCGGTTGTTACATTAAGAGAAGCCCAGATGCAAATGGAACACTCTTGGCAAGCTCATGGGTTTGAGGTTTGGGCTGTTGCTTATGACTCACATCGATCTAACGTGCTGTATAGCGGTGCCGACGATTGCAACTTTTGTGGTTGGGACATGCGAGAATGTTCCAGTCAGCCAATATTCAGAAACACAAAAAGCCATCGGATGGGAGTCTGTAGCATTAGAAAGAATCCACAGTGTGAAAATTCTGTCATCACTGGGAGTTATGATGAATGTTTGAGATTATGGGATTTAAGACTGATGGAGAGACCTGTACTGCAAGAATCTTTGGGTCTGGGTGGAGGAGTTTGGAAGCTTAAATTCCATCCTTCTATTGGCAACTTAGTTTTGGCTGCATGCATGCATAATGGCTTTGCAATTGTGGGGATTGAAAATGATGGTATGAAAATTGTCGAGGAATACAAGGAGCATGATTCCCTGGCATATGGTGCTGATTGGTTCAAAGGTGATTTATACAAGCTAGAAAGACATGGGGTATGTGCGCCTGAAAGTAGCAGCAGTAGGAATAGTGTATATGAGGAAGAGAACCTTTGGCACAATGAAGAGTTTGCATTTGAAAATGTGAAGCATCCATCAGTAACTTCTGGGCCATATGATGATGGAAGCATTCCTGTGAATGAGTGCATGTTTGGAGAAAATTCCTGTGATAATGGGCCACCCAGTGTCGAGAGTGCACATCAAAGAACCATGTGTTCTTTGTTGGTGGCAACTTGTTCATTCTATGACAAAGCACTACATATTTGGAAACCCAAATTTTCAATATCTGATGCAAGTTCTGGGTAAGTATATGCTCAATTTAGCTGTTCTAATGAACCAAGAGTGTTGAAACCTAATGGTTTATTTTTTGTATCCAATCATTGAGAAAATGGAGATGTTAGGAGTATGTAAATTACTTTGGGAGTCACCTTTTCATCTTGGACCATATCTATTATTAAGATGAAACGTAGTAGTTTTGTGTCTTCACATAAAATTTCTGCTATTGATAAAAGAGGTCATCCTATGGGCTGTTCACTTCTAGGGAGTGACTGAGTGAGATTGTAATGATACTAGCATGTTGATACTTGTGAATAGGCTAAGGTAATACGGATGAAGAGAATACCTTGTAGTACAAACAAATGAATTGAAGATATTTTATCCTCTGAGAATGATTATCAGCTGGTTCTAAAACTCACACATGTATGCATTTTGATTCTATATTACAGGAAATCATCCAGCAGTAACGATGCATGAATATATGTTTTATTGAAGCAAGAGATATGTGATGAAATACATTTGATGTTTTTTTTTTTCGTGTGTATATAGCACTGCTAGAAGTTTGACAATGGCAAAGCAAGGAGAAAAAAAGATATATGGTAATCAGATGGCAAGATTTTGTTTTTTGGTTATTAATTAAAGCAAATGCTGAATGCTAAAAAGTTCAGTCAGAGTTGCAACATTCTATTGCATATGGTGGTTAATAAACAATTTGCTCGTATAGTCTAATTAAACTATAGTTTGGAAAATCCTATGAAAAGAAGGCATAGGTTAAAGGTCCTTAGCTGATAATGTTAATGAAACAATTTAATATGGGTTGTTTGACATCTTGGGCAGAATCACTTCAATTGCATTATATTATTGGTCTTTATTATTAGGTGGTTTGGGAATGAAGAGGTGAATGCTAAAACATTTTAAAAAAATATTAATAAAAAAAAACCAAGGATAAGGAGAGGCTGTATGAGGTACAAACTTAATAAAGTTTTTTTTAAAGGTTTAATAATGATATTATGTTTCTCTTACACAGATAATTAAAAATAAATAAAAATTGAAAATTTAAGTACATGCTATTCTAATTTAAAGACTTTGGGACAAATGATAAGGAGTCATAGATCAAGGTTCAAATCTCATGGGTAAACCTTAAAAGTAAAATTTAATTGGTGGAAATATGATGGGTGAACTATAGAATCAAATAGCTTGAGATAACAAATGTAGGCTGCTACGTCTAAGACAGGTTTAAATCTTACAAGACAATATATGTATAAGTGTCAATTATAATACCATTGTCTGGTTTGTTGAAATACTTCTATAATGTGATCAAGAAATAATACAGATAGGGTCTGTTTCAATTTCAAACCAATTAAAATTAACACATTTAATCTCTAAAAAAAACATCAAAACACTGAAATAAATCCAATAAAGAAAAATGAATTAATCAAGTTGAAAAAGAAATGCAAACTTCTTGTTAGAAATTAAACGTGAAAAAGGAAAAATTAAACCTGAAAAAGAAAAAATAGTGAAATGATATTATTATTATTGTTATTTAAAAGAAGATAAATTGCTTTGAATTATGGAGAGGTTATGGAACTCCATATAACTTTATATATATATATTTGTGTTGTGATAGATGTCTTGTGTCCCTAAGTGTGAAATGGGACTATATTATAAAGTTATTAATAATTCATATTTTGTACAAATTTTAAGGCATGTTTTTATTTTTTAATTGGTTATTTAGGATTGAAATAGGTTCAGTCGAATTAAATTGTGACCATGTCACCATGGTAATTTAATAAACCACTTATTGATATTTGGTAATTATGCATGTGTATTTAGCAAACTACTTAGAGGTATATGACAATTATGCATATATGGCTTGGTAAGATTTGAACTTGACTCTCTACCTTAAAAGTCCACATTTTTAACTACTTAAACTAATACTCTTTGATAAGCACATTTTTTTTTGTTTGATTTGGTATAAGAAGGGGTTTTGGAAGGGTCCCCAAATCTTTTACATAGGGGTTTTGGGAGGGTGTCCCAACCTTTACAAACCACAAAGATATTCAAAATACACCAAAGAATATCACAAATGAGACTGCATCCTTAAGGGGAAACTAATTCAACATCCAAAAAAGATTGATCCAACATTCGAGATAGTCAAATCTTGCAGATCCAAAACAAATAGCATTCCTGCTTAAACTTCAAAATATAAAATCAGACTTGGAAAAGAACTTAAATGGGACAACCATCCATGCCATCTGATGATAATTTAATTTTCAAATATAAACAGAGCGCTCAATTTGGAAAATTTTGCTGAGACATCAGGAGCGCTAAAAAAAACCAAAATAAAAACATCAGGCCTTCTCGCCAAGGATAGGAATCCTAATTCTAGAAACTCAAGTCTCCACCAATAGGTACCCAACAAACTGAAATCCTGCCCAAAGATGGGGTTTTGAAAGGCTCCTCAAACCTTAAACAAAGGGGTTTTGAAAGGATCCCCAAACCTTAAACAAGGGGGTTTTGGAAGGATCCCGTAATCTCTTTGAGCATGGTTTTGAAAGGATTTCGAAACCTTAAAAAAGTTAGGCCTAGAGCAGAGGACCAAAGGGTTTTGCAAGGCTCCCTGAACCTCATAGGGGGGTTTTGGAAGGGTGCTTAAACCATTACAAATAGGTTTTTTAAAGGTTCCCAAAACCTTGTACAAGTGGATCAGGCCTTAAGTAGAGGACCACTGGGTTTTTCTAGGCTCCTCGAGCCTAATCAAACACAAGGATGGAAACAACCATTTCCCATCCAAACAAAACCAAGAGCAATAAAATGATTTGAAAATCAAATTTTTGCTCAAATACTAAAAATGAAATGCAAAAACAAGGCTCCTAGTTGCTTTTATAAATGAATCAGGCCTCTAGTAGAGGACCATAGGGTTTGGGAAGGCTCCCCAAACCTAAAACATGCCAGGATCCTAGAGATCCGAAAGAACTAGAAGGCCCACATCTCAGGGCAAATAGGACACATTCCCATTGAACAGTAGATTTAAAATTTGGAAACTCCCTCCTAGTCCAAATGGGAAAAAAACTACAAATAGAACAAATAGGAGACAACCACTTCTTGCTTAGATTTGAAACTAGAAAAAACTTTTTCTCTTGAAAAGGCAACGACCTGACATACCACCAAAAAAGTTGAAAATTGCGAGGAAAAACCTGCCAAGGCTGTGCAAAGAAAAAGATACAATTGGATGATACCCAAGATCACCCACATCTTCTCCAAAATGCATCTAGAAATAAACTGTGCCCCAGTAGAGCAAGCTTCCAACAAAAATAGATCTGAAATCTAAGATCCATCCAAGAAACAAGAGTAGACCCCTAAAACAGGGTATAAGGAAAGAGGTAGGCCCCCCTAATATAAAAAATTTAGCATTAGGGCCAACATCTATCCACCAAGTCAAAAAAGTGGAACCATGTCCCACTATATAGCAAACTATGTACCACTACACGAAAGAAGAACATCTTAGCATATGTATCCAGCAACCAACAAAGATTAGGGTTCAGAGCTCCCCACTCCCCGCTCCCATGGGGAGCTAGGGTTTCTCCCCTAAGGGCTAGGGTTAAAACTCCATAAACACATAAATTATCAATAAACAAATATTGAATTTTCAACTTGTAACTTAATTTTTTATTCTCATTTAATTTAAGGAAAATTACACATGAAAAGCTTATAACATGACTTGTATATGCCTTACCAAATGTCAAAATGCATAGATCCATCAATAATCTATGGTAATTCAACAATTAATAGAAACATAGGTTCATCAAGGAAGAGTATGGTACATTGTTTTACATGAAAACATGTATAATATGGTTATTAACCTTATTTGTCACATTAGACACTCTTTGTCACTTCGATTGAGAAGGCATCATTGTATTTGTGCATGAATTAGTGATCTTGTTCAAATGCTTACCTTGCTATTGCATATACCTTTGACCCATCAAATAGACTTGTTATTAGTTTCACTTTGTTAAATCTATTATCATTACTGGAATTTATGAATTTAACTTCGTTATTTAACTTTGTATGGGTATAACTTCAGTTTTTTTGGGTATTGACAAACTTTAAGTTTGATGAGTTGATGCAGTCTAACTTTGTTATTATTGGATTTTATGGGTTTAACTTCATTACATACTTATGAATGAGTTTAACTTTATTTCTTTTGATTATTGGTAAATTTTAAGTCTTGATGAGTAGTATATGTAACTATAGTAGCTTCCCTATTACCTTCAAATTCTAAACGATGATATCCACTCTTGAAATCAATCTTGAAAAACTATTTGGTAACACTCAAACAACCTATTAAATCAAACATACAAGATAGTAGAAATATTTGATTTAAAGTTTGTTTGTTGATACTAACTTAAGTGCACATCCTCTATTGTCCAAATTTATTTAGTAGAATAATGAATAGTATTACACATAAAATTCAAGTTTCCCTAATCAACACTTTGTATTATAAGTGTTGGACTTGTTTATTTAAGTATGCGCTTTCAAATAAATTAATACAATACAAAGTTTTACTCGGTGAAATACACTGTAAATCAAATATATGTAACTAGTTATATATTTTAAAGGGTTGCAAACCTATAGGCAATCCTTTTGAAATACTCTCCTTATAGTTCTCTATTCAAATATTTACTTTAATTGGAATCTCTCCTTGTATATCATTGCTTCTCTTTCATGAAATGAGAGCATAATGAACCCTTCATTTTCTCACTTATATATAAAAAAATTCATTGTAGCATTTTTTTTGTCTCTCTTTCAATGGAAATAGAACAAACTTCTTCAAGTATTAGTTGACTTGTAAGTATCTTTGGTACCATCATAAATTGCATTTTTATCGTACTCCAAGCTATTTCTAATGGCAAATGACATGCATCCATAAATATTATATTTCAAAGTACTTCATCATAATATTCCCTAAGATATAAATTCAAATCAAATTGTTTCTCCTACAATTGAATGGCCTTTCTATCACTATAGAATATTCTTATATGGGTTTGGATGTGGTGGGAATTGAATCTATGTTCTAACCTTTAGTGACTACCTTATCTTGAAACATTTCCATGTTAATTTAAAATTAGTTATATTTGTCATTGGCCTTCCTCTTTCTTGGTTGCATAGGATAGGAATGAATCATTAAATTTGAAGCCTTCATAATCCTTTAAAATTTTGTTTTTCCGTAAGAAATTCAAGTTTTTCAATTTATCATTTTGGTTTGAAGGAAGAAAAGAGTTTAAGTTTTCAAAGAAAAGGTAATATGAACTTGTACCAATCCAAAATTAATAGTACCTAGTGACAAAAGGTTTTCAAAGAGTTGCATTATTTATCTATCCTTTGTCATCCTCTTATGGATACATACATAATATTTATATTCTTAAACAAGGCATGTCATTACATGTTAAATGGATTATTTATGCCTTTGAAGGCGATGTACAAGTAAATAGTTGTTTACCATTAGATCTTAAAAGGAAATATAATAAAACAATGCATGATAACATTAGGATTCAAACATTAGTTATTATGACCATGCATGTCAAATTTTAAGGTACATTCATTATACAAGGTATTGAATATAAATCTTAATGAGGCTTTTTTTGTTGATGACCACTCATTATATGATAGGCATCTTATTAAAAAAAATTTGTTGGAGGTGTTCAATTTTTAAGAGATATTTTAATATTCTTTGTGATTGTTGTTAAAGGCCAACAAACATTAGATACTCTATTTGAAATTTAAGGCTACAAATATAAATTAGTCTTATAAATGCAACAAGGCAACTTGAATAGACATTGCTCTGCAAATATTCACCACAAAATCATAACCAAAGAAAGTAGCTTGACATTGATAGTGTTGATAGTTA
>JAQPPZ010011388.1:0-45863 GCA_028583015.1 Wollemia nobilis
TGGCGAACACCAGGAGAAGTGGTAAGGAGCTATTTCCATAACTCGATAATATAGAGGTATTTATACATACCTAGAAAACTCCACTTTTTAATAATACCATTTATAATAGTATATTAAATTCTAGTGGTAAAAGGTACGTGAAGAAAATCTAGAATACTATTACTGCTGATATTTTTGTAGATGAACATTTAAAATCAGTAGTAGAAGATATATGTGATTATTCTCATTTAAAGGTAGATAATTCATCAATCTACGTTCAAACTGCCTAGACCCATACCACCATAGATACTACATATATAAAATTAAATACAACAGTAGCTATGGCTCAAGGTAATTTTCATTTGTGGAGAATTAACAAATATAGACCTTTTGTATTACCAGTAAATTTAAATGCCTTACCTAGTAAATCTCACAAATACCTCCCTAAGTTTTTAGGAAATAGTGCAATAACTGGAGAGGATCATATCAAAAGTTTCTTAAATGCAATGGACAGTCTAGAAGTTGAACATGAAGATGTAGTATTAAGACTGTTTCTGCAGACTTTAGAAAAATATGCTAGAGAATGGTTTAGTTCCCTTCCTAACAATAATATCCCATACTTCACCAAAATGGAAGAGGTGTTCCTAGAGATTTTAAAAAACAAGAAACAAAATCCCTTCCAACCTTAGGCCTAGTGATATTCAATCTATTTATTTTTATAAGAATACTTTTCAAGGAGATTTTAACTATGAATTAAGACAAGAACAAGCCACTACCATTTATGGTTGTATGGAAAAATTAATAGATATAGAAAGAAATATACTTGACAATGGTAAGAAGAAACCTTATTCTTTAGAAGTTAACATGCCTGAGAGAAAACCTAAGAGAGTGGATTTTGATATACAAAGAAGAAATTGAAACTGATCCTGTGGAAAATTTGACTAGTCAAATGACATAAATTTTCAACAACATGAGTAACAGGTTAGCAAGAATTAAAAGAAATGGAAATAGCGATGAATATTCACAAACAGAGTGACCACATGTTGATAACCGTCCCCAATTTAAGAAAAATTACAACAATAATTGGGGAAACAAGAATGGTTTTGAAGAAGGGAATATGAATAGGGGTAATGGGAATAACAACTGGAAACATAAATATTTTTATAGGGATCAGAACAATATCCCTAATCCAATGCCATATGCCAATGTAGTTGAAGGTTTTCCCTATTTTTGCTCTACTTGTGATGCACCCCATAACCCTGATGCATGTGGAATACACCTGAGTGATCAACGTAATGTAGATATGCATGCAGAATCAGAAGAGGATATAAGAATCAATGCATGTTGGTCTATTGAAGATGAATCCAAAGAAAGGCTATTTGAAGAAGACATGGATAAATATGCTTCAAATCATCATCCCCAGATCTTAGTGACTGAAGGAACTAAAATCTTGCAAAAGTCACATGAGTCAAGATATGATAATATGAAGCAAGGGAAATTGATTCCCACTGCTCAAGAGGTTGAATAATTAGAGGTAACCCATGTTTTAAATTTAAGGAATAAAATAGTACCTAAAAGAACAGAGAAATTATCTACCAATGAACCAAGAAGACAAAATTTTACCAATAAAAATATTAGTAAAGAGAAAACTGATAGGAACCCTAACAAAATTACTCCTGAGGTAATAGAATCAATAGAAGAAGTTCCCAAAGAAGAAAGTAATAAACCATTGGATATAAAGAAGATAGAATTTTATTTTGGGTCAGAACTCAGTAAGAAAAAAGTTAATATCACATTTTGTGAACTTATGAAAGTTCAAACATATAGAGAACAAGTATGCAAAGATTTTGTATTAATAGAGCAGAAAGAAGACCCTACTTGTCATGTTGCTAGACAAAATCAACATGATACAAGATCATCATATTTTGTCAGATCCTTCTATGTGTCATTAAGATATAAGTTAGATGAAGGGGAAATATATGTGATTCATAATTGCATGCTTTACAGTGGATCTTCACATAATATCATGCCTAAGTTAATAGCTGACCAAATGGGATTAATCTATACTAGAGATTCTGGCCCTGTTTTTGTAATGGACAACAAACAAATTCCCTGTGTAGGGGTGATAACTGGATTATTAGTTTTCATAGACCAACACCCCAAAAAGGGTATTGTCATGGATGTAGTAGTAGTTGATGTTGACCAATTATTCTTACTATTACTCAGTAGGCATTGGGCAGAACAACTAGGAGGATCAATACATCTAGACTCATCTTATGCTACCATACCCATATCATATAAGGAGAATATAATTTTAAGAAGGGAACCATTCAATAAACACTCCGTAGAGTTAATTCAAACAAATGAAACCATGATTAACTTAGTTAACTCTATGGAAGAAAAAGGGATGGGAGTCTATTCAATATGGCACAACCCATTCCTGATGGAAGTACCATATGCAAAGAATATGGACCCAGAAGATATGAGAATAATTGATGCTAATTCAAATCAAGTATTAACCCAAGAAATGTGGACCATGTCATTTAATGGGGCTAAATCCCAATCTGGAGTAGGTGCAGGTGTAAATTTATTTGATGTTAAAGGAAATTACCTTGGTATACCTTACAGATTGCAATTTCCTTGCACAAAAAATGTAGTTGAGTACGAAGCTTTATTATTAGGGCTAAGGAAAGCAAAATATTTAGGTATTAACTATGTAGCTATAACAGGAGATGCAGAACTTATTATACTGCAAATAAAAGACAAATATTAGACCAAACATCCTAGAATTAATCAATATAGAAATACAGTACTGGAAGAAATTGATAAATTTTTGGCTTTCATATTTTCATATACTCCTAGAGAACAAAATCATGTTGTAGATCTCTTAGATGGGAATGCTTTAGGTCTAGATCACCCAAAAATAACTACAGAGTACATGGATAAATTTCCAACTATCTCAATCTATAAACCTTTTGTTCCAGATAACATTGTCTATCTTTAGGTTTTTCAAGATGATATAGATATTAAGGATTTTATGACTTTGCAAAATCAATATGCAGATGTCATCTGTGATGAAAAATATGAATAAAAGTTAAAAGATCAAATAGGAGAACCAGTAGAAGTAATCCAATTGAAAACTAATAGAATACCCAAAGGATTAGTGTCTCTTGAAAGCCTATTTGATGATTTTGATAAAGTCGATAAACCTATACATAGAGAAGTGATATCTAAGGATATTAATATTGGCTCAATGAAAGAACCTAGAATAGTGAAAGTAGACATGACACTACCTACTAAAGAAAAAGCTAGATATATTAGTTTCCTAAAAAAGAACAAAGAACATTTTGCTTGGACCTATGAAGATCTCAAAACTTTCAAAACGGATGTGATGACACATATAATACCCTTGAAATAAGAGGCCAAGACTTTTAGACAAAAATAGAGAAAGTACAATCCAACTCTGCACCCGATAATGCAAAAAGAAGTTCAAAAATTGTTGGACTCCAAGATAATAAGAAAAGTTAGATTTTTCTCCTGGATATCCAACTTAGTACTAGTTAGGAAAAAGAATAGGGACATTAGACTATGCATGGATTTTAGAAATTTAAACAAGATCTCATTAAAATACAATTACCCATTGCCTAATATGGAACAACTACTGCAAGTAGTAGTAGGTTCAACTAGATTGTCCTTGCTTTTTTTTTGAATTTACATGGTGGAATTGGTAGCCGCCATGAATCCGGGCAGGCTATCTAGCTTTTTATGGCCGTAACAATATTCTACATTGTCTGCCCCAAAATCTGCCATACAGATATTCACACAGTCCACCCCTATAACCACCATGTCACAATCATTTTAAACCTTTTACACCGTTGAAAGCACCAAGAAAGGGACACACTATATTGTCCCTATTAGATGGATTTTTAGGGTACAATAAAATTCTGATAAATCTAGAAGATAGACACAATGCAACATTCAACACACCCTGGGGCACATTCGAATATTTAAGAATGCCTTTTGAATTGATGAATGCATGTGCTACTTTCCAAAGAGTGATGGAATTTGCTTTCAAAGGACTAATGTTAAAAATTGTAGTAGTGTACTTAGATGATATTACAGTTTTTTCTAAAAATCTAGAAGATCATCTAGAACATTTGACTACAGTTTTTGCCCGATGCAAGGAATTTAGAATCTCTCTAAATCCAAAAAATGCATATTTGGAACTACACAAGGAAAAATGCTAGGTCATATAGTTTTAGAAAAGGGGATAATCATTGATCCAGAAAGGATATAAGCCATTTCTAAAATTCTCCCACCCAAGAATCTAAAAGGGGTAAGATCATTCTTTGGAAAAATAAATTTTATTAGAAGATTTGTCCCAAATTTTGAAGAAATGACCAAACCCATAAATGATATGGTGAAGAAAACTGGAGTAATAAAATGGACATTAGAAAATATGGAAATATTTAACAAGATCAAAGAAGCCATATCAACCACTCCAGCTTTAAGTTGCCCTAATTATGCAAAGAATTTTAATATCTATTCATATGCTTCTGAACACTCTATTGCTACAGTACTTTCACAAAAATATAATGAAAATAATGAAAGTCCAATAGCCTTTATGAGCTCGGATCTAAAAGGAGAAAATTTTAAATACACCCTACTAGAAAAACATGCCTATGCAGTCATCCAATATTTGGAACACTTTAAAGGTATATTTGGCTCAAACAAAGTTTATTGGTGTATTCCATTTATAGCAATAAAAGATATCTTTTCTCAATCAGAGCCATTGGGAAGACTAGCAAGATGGATGGTAAAACTTTTGCAATATGATGTTGAATTTAAAATAGTTAAAGTAGTCAAAGGCAGGGTTTAGCTAAACTATTGGATAACAAAGAAGAAGCAGGATCTGAAAATATTCTTACCATAGATCATACATATGATGACAGAAGAATAAAAAATGAAGAATGCAAATGGTATTAAGAAATTTTATCCTATATACAAACTTTGTCATTTCCCATAAGCATGTCGATAAACAAAATGAGGCCAATAAAAATTTAAGATCAAAAGTATTATATACAAAATGGAGTATTATATTGGAAACATACTGATGGAGTATTATTAGTTTGCTTATATGAAAGAGAAGTCCCATAAATAATTAATGAATTTCATAATGGTTTCTATGGGGGACATTTTTCCCCAAGGGCTACAACTTATAAAATCATGAGAGCAGGATATTATTTGCCATCCCTTTTTAAGAATGTCTATAAATATGTAAGGAATTGTCATAACTGCCAAGTTTTTACAAGGAAAAAGCATCTAACAACCATGCCCCTTAATCCAGTAATCATTGAAGCACCTTTTGCTCAATGGGGTATTAACCTGATTGGAGAGATCAAGCTTAATTCATCTGGCCAACATAAGTGGATCATAACTACAATAGATTAATTCACCAAGTGGGTGGAAGCTGCACCTTTGAGAACATCTACATCTACTGTAGTCATCAGATTCATAGAAGAAAATATCTTGACCAGGTATGGAGTTCCTAAAAATCTTATAACTGAAAATGCTCAATATTTTGTGTCATATGAAATGGTAGAATTTTGTGTTGAATATGAAATTGAATTATCTCATTCTGCTAATTATTATCCCCAAGGAAATGGTCTAGCCGAGTCATCAAATAAAAATGTAATAACAAGAATAAAAAGGTCATTAGGCAAAAAAAAAAGGGGATGGGACAATGAACTTAAATTTGCTTTATGGGATGATAGGCTGTTTGTTAAAAGAAATACAGGAAGAACCCCCTATGAGATGGTTTATGGAGAAAAATCCCTACTGCCCCCAAAACTAGAAAAATGGCACTTTCCCTTTTATTGCAATATCATGAAAACCCTGATCCCATTCAGAGAAGGCTTGACCAAATTGTCTTGTTAGAAGAACAAAGAAGAGAGACCCTCAATAGAATGATGGAACAAACCTAGAAAACTATAAATTTGTTTAATAAGAAAGCCAAAGGTACTCCTTTTTCTCAAGGAGATATAGTCATCTATTGGGATCCTAAAAATGATAAGCATGGCGAAAAGGGTAAGTTTGAACCTAAATGGATTGGCCCATACCAAATTGCCCATGTTATCAGTCAGAATACTTACAAGCTACAAACTTTGTAGGGAGAAATAATGGCTATCCCTATTAATAGCCAACACCTCAAAATGTACAATCCCTATTGAAAGTGTATTTAAAAAAAATAGAAAAACAAAAATCCAAAGTGGAGTGGTGTATTTTGTTTATTAGTTAAAGCTTCCATTTTGTTCTTTAATAATTTTGAGATTACTATGCACATGATGTCTTAGTTTTATGAGTATATCTAACTTTTTATTCCACCAAAAACAATAAAAATAAAAAATAGAATTTATTTTAGATATTGATGAGCTTTACAATTCCGTCATAAATGAGTGTTTATGCAATAGTTGTTTGATATGAGATAAAACATACAGAAAACAAAGCTGATTGAAACATCATGTCTAGCCCCACATTACAAATGATACTTAAAGTGACTTCAAAGGTCCAAAGAACTGAGTTATATTTGAGAGGGTAGTTGAGCCAAAAATTATTACACTCATATTTTATAGCCAGAAACTAATCCTCAACTCAGGCATACTTATTGAACAATTTACTTATATATCCAAACACTTCTCTCACGAGAAAGAAAAATAAAAAATAATGTAAAATTGAGTCATTGCCTGAGATATCTTGGAAAACCTCTATTGGGGCTATAGACGCTTGAATGGCAGTAGGGTAAAACTAAGATGGGATTAGAAGCAACTCCACCGAGGCTATAGATGCTTGACTAGTAGTGGAGCCCTACAAAATGGTGAAATTTTTTAAAGAGTGAAATCATATATTAGGCTTGGCTATTTTGCTCAGATATGATAAAGTTTTGAAAGATTTAGAAATAAAAAAAGAATGCATAAAAACACACAAGGGAAAAAATATGATGAGACAAATGGCTATGACAAAATATGTGTAATCATATCTTATGACTTAGCTAAAACAAGCATTACTATATTTCAAAATAAAACTCATTGATTTCTAAAATTTCTAAACCTTTGTTTCCAAATTGAATGAGAAGGGATTTACAGTTTTCCATACTCTACTTGCTTTGATATCATGTTTTCAGTATATATATAAATAAATAAATAAATAAATGATGAAGAAAAGAAAGAAAAAGAGGAAGACAATTTTTTCTGTTATGCATTTCAAGTTTTGTTTAGCAATCCAAAATTTTGTTGTTTTTTGTTATTTTTTTTGCAAAATAAAACTAGGAGATTCTGTGATTCTCAAAGTGCTTCATGTTTTCAACACATTGTCCCATTAAGAGCCTATGTTGGAGCCAAATTTGACTCAACTTTGAAACCCCCAAATTTAAATTTTTGGTTTCAATAAAACTGCTTATACTGTTGGTCATTGCTTATAGTCGTTGTGGGTAATTCAATTTTTCATTGGTTGGTTTTATAAAGTCTAACCTTAGCATTTTTAATAATGTGGGCTTCATTGTATAAATCAAAGTACCTCAAATAGTTAGGGAAGAAAATTTCAAATTAAATCCCCAAGTCAAAGTTCGACCTTCCTAAATATTTTCCTTGGGCCTAAACCAACAAATAAATCTTCTAATCTAAAGTCGGTTAAGTCATTTCACTATGGTCTCATGATCCAAAAAACCTAAGGTTAAAATAAATATTAATCGATTAAAATCCTAAGGGTATGCACCCCACTAAGCTAACTGGTGAGCACCTCAGATTTAATCCAAGGGCCATGCACGATCCAGAGAAATTGGATGATAGCGCTTTAATAAAATCAAAGCAAAGATAAGTCAAAAGTCAAGCGTAGTCAAGAAGTAAAAATGTTGCACCTTAGACTTAATCGGATGAAAGCGCATCACCTAAGAAAATATGACGGATGCGCACTCATGAAATAGTCCGAAAGATAAGTCAAAGGGTCAATAAAACTTAACCTAAGATTTAAAAATCGAGCAAGTTGTCTTCAATCTAATGGCAATGCTTCATCAAGGACCAAATCCAATGGACGTGCGCTCACTAAAGACTCCAAAGGTTAAACCTAAGGCTCTAATAAATTTAAAATCCTTGCACCTTTAACAAGATCAATGACAACGCTTCGTCGAGGATCAAATCAATGGCCGCACGCTATCCAAAAAGTCAAAAGTTTAAGCATGAGTCATAATGGTCAACATTTCGATTAAGCAGTAAGTATAAACAAATCAGACAACAGTGCTCAATCATCCATAAAATCAATGGTTGCGTGTCCTCTAAAGAGTCAAAGGTTTAAAGTAAAGTTGTCATAAGTTAAATATCAGGTTAAAATTACAGCAAGTTTGACAGATCGAACAATCATGCTAAACGAAGCTTAGATAAATGGTCATGATAGCTTTGATTAATTTGAACTTTAAAGTCCATATTAAGAGAACACGTCCCATTTGATTAATCATCGTGTTGGTTACCAAGATCGGACGACCACACTCAAATGACTTTTTATCTAACGGTGGTGCACTAATTAAAGATGCATTAAAGAGGGTTAAGGATCGGGAGAGATTAATTAAAGTTAGAAAGGGTTTAATACATTGGCTAATTTTCCCTCTTTTTGCCCTAATCATGATTAATATTATAAATGCTTTATTAAACTAATGTGTAGGTTGATTAGATCCAATGGTTGCGCTTGTCTCCACTCAGATCCAATGACTGCACAAAAATAGCAGGATGGAAGGTAAAAGGCATGGGTAAGGATAAAATTAATTGATATTAATCATGTTTAGTGAGGGTTTAATACATTGAATAATCTTCCCCCTTTTCACCTTAATCATGATTAATAGAAAAGCAAAGGTCTATAACATCATTATCTAGCATGCATCTTGTCAGTAATCCAATGGTAGCGCATAAACTAAATTGAGAATCAATGGACGCGAAGGCCTGTAGCTGGAAACAAAGATCCAAAGGCTAAATAAAGACCTTTTTATAACACATGAATCGAACGACGATGGACATTGACCACCCAGATCCAATGGTGCGCATGTGGGAAGATAATCAAAGGTTAATCTAAGCATTAGGTCGATTAATTTAGCTGAGGTATGTATGAATTTTTCCCATTTATTAAAGAATATGTGCATATGTATGATCCAACAGGTCATGCCTCACCACCATAAGATCCAACGATGATCATAAAATACAAGTTTTGGGAAGATCAACAGATGTGCTTCATCTTAGATCAATCCGATGGCTATGATTAATCATGGTTGACTTAAGGAAAAAGGGACATCATAGGTAAAAACCTACACTCACACCAAGAGTCGGATATCATGAAGACCTCGAAGGAGACATAATGGATCCCAAAGATATAGTTATCACTCAGATCTAAGATGGCACGAGGCCCAAAACATATTGTTCCATGATAGATTAAAATATCCCCATTGACAAATGAATAGAAAGCATGAATGATTGCAGGCCCACATATCAAAGGGACCCAGGCTCACAAGTTAACAAATATCGCCCATCATAAAGCACAAAACTCCAAAAAATATTGAGTTGGTGCGATTCCATTGGCCAATTTTGAATAGCATTTGGTGGCATCGGGTCGATAATGAAACATGTGAATTTATCAAGTTCAATCCACAACCTTGTATATGAACTTATGAAACCAGTCAAGGCCACTCCACTAGTATGCCAAGAATTGGAATTGATACATCAAAAGCATAGAAGGAAGAGAGTATTTATTTTTTGATAACTCAAAGAAGAACTTGACCAACAATCATGAGGGCAATGGCATCATGGGGAGATGTGTTCGTACCTACAGATACACAAGAAGCCATAAAGTTTATCACAAATAAATCACCCTATTCTATGATTTTTGGACCACCTGTTCCTAGTACCACTATGTATGATTTTGCCCAGAAATGTGGGGCAGATAAAAAACCCAACTCAGCTCAACTGTACGAGATCGACAATGCCTGCATTAAGAGTTTCACCCACGTAATGGAAGGCGACAATAGAACCCCATGGATAATGGCATATTTGTTCCATAAATCGTAGAACTAGCATTACAAGGATTTCCCTAGAGACAACAGATGGAACAGTAACCTTGGAAAGCTGATATACCCAAAAGTGCATTTCTCCTTAGATTTGATGGCTTGGTTAGCAGTGGCATATGATGAAAGAACAAGGACCTTTTGAGACCACAAGAATCAGAATGTGTTTAGTGCCAAAGTTGAAGATATCCAAGAAGTGTTCAATTTGATGAAGTATACCACATTTCTGGTGGACCAGGTAATCGAACACCAATATCGCATGTTCATTGATATGGAAATTTCTAAAAAATTGTTTGATACATTTGCAGAAATAGAGAAAAATTTCCCAATTAATAAAAGCACTTTTAAACCCTGGGTACAAGACTTCTGTGACATGATAAAGCTAGTATTGGGAGTACAAGATATGAGTAGAATAACAAAAAGAGTTTTGTATTTAGCTGCGCAATGTAATAGAGGACATAACACCCCTATCTATGCCTGGGAACTGGAATTGATCTTACAAATACACAGAGAAATGGTAGAACTAAAGAGAGCAATATTCAAACAGAGGTAGGAGATGCCTCACTTTTCACAATATTCTTTTCTCACCCACTTAATAATGGGCCAATTGGGGGAAGAAGCCCGTAAGATATTAAAAGCCATAGATAGCCCCTATGTACAAAATAGCTTTTGGAGACTTCATGAAGGACAAACTCACATGGGCTGGTTTTGTGATCGCTTCTTGGTAGAAATCCATTGGGCCTTAACTGGGCTAATTCCAAAAATATTAGGGCCAGGGGTAAGGGCATTCATTAAAGAAAAAGAGATAGGATATTTCTTCTTCATAGAGGGTTTTACTTACATCAGATTATATGGAGCTAAAATCCCTCCTAAGGTGTTACCCAAGTACTGGACACTGTCCATAGTATCCCTAGAATTATGCAGATAAGTGGTAGAAGAGGCTAAAATGAGACTAGTTAAGAAGCATGGGAAAGTCCCTCGGCTTTATGTTCCTTGCCATTTTGGAGATCATGTATTTGTTGGATATCCTTCCCTACTCAAGGGAATGTTTGAAATGGACAATATGGGATTCGATGAAGTATCATGGAGGTTTTATGACCCAAAAGGAATTTACAGCAAGATGATGGAGAAGAGGGAGTATGCTCGAATCAATCACCGAGAAGATGCTTTTGAAGAGAACTTATTAGAAGCTATAGAGAAAAAATTAGATTTACAGATAGTATGGGATAATTTCCCTCTAGAAAAGAGAGGTAGCACACAGGTTTGTGAAGCCTATGACTACCCAACCAAACTAAGAAGGCTTCGGGAGATTTTAGTGGATACTACAACACCTGTTATGCCAAGGACACACCCAAAAATTAAAGAAGACCCTTTGTTGGAATTGATAGAGGAACAAGACATAGACTTAATGGAGGTCACTATTAGAACTATTGATATAGTAGAACAACAGGTTAAACTCCTAGTGAATGACCAACCCATAATAGAGGAAGCACCAAAAAAATATCCTCAACAAACCTATATAGATAAGGAAAAATAAATAGTAACTTCATCCTCTCAAAAAGCACCATCAACAAAGAAGGTTGTGGTTCCTATACCTTATAATGTTTTAGCTATGACCAGTGTGAAGAAGTTGGTACCCATGGCCGTCCTGAATTCTATAAACATAAAGGTATAGGAGATAAAAATTCCAATAGTTAAACAAGTAAAAGGTGGACCGGGTGGCCTCTTTCAAAGCTACTCAATAAAAAGTCAAATAGAAATAGCTCCAGTAGAAGCTAAGAAACCCATATTATCTCTACATGTTGCCAAGGTTATTTTGGAAAGAACAGATGAACATACGACTTTTACTGCTACAAATGAACAATAGTTATAGTTAGTAGTAGGAATGGGAAGTACAGAAGAACAATATTTAGAAAAGACAAAAATGGGGACAACTATGTTAGATATTGCTAAGGTTGATCTCCCTCCCCTGTAAAACCCACTAGTCTTCAGTACCAATGAGGAAACAGGAGGATCATCACTATTGGGTAAAGAAGCTGATATGGCAAAGCTTGCCAAAACTATGAGTAATCAAGTCATAGACCAATTTGTTGAAAGAATTGAAACACTCAAAAAGCAATTGAGTCAAGAGGAAGAAGAAAAAGCAAAATTGAAAGTTGTGATAAGCAAGCAATAGGAAGAATTAAATAAGAAAAATGCTTCAATTTCCCAACCACCTGTAGTGACCAAAGTTCAAGATCATGTATATTATTTGAATGTAATGAAAAAAGACATGTACAAAAGAATAAAAGCTCAAGCCAAAGGTTTTACTGAAATGTTCAAGCAAATAAGGGTGATTCAAATAACTACTCAAGAAATCATGACCTTGATGAAGGAAAGAGAAAATGATTTTAAATTCATTCACCCAACCCTGGATTACCTAGGGGATCATTTTGAAGAACTGCAAGGACAAGAAATAACAACACTTGAAGGCAATAAAATTCAAATCAATTTTAAATTTTTCAAAGCAACCCTGTTTGGATCAAATCGAGAAAAATGGACAAATTCTATGACTGAGATGAATGATTTGATAAAGGATGCTACAGATAAACTATCAGATATTGGCCTGTCCTTAGATCAATGTCTGGAAGCATCAAACATAGAAGGAATATTCAAAGAAACCCTTGAGATATTTGACTATGAACAAGGTGATGAGAAGGAGATGATTAAACAAACTACACTCATGGTGAATGCTACAGAAGCCTTACTACTTTAGTATGATAGAAAAATTCCTATTATTATTGTACAAAAAAATTGAATTCTACAAGAAATTAATATGCTTAGGATTGCAGCCACTTTTGACATAGAAATATGGAAGTTAATTGATGAGCATATTAAAGGGTTGCAAAGGAGTTTAAAGGGAAAAAGGGTCAATACTTGCACTCAACAAAAAGTAGATTCTGCACCATAGACAACTATAAAAATAGGAGATATCTCTAAGGTAGTTAAAGGATCAAAGGACCAAGGAAAGGCAACTCAAAAGAGGCCAGTTCGAAAAGTAGTAGCTAAACGCACCAGGAAGTAGCTAAATCAGATAAAATCTTTCCTTATACTTAAATCACCAGTTGAGTAGGAATATGTTTGAATAAGTCAAAGTAGAGAGCATAGTCAGTTCAGAACAAAGCCAACTGGACAACATCAATTTTGAGATTCAATCAGAAGATGCCAAGTGTACAGCCAGAATTCAACAAAAAATAATAGAATCAAGAACCAATAGCTATAAAAGTAAGCAGGTAGGCCTGGATTCTGCATCAAGCAATTAGAGAATAGCATTTTTGCTAAGAGGTATACTTGAGTGCCCTATTAGTTGTGTTGTTGTATTTATTTGTGTCTATTTTATTTTATTCATTATTTCTTCCTCCCCTTGCTATGCGGGATTGTATGATAGGAAAGCATTCAAGAAGCTGAGAATATTTCCAGCCTTATTGAGCCTAGGATTCAGAGATTCTTCTATTAATAGATTGGAACAAGGAGAGTTGGAGAGACTTGTTACATTATTTGAACATAGTCCCCTTCATTGTATTGATGTATTTCTTTAAGAAAAATAGAGTTAAAAGGCATCCTGCCCACTCTGTATGTAATATTTTATGAAATCAATACAATTTTGGGTTTTATTCTTGTCATTACTTTGTCTCATTGTGTGTATCTGTATGATGGGTTACATTATTTGAATGCATTATATACATTTATTTCATTGGTTAACTATTGATTTTATTACGATATTCAAATGAGATTAAGAACGCCAATTTCCTTCTCCCCTTCTCTCTGTGTCATATTAAAATTATTGTTAAATTGCTATAACAACCCAATGAATCTAGGCACTAGTCTACATAAGGCATAATAGTTGGTTATTTTCATGCTTGGTCATTTTAATAAGAATACTATAGTTTAATATAAATCTGGAGCATGCAAATTAGAAGTTTAATCATAGAATTGCCGCTGGGGTTTCCTTACCCATTCTGCCATATTTTATAGCAATATTTGGGTTTAACAGAACATGAGGCAGGTCAACCAGAGCCTATAATAGCTCGTTGGTTTCAAATGGGTTCTTGTAGCATGATAATTGATTTCCTACGGATGCAAGAATCGGTTCCAACAGGGGCATATGAAGTCAATTTTGGTTATGCAAGATGCAAATGGATAAAAATAGGCAATTGATGCAAAGGAGGGTTATGCTATTAGGGTAGAGGAAATGAGGAAGGCAAAGGTGAGAAAATAAGAAAAGGTGCATGATGAGGTTGTTGACATTGGGGCACATGAAAATGAGGTAAAGGATAGATTTTTTGGAGAAGAGGGGGAAGGGATGAAGTTGGAAGAAGAGGGAGAAGAGAGGGAATTGGAAGATCGGGAAAAGAGGGAATCGAAAGAAGAGGGGGAAGAGAGGTAATAAAAATAAGAGGGGACAAGAATGAGGTTGAAGGTATCTACCCCAAAAGAGTTGGAGGAATGGAGGATGGAAATATTTGGATGGAATGCTCCATGGAAATTCATTCCTGGGCATGAAATAGGTGTTGTCTTGGCTTTAGGTCTAGAGTGTAAATGGGTGTGGATGCGATGGAATGGGGAGTATGGATTTAAAAATGGTTTTGGATGTTTTTATGGTGGTTTATTTATTTTTTGTGAAATCTAGGTACTACCTACACAAACAAAAAGTTAAGCATTCAATCAAACAAACAAGCAAATGATTTTTTGATTTTTTTTTTATGTTTTGCAATGTTTTTGTTATTTTTGATATATTTTTAATGTTTCTATAATTTGTGGTATTTTTTGATATGTTTTTTGTGATTTTTGATGTTTTGGTGATGTTTTTGTAATTTTTGGAAAATTTTAGGAATTTTGGGCCAAAATGAAAGGTGTTTTGGGAATTATTTTTTCATTTTATGTTGTTTTGTATTTGTGTTTTATGTTCCCTACACCTAGAAACTAGAAAAGGGGGTGATGGAATAATATCTATAAGGGTGTGTTCATGCCCACCCCTCTTTCAAGGAATGATTCAAAAAACTAATGTGGATTCCTAGGATGGAGGATGAGCTTTAGGTATCCTAAGGAGACAAAATGAACCTCTCAAAATAGGTTGCACTATCTAAATCCTGCTACTTACCCAATCGAGATTTTGCTTCACCATCGATTGGGCTCAGATAAAAATGATAGTTGTAGTCCACTAAGCCTTGTGGTCAAAGGGCATCTAGCCTAAATATTACCCTGAGATAGCCCCAAGGGTAACCAAATTATTAGTGATGAAGTCCAAGAAACTATGCGTGCTAACTAGGATGTGCTAAGGGCTCAACCGATGGTTGGGGATGAAGTCCAACTCACTAGGAGGTTTTCCTCACAAAAATGTGTATGAAATATATGGCATGCAAATTAGTGTGTGAAAAAAATATTTTTATTTGATGGCTTTGTGCTTGATTTTATTTTGGATTGATTTTTTTTATTTGAGTTTTGAAAGTGCCAAATGCAAAATTGAAAGCAATTCTAAAAAATGCATAATTTGATTAGCTAAAAATACCTTTTTTAAAATGTTTTATTTTTGTTTTTGTTTTTGATTGATTTGTTTTTATTTTGGTTATTTATTTAAATGTTTTAAATATATGTAAATGTAGTCCTAATGTAGGTCAACATGTGCAGATCCGTGGGTGCTGACTGATGCAAGTCTACAAGGATCTGTATAGGCCTGTGCTCGTCAAGCCTACCAAAAATCTATCTCTGTCAAGCCTATTACTGTCAGGCCTGATGGCAATAGGCCTATGCATGATAGGCCTAGGGGAATGGGGTGGGGTTGGGGTCAAGGTAGGATACAAGTGGTACAGGGGAGGGAGGGGCTAAGAGAGTGAGAGATAGGGGGTGGAGGGGCTAAGAGATCTAGAGATAGGGGCCAAGAGGAAACTAGAAAGTGTGGAATATGGAAGCAAATGATGGAGAGGCATGACTGGAGCCATAGATAGAAATGTATGGTTGGGGTATGGAAAATAATATAGGGAGGTATGGTGGGCTTCAGGATAGTGTAGAGGGGAAGTGGGTTGAGGGCTAGTGCTAATAGGATATTGGGGAGGCAAGGTCACGTGTTGAGTGCAGCCACGAGGAAGAGGGGATTAAGCCTTAATGTGGATACAAGGGTATTAGATGGGAGCTATAGGGGATAATAGGGGACTAGGGGAGGTAATACCATGTGTTGAGTGTGGACATAGGGAATAGGGAGCCATACCTTAGTGTGGCTACAAGGGTACTAAGTAGGAGTTGTAGGGGCTAATAGGGGACTAGGGGAGGCAAGGCTACACGATGAGTGTAGCTATAGGGAAGAGGAGGATGAATCTTAGTGTGGTATTAAGGGTATTGGGTAGGATCCACAAGGACTGACAAGCACCCGAATAGGATGGAGGGGATGTGTAGGAGGTATAGAGGCTACCATGCACCCCACTTTTTTTAAACAAAAAATAAAATAAAAATAAAGGAAACTTAAAAAAAAATTAAACATGGACGATTTTTGTACCTACCTATATTTCTTGTTGTTGAGTGGGATACCAATTTAAAACACAATTGCAACCATAAAAAAAATACCAAAAGTTATTTTTCTTAGAAAGAAACATAAAAAAGAATGTGGGTAGGAAAAACTATGATCACCATTTTATGTAACATAGAAAAACACCATTTTATTGAATAATGTAAAAGATATTACATGCCAATATTTTGTGACAAATAGCCCCTATTGGGGCTTTTATAAAATGATACAATGGTGTAATAAAAATTTTCTATGCCCACAAGAAGTTTTTGGTGGGTTTTTAGTGACCACCCATGGCCTTGAGCTACTCCAAGTGCCTACACACACAAGCCCACAAAACAAGTTAGTAGCACCTGTTTACATAATAAAAAGCATTAATGAAAAGCTAAGCCAATGTATTAAACATAACTTAGAACAAATTAAAAGCATACTAAAGCCTTTACTCACAAAGCATAAGGAGATCCTAGAGAGATTTTGATAGCATTTGGGTATGGTCAAGCTTGTGTTCTTGAAATGGAGAAAGGAAGAGGGTGATTTATAGAATTTTGGTGAAGAAAGAGGGGGGATGACATGGATCCAAGTGGCAGGTGCAAGGTCCAATGCAAATCTAGGGGGATTCCACTTGGAGGAGTGTGCACCTCCAAATTTAATAGCTTTGGGTGGAGTGAATCCTCACCCACCCAAATACCATAAATTGGCCTAGGGGGATGTGAGGGGCATGGGGACATGTGTGCATTGGGTGATGTGGGCATAATTTAAAATTACTAAAATGCAAGGGTGGAAGATGGAGTGTACAAGTGGCTTAATGAGGGAGGTTGACTTTGGGGTTAAAGGACAATTTTAAATTCATCCAAAATGGAGGGAAAAGGGGAAGGAGATTTGAGGAATTAAATGGTGGAAATTCCCATGGGATTTCCTAGGGATTGAGGGGGCTTGCCTTGGGTTTTGGGGATTTGATTGGTATTTTAAAATTATTTTTAAATTCCATTGGGATTTGGTCATGGATTAGAAGGGTGATTAGGGCCTAATGGAGGGTATGATTGTGGGATTAGGTGGGAAGGGAAGGTTATGGGGATTTCAAGGTGGATTAGAAGAATTAGGGAGGTTAATAATGGATTAGAAAAATTAAATAGAGTAGGGGGAAATTAGGAGAATTAAAATATATTAGGAGTGATTAGGGGAAATTAAGGTGGATGGAGAAATAGGAAAAATTAGGCAAATTAAATAAGAGTTAGGAGAAGATAAATAATATTAGAGGAATTTAGATGAAATTAGAGTGATTTTAGGGAATTAGAAGAATTAAAGAGGAATTTTAGATGAAAATAGATGGATTTATATGGGAAATTGAGGTTTTGGAGGGATTTGGATTAATTTGGGTAATTGGTGATGATTTTGTGGAAAATAGGGGTTTTTGGTGAGTCAATTGGGGGATGAGCTTGGATGCTTGCAAAAATGACTAATTTTAGGTGTCTACACATCTTTTTTTGTGGATGATAAATAGTAAAACATTCTAATGATATTTTTGGCCGTAGGTATACCACTGAATTAGCTTTCACATGATCCATCATGGGATTCTTTGATAACCATTTGTGCTTCTTTTATATCTAGACATATAAGGAGTATACCATCAAGGAATGGTGATAGAGAGCATCTCAAATGATGACATACTAATAAGCATGTTGCCTAAATTTTTTGTGCTTATTATGGTTTAGTCCTTTAGGCAATGTGCCATCCTTAAAGAAGGTAAAATTGTCTTGATACCATGGTTTTTTATATGGACGGGTTTCTATAATGAAAATGACAAAAGGGGTAACAAATCTCCTTGGTAGAACTCTTTATTGACAATGAACTATGTACTGGTGTGAATATTTAACTGCATAGATTCATTTTGTGATGTTTATATGATGGAATGATTATATTATTTTGAGCTTGGAATATGGTATTGTTGATGTATTTGTGGGTGCAGGACCAAGTGCTCTCTCTGGTGGGAACATATGGGTGAACCACCTACAATGAGAGATAATTTAGGGAAATGATGGAGATACCTTGCTCATTGACAACTCAGGGTAACAAAATACCCTTCATGTAGATGCATTGCATTTTGCTTATTTTTGTATTCACACCATTGGGAGAGGAAGTTGCTTGTGCAATGAGTCTCCTTAATAGGTCAATGATAACATTAGACTATCATAAAGGAGAATGCCTACTTAGGGATTAAATAATAGTGTGAAACATTGTTGGTGTGAATCTATGTTTTTTCATGGTATGCATAGATTTTTTTGAATAATATTTTATTAAGTATTAATTGGTAACATTAATACTTTAGAATCATTAAGTATTAATTAGTTGATAATATTAATACTTCTGAATTATTAAGTTAATTAAATGATGGCTTTAATACTTTAGACTAGTAAAGTATTAATTATATTGGTGACATTAAAATTTGGAAAAAAAATTATGTCAATACCAAAAATCTATTGTTGGGATTGAAATTAATAAAGCAATTTGTGGTAAGTAGGGAGGGTAATAATTATTACTAGCCTTTTGGTTTTGATAAAGGTAATCATCAATTTAAATAATAAGGTTAACTCAATTTAAGGAGCTCATTTGGTACACTTTGGTGGTATTTTAATTAAAATACTCAAGGTGGCACACATCTTGTAAAAAATGTCTTCTTGAGCATTTGTTATGTGATTTCCTCCATGCAAGGAGACGTGCCCATACCCTTTTGATGCTTAAAAGATTGTGTTGGCAAGGGAATGATTTTTTAGAAAAAAAAAAGGAGGCTTGAAGGCTAGAGGAGGATATTTGGAAGCAACGTGACATCCATTTCAAAGGAGATGTAGGAGATATTTGAACCAGGTGCTTTATTTGTTATTTTTATTGAATCGTGTGCTTATTTAGCTTGGTTTTTCTCCAAGGTTGTTGATAATATTATTTGATGTTAGTTTACCTCTCCTTTAATGCTATTTTAATCTTGATCTATGTTTAACTTACGTATTTTTAGTAGATGTCTGAGTGGTGTCCTACACTTGATGTTGGAATTTTATTTTACATTAAGTCTGGGCATTTTTTTAACCGATTGGCATGCTTGTTTTGTTAGTGTTTGTATTTCTTGTAGAAGGGTTTACCGCTCATAGAAACATCCATTTTTACTCTTGCTCTACAGATCAGTGTTGTTCCAACCTGTGCACACCCATATTTTATATTCTTAGGGTATGCTTGTGTTAGAACAGTATGGTAGCTTGTAATCCTTGTAACTTGGTGTGCTCTAGTGGGTCATCATGGCTTGAGGGTTAGATATAATTGTATTTACTAGTAGTATACAGTTCATCTCAAGCCACTTATATTTTTTTATTTCATGCATCTATGTGTTGGCTTGTGTACGGATCTATTGCTAGGTTGTTTGGTGGTTTTGTGTGATCATGGATTTCATTTAGTCATGTTAATAGTTGTTTAAATATCTTTCCAAGCTATAAAAGTTATCTTAGGAGAACTCTGTTATATTATAGAATATATTTTTATTTATGTTATTGAATGTTGCTTCTTTTATTGATAAAGTTATGGATTTAGAAAAAATAGATCTTTCATTGGTTTATAGTTTGCTAAGGAAGAAGTGGTTTTGGAATTGGGGAACTTTATATTAGTAAATGCTTTAGTTATTCTTGATCTATAGTAATATTGTCTTTGGAAAATAAAATGGGATGTATGTTCCTTGCTTTAAAAGTGTAGAAAGGAAGTTATTGTAAGATGGATTATTGTATGTGGTTTTGAAAGAGAAACTATTATAATGATTCCTAAGACTCATGTGGGTTAAGGGATCATTATAAAGAGAAGTATGGGATTCTATTTTATAAGATGGATTATTGTATGTGGTTTTGAAAGATAAACTATTATAATGATTCCTGAGACTCATGTGGATTAAGGGATCATTATAAAGAGAAGTATGCAATTATATTTTATAATATGGATTATTGTATGTGGTTTTGAAAGAGAAACTATTATAATGATTCTTGAGACTCATGTGGGTTAAGGGATCATTATAAAGAGAAGTATGGGATTCTATTTTATAAGATGGATTATTGTATGTTGGTTTTGAAAGAGAAAGTATTAGACTCATGTGAGATAAGGGATCATTATAAAAAGAAGTATCAAATTCTCTTCTTATTGGATTGCTTAATGCATGGTGAATTGTGTAATAGAAATAACATGTTTAATTTGCATTACATTTAGAGCTATCCTGATCCCTAATTATTCCTCATGAGTTGTGGGTAGATTACCTATAATGAATGAGCTTACAAGTTTTATAAATGGCTTGAAGATCCTTGGTGGATGACTTCATAGTACTTTGAATATATAGATGATGTGTAAAACAAAGGCTTTGTAAAGGAATATTTTGCTCAAAGAATTTTGTAAACTTGATTATTGTACAAATTGAAATATTATGTTTCCTTGGGTTTTGTACATTAAAGTGTTTTAGCAATATTTTATTTATAGTTAGTATTGAGTTATATCAATTGTTGGAATGCATATTTATGTTAATGCTTGGTTTATTATGTTATAGCATTTATGTTAAGGGAATGCATCTTATGAAGCTTTATGTCAAGCATTTGAGTTAAGAAAAATGTGGCTTAATTAATAGGCATCCTTGCTTATCTTCTATAGCACTTCAGATTAGATAGATTATGATTTGATTTAAAGTGCTTTTGATATGATGTGATGTATGTTGCTTTACTTTAAAATCATGTTTTAAAATGCAAGTTTTATTTAAGTAAGATTATCTTGGGGTGGTTAGAATCTCTTGTGGACCCAATTCAAATACATTAAAGCCCAATCCTAGGAGGAGTTGTGTGAATGCAATAAACAATTAGCCATGAGTCATAAAAGGAGTTGCGAGAATGCAATATTTAGGCTCATAAACCTAGAAGGAGTTGTGAGAATACAATAGCTAGGTTTCTTATGAATCATTGCACCTTGAATGAGTAGGCTCGGGTGTACTCCAACTAAGAGTTGTGGATCCATTCACAAGACAACAATGGTGATCCCTTGAACATGTAGGATCAGGTGATCATGTTCATTACCAATGAAGTGGTAATAACCTTAGTTATCCCATGAAGGTCTGGTAACTAAGCACCAAGGCTCTATGCCTGATTAACCTACCTAGATGGACTTAGTGTATGGTTGGGGAATAGACATCCCCATTTAAGTGTTATAGGCCTTAAAGGATAATCCATATGCCATGGTCACATTGTACTATATTGGAGAGGGTATGAGAAATGTGGGGGGACCACTTTTGACATCCTTCTAAATGTGTATGTTTTGTAAGGTAAACCCAAAAAACCATGAGATTTGGCTACTTCTATCCACTAAGTGTCATCTACAGTGACTTGGAACTCAAAAGTGGTGAAGCCTTGTATTTTGGAAGAATAAAAAAAGGGTTTTCCATTTTTAACCTTTGCTTGTAATCATTCTTTAAATTTTTTTGGGGGGTTGGTAGTTTTGGGTTGTTATAAGAATTGACTAGATTCCAAGGTTACAAGTTATTTGATTAGATGTATGAAGATTATAGCTTGCTCATATTCTAGTTCTAGAGGTATGATGGATGTGGTTGCAGCCATGACATATACATGGTAGTTGCTTGACTATGATGGTTACAATAATTTTGTTGAAAGAAACCATCGTATCATCTATGACGTCTTTATATGGTCTTAGTTATTCATCTTTAGTTTTGTAGATTCCATTGATTTGGTTAACTACTAGTTGGGAGTCATCAAAGATGATAATAGTTTTAATTTTTAGGGCTAAGGTAGCCCCTAGTCCTAGGATAAGATATTCATATTTTATTGTGTTATTGGTGCATGAAAATTGAAGTTTAAATGACAAAGTGTTACAACCCTAACATAGCCAACTATGTTAGGTTCCAATTGAAATAATTATTTTCACTATTTAGACTAGGTTGATTTAATTTATTGATTATCTATCTTATCATATTTTCATTTGTGCTTGTGCTATTGTATTTGCCCATTGCAGCGAGGAGTTTTCCCTCCTGAAATGGTGACTGATTTATTATAAGATTTAACTTGATTTTCCTTCTATATTGGTTGATTACTATTAAATACTATCATTATTCTCTTCATATATGATCCATAAATTATTATTAAACTCTGCAAAAGCTAGAGAGGAAGAGGGAACTTGGTTCCCTCCAAGTGGTATCAGTAGTTTGGGTTTGAAGGTGGTAGGTGTGGAGTGATAGGTGGGATTCCACTACAACTTCAAAAAGCCAATCAGTTGGTATCCCGCAACATGGAGATGATACCTACGATAGAAATATGATTGAAACACTATTGAAACATAGTATTAGCCATAGGATACACCCATAAAAAACACAACATTCACCGTATAGCATAGAAATAACTAGGCGGTAGGTTTTGTTCGCTCGGGCATCCAAATCACCAGTCGATCGTAGGAAACCACTAGAGGAAGAAGACAACCAAATCATTGTACAAAATGCTACGTAAAAAGCTTCCCATTAGGAAAAAAAAACTCACTTTTATGCTTGAATGTGGTTGATGAATAAGAAGCCAAGAAATAAATTGATTTTTGCAATAACCTAAGGTACCAAACTATAGCATAATTTTTTCTTTTGCATTCTTTTAATCCCACACATGCTGTGTTATCAACATAAGGGTGTTTAAATAGAATGAGGCTCTCCTACTTAAATGTGACTTTGATCACATAGTGATTACTCACTTGTGAAGGTTATTGTAGGTCTGCCTAGTTAGGTAGGGTCTCTTATGTCTCAATCATGTCAGTCTGTTCCTTCTCGCCTAGGGTTTGTTGGGTCATCTTTGGTCCTCATGTTATTCACATATCACCATCCAGTCAGTCTGGTTGTCTCTATCACATGTGTTGTTCACATATCATATTCCAGTCAGTCTAGGTGTCTCTTTCACATCGAGTCCACATATATTTACATCCTTGTCCATGCGTCCTCTTTTTGAGTTACCCTATTGCTCACGTATCTCCTCCCATTTAGTTTGGTTTGAGTGTCCTCATGGTCTGGTGTACTATCATAGCTATTAGGTCTCCCTGGTTTGAGTATCCTTGTAGTCAGTCAGTCCACTTTAAGTGTCTTTGTTGTCCTCATGGTCTCATGAGCTACGTTCATCGTGTCGTGGTGCTGTGTACACTATGTGTCAAATTGGTGTCAACTGTAATCAAAATTGGTTTGGTGTCAAACTAGTGTGTCAAATTGGTGGCTTAAATTCAAAAGTAGTGAAGTCACCTGGAAAACCTCATGACGGGAGATCCAAAATAAAATTCATGTCGTAGTTGGGGCGACATCGGGAGCAGAAAATAAACCAATTTTTTGCCCAAATTCATCAAAATTTTGGTAGAGTTCAAAGGCAATATTGGTTCAAAGAGACTTCTTGACTAGTGCATGAGTGTAAGGTGGATAAAAGGACCAAATTTATGATTAAAAATCTTAGAGAATTCAAATTAAGGGAGCCTAAATTCACCAAGAAGACCTCCTAGAAATAAAGGTACACATAATTCTTCTCCTTTACGAATTAATAGTTTTGATCCCGGTCATCCATTGCTTAACAATATGGCATCCAATCAGTCCCCAAATTCTTCCCATGAGAACCTCACACACGAGGAAATAGGGAGCTCCAATACCACTAACAAAGCCATACAAACACTATTGGCTAGTATGAACAACTTGAATATCAAGGTGACCCAACTTTTGGATAGACAAAGCCAACCAATCCCTCCTATTCCAAATCACTCCCATAGACACTAGAACAATGAGGATCAGGATGGAGAAGAAGTTTATGCACAACAAAGAGGTCATAATAGTAATTACCAAAATTGCTCCAATGGATAGAGGAATGATGAGGATATCTACAATGAAGAAGTCTATGAGCAACAAAGAGGTCATAATGATAATACCCAAAATTGCTTTCATAGACATAGGCATAATGAGGACCAAGATAGAGATGTAGTTTACCAACAACCAAGAGGTCCTAATGGTGTCAATTTTCCATGCATTGATATGCCCACATTTGAGGGTCATGATCCATGTGGATGGATAGCTAAAATGGAAGGTATTTTAGACCTATACCAAATTCGAGATTTAGAAAAAGTTCCTTTTGCTACCTCCAAACTAGGTACTGAAGCTTATCAATGGTTTGTATGGATCAAATGTGAAAAGGGAAATACCATCTACTAGGATGATTTCACCAAATATTTTCTTAACAGATTTGATGAAGGATCCTCATCTTCTTACATGGTGCGATTGTTATCACTTAAGCAAACAGGATCAATAATGGATTATATCTCAAAATTCACTAACATAATTTCCTATGCAAAACTATAAATGGATGTGGTGATAGCTACTTTTAGAAATGGGTTGAAAGAGAATATTAAAGTCAAAGTGGATCTACAAGATCCATCCTCTTTAGATTCCTGCATAATAATAACCAAGTTGGCTAAGAAGAAGGTGCAAATGGGAACATCCACACGATGTGATTCATATGGTCAACCTCAATACCACAACAACTCTTCAAATAAATGATCTAACCATCAATATATTTTTTCTATAAATGTCACAATCACCATCCAAAATATCAGGTATGTTTAACAAGACAAAAATTTCAAATTAAATATGCTAACAAGGAAGATGAAGAAATATATGAAAACAACTCACCTGATGATCCCATAGACGAAGACCAAATTGAACACAAGGTTATAGCTGAGGAAGATACTATGGAAATTTTAGTACATGCTCTTATGGGGTTATCAACTCACCATACAATCAAAGTAGTAGGATTCATTCAACAAAGGAAGGTAACTATATTAATTGATCCAGGAAGTACTCACAACTTTATCGATACAAGGCTTTCCAAGGCATTAAACTTACACATCCACTCCTCCCATCAAGATAAATTTCAAGTTAGAACTGCAAGCAGGAGTAGTACTCAATGTATAGGTAAAACATCTTCAATTTCATTACAAATGGGAAGTTATACTTGGCAGGGTCCTCTTTTTATTATGAATTTAGGGAATTCAAAAGTTATCTTGGGAGTCACATGGTTAGAACAAATGGAAACCATAGTTGGTTTTAATTACAAGCAACACTTTATTTAATGGAAAGAAAATGGGAAGACCATTCACCTCCAAGGAATTCCAACACCTCCATCAAAGATAGTAAGTTCACACAAAATGGAAAAAAATATTAAGAAAATGTAGTTATATATTCATTGCTCAAATTAATTGTATGGAAAAAAAAGCACGAGATACACTAGAGATCCAATCAGAAGATCTATAAAATATTGTGGCCAACTATGATGAGGTATTCCAAGAACCAAAGGGAATACCTCCAAAAATATCCCATGACCATGCCATACACCTTGTTCTAGGAAGTCTTCCTCCTAATGGCCATCCTTATCGATATCCCCAACCTCAAAAAATAGAAATTGAGAAAATTATCCAAGAACTATTAGAACATGGAGTCATCCATCACAGTACTAGCCCCTATTCTTCACCAGTAGTTTTAGCTCATCGTAAAGACAATTCTTGGTGTATGTGTCCAGATTTTTGTCCTCTCAACAAAATCACCATCAAAGATAAATTCCCTATACCTGTCATTGATGATTTATTAGATGAACTACATGGTGCAATTTTTTTTACCAAATTGGATTTACGTTCGGGGTTTCACCAAATCAGAGTTACGGAGGAGGATATTCCGAAAATAACTTTTCACACTCATGAGGGTCATTATGAATTCTTAGTCATGCTCTTTGGACTCACTAAGGCCCCTTATACATTCCAAAGTCTCATGAACCATGTGTTTCGTCCATTCCTCCAAAAATTTGTCCTATTATTCTTTGATGACATACTCATATATATTAAATCATGCAAGGATCATTTGTTACATGTGGGAAGGGTTCTTCATATCCTACATAGGGAAAAGTTGTTTGTCAAACGCTTTAAATGCTCTTTTGGTGTTCAAGAATTTGAGTACCTAGGTCATATAGTTTCTCAGAAAGGTGTTAAAGTGGATCCCAATAAGATAAAGGTAATTCAGGATTGACCCTTGCCTAAAACTATCAAGAAACTTTATTGTTTTTTGGGTCTTACGGGTTACTATCACAAATTTATGCGTAACTATGGTAAAATTGCAACTCCTCTCATAGAACTAACAAAGAAGGATGCTTTTCATTGGTTAGAATCAACCACTCAAGCCTTTGAGGCTCTCAAAGAAGTAGTGTGTACTACTACAGTTTTGGCAACTCTGGATTTTCACAAACCATTCGTAATCAAATGTGATGCTTCAAGAACAGGTATTGGGGCAGTGTTAATGGAGGAAGTTCATCCCTTAGCATTCGAAAGTAAAAACCTTTTAGGCAAAAATATGGGAAGATCTACATATAAAAAATAAATGTTGGCTATTATACATGTAGTGGATAAATGGAGACACTATTTAATCGGTAGTCGTTTCATTATAAAAATAGATCATTGCAGTCTCAAGCATTTTCTAGAACAACGATTTTCTTATCTGGAATAAAAAAGTGGTTAACTAAATTGCTGGGATATGATTTCATTATCTAGTACAATAAAGGGAAAGAAAACATGGTAGCAGATGCATTATCTAGAAAATATGAAGATGAAGTGGTTATTAATCCTATTTTGGGTCCTTGTTCCCAATGGGCATCTTAGTTACAGGAAGAATGGTTGTCCAATAGTGAAACTGCTCAAATAATTTAGGAATTGTTAGTGGGTTCATCCAAGCACCCTCTTTTCTCCTATGAAGATAAGATATTAAGAAGGAAGAATCACATTTACATTCCATACACTTTGACAATCAAATCAAGGATTTCATATGAATCACATGCTTCTCCATCAACAGGACATTCAAGGTTTTTGAAAACTTATATGCAGGTTAAATATTTTTTTTTTTGGAAAGGATTAAAAATAGAGATCAAAAAATGGGTAGCTGAATGTGAAGTATGCCAATGCAATAAGGGAAAAACAATCAAATCACCAGGGTTGCTTCAACCATTACCCATTCTAGATCTTCAGTGGGAACACATTTCCATGGATTTTATTGAAGGTCTTCCTAAGTCAAAAGGAAAAATAGTAATTTTTGTGGTAGTTGATCACCTCTCCAAATATGCTCACTTTTAGGCTCTACAACATCCATTTTCAACAAGCAAAGTGGCTAAGGTATTTATGGACTCAATTTTCAAATTGCATGGAATGCCAAAAAATATTGTAAGTGATTGAGATCCCATATTTACTAGCAATTTTTGGAGGGAATTATTTTGACTTTAGTGGTACCAAATTAAATATGTATTCTGCATACCATCCACAAACAAATGGCCAAAAAAAGGTAGTTAACAAATGTTTGGGTACCTACCTAAGATGTTTTGTTCAGGATAAACAATATCAATGGAGTCAGTGGCTATCATTGGCAGAATAGTGGTACAATACTTCTTACCATTACTCCATCAAGATGTCTCATTTTGAAGCATTTTATAGAACTAAGACACCCACAGTAGCAGATAATGTTCCAAGATCCTCCAAAGTGGCCCAAGTAGATGATTGGTTTCAACAATGACAGTCAATGCTCACCATTCTCAAAGACAATTTAGTCCAAGCACTAAATCGTATGAAGTTGCAGGAAGACACACACCGTTCGAAAAGATAATTAAATATTGGTGATATTGTATTCCTACATTTGTAGCCCTACAAATGATTTTCATTGAAGATCAAGTCCAGTCATAAGTTGGCTCCATGATTTTATGGTCCTTACAAAATTGTGTGTCGCATCGAAGAAGTGGCATATCAACTAGAGTTACCTTCCTCATCACGTATACATCTAGTATTTCATGTTTTCTGTCTCAAGAAGGTGATCGACCAAAAAGTGCAATCTCAATCAGAATTACTAGTACTCGATGAAGAAGGGCATATATATATCCAGTCTAAAGCAATTCTACAAAGTAGAACATGCATACTGATATCTCGTCACATCCAAGAATTTCTCATCAAATGGCAAGACCTACCGAAAGATGCTACATGGGAACTTGAAAGTATTTTCCAAACATTCCTAGCTTTGAGGATAAAGCTTTTCGAGGAGGGGAGCCATGTTACAACCCTAACATAGCCGACTATGCTAGGTTCCAATTGAAATAATTATTTTCACTATTTAGTCTAGGTTGATTTAATTGATTGATTATCTATCTTATCATATTTTTATTTGCGCTTGTGCTATTGCATTTGCCCATTATGGTGGGGACTTTACCCTCCTAAAGTGGCAACTGATTTATTATAATATTTAACTTGCATTTCCTTCTATCTCGATTGATTGCTATTAAATACTATCGTTATTCACTTCGTATATGATCCGTGAATTATTATTACATTCTGTAAAAGCTAGAGAGAGGAAGAAGGAAATTTTTTCCCTCCACAAAGGTATAGGTTGTCATTGTAGGGAGACTAGGACAATCCCTTCCCCCACCCCTTTGACACAATAGACATCATCAAAGTATAAGGTCTAGGATTATGATTCACTCATCTATAGTGAGGATAATATTTATTGGAAAAATTGATTACTAAAGGGTGTTTTAATTCCAATGGTGCTATAACTAATTGATCAACAATCACCTATCCTTTTAGCAACTTTTGGCTAATAAATTCAAAATCAAAATCACTAAGGGTAATGACCTATTTATCAGTTCACCTAGAAAGGTGAGGTTTTAACATAAGGTAATGAAAGGGCCAAACCTTGCTATGATAAAGGTTTTCTAACTAAGCATGTAGTGCTTATTTTTTGGGAAGCGAAGACTACTACTAGGCATAATTTTTCTAATGGTGTATAATGAGTCTCATAGTTGACTAGAGTCCTGTTGATATAATAAACAAATCTTTCATTATGTTAATCATCATACCAAGCTAACATGGATCCAAGGGATTCTACCATAGCAAAAATATACAACAATGATTTAGATGGGTTAGGAGGTGTTGTCATATTTGATTGTCCTAGTTGGCATAATCGAACCTTGCATAGAGCAACACAATATAGCCACAACCAAGAGTGTGGGGTTTGGCTCAATCAAGGGGCTCTGGGAGTTTTTTATAATTTTGACTCCATATTAGGATGTGATATTTAGGCACATTTTTAAATAAAGGTGGAAAAGAGATGTGAGAAATGAAAATAGAACAACTCGACAAAAGAAAAAGAGTGGCAATGCATTAAAATATCCATTAAGATCTCCCTACACAATAGGATTGAGTGCTATGTGCTATCGATGAACACTTCTTCTCCTTGACACAATTAAGCACATATGAAATTTACTAGCATATATGTGTATAAAAAATGGATTAGCAAGAGAACCATATATGGGTAGTCCAACGATTGACGTAGGCTTCCTACACATGAAAGTAATGGTGAGCAGAAATTGGTGTTTTTGAAAATAGAAAATTTACTTCCATTTAATTTTATCAATCTGAGAGTTCATAAATTTGCTGGGTATTGGTGCACAATATATGCCTATAGTATTCGGAATACGAGTCCTATGTGTCACTTGGTTTGGGGGGTGTGGTGTTCGTTCATGTAGTTCTTTTTATCCAAATCAACAATTAAAATACAAGAATTTAAACTCTAACTAAAATTGCAAGAAAAATAATTTAAAATATCATTATCAAACACATGACTTAAAGGAAATTGTAGGAATTTTAAATGCACAAATAAAATAAAAAATGCAGAAATTTAAAAGCACTTGCAAAATTAAATTAAAGTAGGAAATTACAAAAATAAAATAAAGCAAGAAACATATAGAAATAAATAAAAATAAAAAATAAATGAAAGCAGAACAATGGCGGATTACTGCCTAGAGTGGGCCCAATATCCCACAACCGTTCACCCAACTAATTCACGCAACCACTCTTTAAAACATGCAAATAAAAGAACTTGAGATTTTATTAAATGTAGTACAAAATACAATTTACGATAAAAATTGGGATTGTTTATTCTAGGGGTGGCTTACATTTTATACAGAACGTGATCATCCCCTATTAAAAAAATAGGTGCATCTAATTTTAATCAACTTGGTGTGATTCACTACGAATTTTTGTGCATGAATTAATTAATTATCTAAATAAAAGAGAGGTCACACTAAAATTAAATCTTTTGGGATAACCATAGCACTCCCTATGCTTTCACAATAATGTTTATCTAATTTTATGCATAGTCTTTAAATTACATGGCCAATGCACATTTTATTCCATCAAGTATAAACACTGATTGAACTATCACTAGAATTTAGGCACCTTTCTAGCCTGTTGCCAGAATAAAGGCACCATATATAGCCCTTTCTAATTCACTAAAATTTATCACTTTTTGGTCATCGATGCTTATATATGTTGTCGAAAGGTAGGTGCCTCAATTTTTCTAGAAGACAGGTGCCTTCATGTTTCTAGAAGATAGGCACCTTATTATCACTGGAATATAGGCACTTATACTATTTCTGGAAGATTGGCAACTTCCTATCACTGGAAGATAGGCACTTAAACTATCACTGGAAGACTGGCACCATCCTGTTGCTAGAAGACAGGCGCCTTTCTATCATTGGAAGACGAGTGCCTTTCGGCCTATGGCCAAAATACAGACATCGTACCTTAGTGAATTTGGATGCCTTTTCCAGTGTCACTATCTTCTTTCAACCACCTATATTTTCCTTAAACACATTAAAATTATTGTCCAATTCTAGGTCAATGTGGGACCTTGACTAAAAAGTGCGAATAAGGAACAAAAACTACATCTATATACAATTTCCACTAAAAATAACCATTCAAGCATAATACATCGATTTCTATTAAATGTATGTAATAATTACATAAAAAGACAATTCTATTGTTAATAATACCACACAACACCCATCAAAAATTATACAAAAATTGAACAATTTTGGTGCTCATCATACCCCCATGCCTAATTCTTGCCACATCCTCATGGCATCTATTGCTGATAATATCCTATTTCAAAAATATCCCTCCAGTAGTCTCTATTCCACTTCTTCCTTTTCCTAGCTTTGGCCTTGTTCCTTTTCTTATTGCACTTACGTTTGCTCCAATTGCTTGCACTTTTTGGTGCTCACTATGCCTTACAAGCTGGCTGGGACCTTCCCATTTTTCAAAATTTCTTTTCTTCTTGCCCTGCCTACTTGTATCCTCTGGTAGCTTGGAAACTATAGATGCATGCTTCTAAAATACATGTTCAACCTATTTCTAGAAGAAGTTTTCTTTAGAAAGGTGTTCTATAATGGGTGCTTCTAGCTTATCCTAGGGTGGAAATCGGGACGTATCAAATATCTGAGCTTTTGATAGATGATTTATTTCTAGGTCAACCATATCCTCATATGTATCATCCCCTATTCTAATATCAAGTGATGGTGGATGTTCAGGTCATATTATTGGTGGTGGAATTATGGGATTCATGTTAAACAATCCCATATTCTTATAAAATTTCATCATTTATGATGGCTCCCCCTTGATTGAACTATAGAAATCCCAAAAATGTTTAGGCTTTGCATGCATGAGGTTGATGCTTTCTCTGGAAATTTGCTATCTAGACCACCATTCCTTCCGTTCTTTCCTGAGTTTCTCTTTAAGCTTCTTCACGAGTTGTTGATAGTGCGCGAATGCCTTTTGTGATTTAGCCCACTCCTCATCAAAAGTGGGATCTTGTAATGCTTTTATTTTCTTTTGTGGTAATCGTCGTGCATTAGCCTTCAACCACTTTTGGGGTGATCACTTACTCTTAGCATTCGGTTGTAATTTCTTAGTCTACCTCGGGGCCACTACATCATTCATCTATGCTTCTAGACCCATCACTACCTCCCTTGATGGGGTGGAATTTATTGCACATCAGATGAGTCTAAGTCCTATATCCCTTGGTCTATGGGTGCATCAGTAGAGAGTTTAACCTTAGATTGCATGTTAGGCTTATCAACCATGGTTTGGTAAATTGATGGTTAACCAACTAACTGTGTAGTATTTGGGATCTCTTCTACCACCTTGACTACCTCTTCTAGCTCAACCTACTTCTCTATCTCAGACGATTATTCTAGCTTAGAAGGCTTCTCTACTAATTGGTCCATTGCATTCTATTCTTGGGCCACATCTTCTTGGTCCCTATGTTCCCCTAATAATTGGGCATCCCCTTCTAGTATATATACCATTTCAATAGATGGAGCATCAATCGATTGTTCTATTTCTTGCTGACTAGTTGACTGGTCAGCAATAGAGTGTTCAACTAACTCACTAGCCAACTGAGCAACATCTTCTTCCTTTGTGTCTAAAAACTCCACTACTTTAGATTTATTTGGAAAAATAGGGATCGCATGTTCTCCAACAACCTTTGTCTTAGGGGCAGCTGATTGGTCCCCTTCACCAGATAATTGCTTGTCTGATGATGCCCTCTTGGCATCCAAATGGAATGCACCGCTGGGTACTACCTTCTCTATATTAATAGAGGAATTTTCTAGGTCAAAGGCCCAATCTATTTGGATGGCAATATCAACCCTATCCATCTTGACGGTCAATAATTGTTGTAATTTTTGGACCTCATTCTCCAATCACCACACATTATCCCTTAGTTTTCAAATGATATCGTATGATTCCTATTATTTTACTATTGTAACCTATCAATATTTGGTAAATATTGCCTGCTATTCTTTAAATTTATCCTCCCAATGGGAGGCTTGCTCCTTCAATTTTTGTATTTGGCCTTGGAGGTCTTCCTCCGAAGGCCCATGATGAGGCACTTCAATAGAGGCCATGCCTTGCAACATGTGGGTGGCTATTTCATCCTCTGTTAATTGCTCTTCTTCCTCTCTTAACAAACTATAATCCACCAGGGAATCCACCACTACTTGGATCCTAGTAACAGGTGGGGATGTTGTCTAAAATGGGTTTGGAACTACCTCTTATTACTTCCACTTTGAGTGCTAGGAGATAGGTGATGATACTGCCTGTATCAAACCTGAATTAGCCTACTATTCCTCCCCTATAGAATGGCTATGTTGGGATATAGGTGATGATACTACTCAATATGGGCTAGATTCTTCCTACTTTGTTATCACCTGGAAGAAAGGTACCTCTACAACCTCGTATTCCTCATACTCTTCCTACCCAAAGGTTGTCTATGATGCAAAATTTTCCTCTTTTAGCTACCCATGGGTTTTTCTGCTTTGATAACCCCTTATTTAGAACCTGACGAAGCTCTATGCACCTCTACATATCGAATTAGGATTGAAATAAGCCTATGATTCCCTAAGGTGGTCTCTGTACCTTCTTGGTATCGATTGGCCTCATATTGTAAAGCACACATCAAGTAATAGGGGATATTAATATGGTCCCCATGTAGTAGATGATTGATAAATTGAAAGTGGTCAACATTCAACCACGAATGATTCCTTATGCAGGTTAAAAATATTACGATTTGCTTGAATACCTATCGCTAGAGTTCTAGGATGTGTTTGACAACCCATACTACATCAACTACATTATGGATTACCTAAAGAATCTTTGAGCATAGTGTGCCACACTATATTATTTGTATATTCGGTACCCTATACATGGGAGGTTGGTCACCTTTGCAATGTATTCCTCTATGACTGGTATAACCAGTCCATGCATCCTAATGACACCATCATTCACGGTGGCCACAAATTCACCTTCTATTGCTAGATCCTAGTCTTGGTTGACCAAGCGATAGTAATTCATCAACCCTACAACATCAAATTGCTCCCAAACAAAACCAAGTACACTCAAAAGATCCTTGGACTCATATTTTTTAAGCATGTGATTTATTGATCATCCTCCCATGTTGTCGTTTGTTTGTTCTCTATTTTTTATTTTTTCTAGTTGCAAAAGATGCACTGTTATGCTATAAATATATTATATTACATCAATTTGGGTTATGTAAATGTATCTTCCAAGGTACATACTTAGGGCATTAGATTACTTTTGGGGAAGTTATCTAGTTGCTTCATGTAATGTAATAAATGCACAAGTATCAATGTGCAAGTTGTAAATGTGCAAGGTGTCTCTTGTATAGCTAGATAGAGTGTTGGCTAAGTATCTTATTATTCCTATATAAGGAAGACCTCATTGTTAGATAGATATAGAATAGGGAGAGTCAATGACATAGCAGCTTTGAACATATTCATAGGTAGTACAATTATGTGTGAATCACCATCCAGTAATAATGGGTGTAATGTAGTCTAGTAGCTTTATTAATGGAGTGTTCACTTCCTCCATAGCTACATTATATTCATTTATATAATTTCTATTTACTGCATGTCTCAGTCTTCTAGTAGATTTAATTTCTTTCATATTATTCTTGATCTCATGATTGCTTTTTTTTTTGGTTACATAGATAAATTGGTTATCTCCCTTTGCATATTATATCAAAATCTAACATGTTAATAAATTTAAAAATATGCTGAAGCATGTGATTGTATCCATGCATACAGGGCATCTATCTTATCATAATAAATAGTAATTACGAAATCCTCATAATTAATTCTTAATTTATGTGCTGGATATATATGGATACCATTATAATTTTCTTCCTTGCATCCACTTGGTGATACATGGCCTAGTGCAGATGAAGAGTTTCCTTATTCGATAATAGTTTTGTTGGGTGTGTGCTAGCACGTTACACAGAGATATTTTTTTATGATAACAATACACACACATAACAGAAAAAGCGATACATACCTGGGTGGATTTTTTGTGAATCACTTTATGAAAATGCCTGGTGGTGCAACTTGATTGGTTGATGCATGATGAAAACATTCCAGGGTGAATAAGTGGCATAATTTTTTATGCGAGGCAATATTGTCAATTGATTATTATTGGGTACTACATTTTTTATTAGTCTCGAGGTCTTGTGCAAAAAATGGAAAAATAAATATTATTTTTAGTTATCGTGGGATGACACACGTCCCCCTTGGAAGTTGCTATATCTGTCTCAGGAGTATGCTCATTTTACCGATGGGAATTCATGGACTTTTGTGGTCAACGACTAGGAAGCACACGTACTTCATCATCGAGAAAATAACAAAAGACATGAATACTTTATCTTATTGGAAAGTCAAACATTACTCAATTGCACATGAATATTACGCAACTATGGTTCCAAATTTTTGGGTGCCTGCTATTATGTTGAAAACAAGTGCCATCTATGATGTCAAATACAAGAGTCACTTTTGTTCTGGAATATAGGCATTCTCTATGGTGGGAATACAAGCACCTTCTTTGATGTATTGAATATAGACATCCCATATTTTTTTTAATAATATAGGTGTCTCCCTTTGAGTGGAAGACAGACACTTGCTATCTGCTCTTTAGAATATAGGTACATTGTGTTTGGAATATAGGTACACTATATCTATTATTTAGAATACAAACACCCTATGTTTGGAATAGAGGTGCTTTGTATCTGGAAAATAGGAACCTTTTGATATAGACGTCCTCTGTATCTTGCGAATATGGGTACCTTCTGCTTTTATGAAATATAGGCACCTTTTTTTTTGTCAAAATCTGCTAACTTAACCTAAATATAGGTGCCTTACTACGGTTTGAATAAATGTGTCTCTTTATTTCAAAAAATAAGCATATTTTTTCGTGATCCACATATAGGCACCTCTCATTGTTGAAAAGTTAGAGGCTATTGTGTTGACCCGCATATGAGTGTTGTCTTTATGTTAGGAATTAAACACATAAATGAATCTAGATAAAAACATCACCCTCCTTGGGAATTTGGCACTTTATCCACTTTTCCTATCTTCCTAGAAAATGGAAAAGATCAAGGCAGTGTGGACCCGTGCTTGATAGGTCTAGTTGCCAGGATACCTATAGATTGCATTTGTGTCCATGTGTCCTGTAAAAACACATCAAATTAAAAGAAACAAAAAGGGATTAGGCACCCATGCCTGATAGGCCTAGTTTCTAGGATACCTATAGATTACATTCATGTCCACATATCCCTACTAAACTAAAAAATAAATGACAAAAAAACTATAATTATTTTTTTCTACATACGAATGCGTAAGCATCCATCAAACTGTTGAATAAAATTATCAAATGGGGGTATCCCCCATGCCTACTTAAAAGTTGATAGTGTGGATGGAATATGGATGATATGGCCATAAGCGGTGGTCATTTATGGTTAGCATAATTTCATTTCCATTGATTTTTTTGATGTAGACAACACCATTATTAATCACCTTGACCACTTCATATGGGCCCATCCATCTCTGTGTGATCTTTCCCTTGCACTCATGGAACTACGAATCAAAAAGTAATACCCAATCACTCTTATTAAATTATTTTGGACATATGTGGTGGTCATGCCATATGGCCCTCTACTTCTGCATGATTTCTATATGTTGTAGTTCATCTTGATGATATTCATCCAACTGGTTAAATTGGTGAATTTGTTCCCGTTGCACGAAATATAAATTTAGGTTCAACTCTATAGTAGTTTGTAGGGTTTTGATTTCAAACTTGATGGGCATCATAGCATTTTTTCCATACACCAATTGGAATGGTGTGAATCCCATAGTAGTCTTCTAGGTAGTGTGATATACCCATACTACCTCCGGTAGGAAACTGTCCCAGTCCTTATGTTGTTGCATAGTTTTAGTGAGGATGTTCTCCAAATCCTAATTTGTGACCTCCACCTACCCATTTGCTTGTGAATTATGGGGGTGGTCTTATTGTGCCAAATTTGATACTACTTCATCAATTCTTATATTAGATTCGAGGTAAACTAGGATTTTTGGTTAGTGGTTATTTCTCTGGAAACACTAAATCTATTGAAGAATTCATACACAGATCTTGCTATAGTGTCTTCTTTTGCATTCTGCAATGCCTACACTTCAACCCACTTAGTTACATAGTCAGTACAAACCAAAATATACCTTTTCCCATTGGACTATGGATTTATTGGGCCAATAAAATCCATTCCCATTTATCAAATGGTTCAATATGCACATGGGGTTGGAGTGGCATCTCATAACAGAGAGTTGGTCTACTCATGCTTTGAAACTGGTCACACTGGCTAACATGTTTAACTACATATTTATATAATGAAGGCTAGTAATATCTAGCCTGCAATATTTTTTATTTTATTTTATTTATTATTATTTTTTAACATGGTGGAATCGGTAGCCACCACGGATCCGGGCAAGTTGTCTAGCTTTTATGGCCGCCACAGTATTCTGCATTGTTTGCCTTGGAAGCTATGACACAGATCTTCATGTAGTCCACCCCTATAACTGCCATGCCATAATCATTTTAAACCTTTTACGTCATTTAAAGCACCAAGAAAGGGACAAGTGTTCAGTCCGATGACGCCAAAGATTTAAACCTTAGACCTCCGCTCCCCTTATGGGATAGCCTGCAATATTTTAAATGCAGTTCTCTTACCTAAAAAATATCCCCTACAAGATTCATTGTGGTAACCTTTTAGTATTTTTGTAGTTTCATTTTATGCAACACATCTATACATGATTTGATTGGTCTTGGTTTTAAACAAGCATCTGTCAACCCATGAGAAGGCTGCACTCTTCTCAATTAAAATTTGATCTTCTTGGGGTTAGAGTGCAGGAGATATCTTACCGATGGCTAAGTAATTAGCCATATTTTCATACCATGGTACTTTTTAATCAAGAGCAAAGATATGATCATCTAGAAATCGATCTTTAGTGGCATTATTATCCTGAGTGACTAACTTGGAAAGAAATTATGCAACTACATTATCCTTTATGGGTTTATCAAATATAATTACATTAAATTACTATAAAATTAGAAGCCATCTAATAATTCTACTGCTCACCATTGTCTTATTCATGATATATCTAATAGTTGTGTGATTAGTGTGCACAAATATTTTGTAGCTTGTGATGTAGTGGCAGAATTTATTTATAGCATGCACTACTGCAAATAATTCTTTATCCGTAACAATGTAGTCGAGCTCAGCACCTGAGATATTTTTACTGACATAGTAAATAGCATATAATTTATTTCCATTTTCTTGCCCTAATGCTACCTCTATAACATTACTAGATGCATCTGCATATATGTGGAAGGGGAGAGTCCAATTAGGATTTCTCAGCATAGGGGTAATTGTCAGTTTTGCCTTCAAAGCTTGAAATGCTTGCTCACACTCATTGGTCTAAACAAATTTGGTATCCTTAGTCAAAAAGTTATGCAGAGGTTTGGAAATTTTACTAAAGTCTTGAATAAACCACTTGTAATATCCAGTGGAGCCTATGAAACTACTGACATCTCTCATGGTTTGGGAAGTAGGTAGATTTTTAATTACCTCAAATTTTCAATTGTCAGCCGTAATCCCTATGGTAGAGATATGATGTCCTAACATTATAACCTCTTGCATCAACATAAAGAACTTTTTATTACTGAGGGATAGGTTGGTTTCTTGGTAGTGCTGGAGTGCTTTATCTAGGTTATCTATGGCTTCTTCAAAAGTTTCATCATAAACAATGAAGTCATCCATGTAAACTTCCACAATTTTAGCACCATGTCTAAAAGGATACTAAGCATTACCCGTTGGAAAGTGGTATGTGCATTACATAACCTAAATTTTAAGACTCGGTAAGCAAAATTCCCCCATGGACAAGTAAATGTGGTTTTGTCCTAGTCTTCATCCCCTATATGAATTTGGTTATATCCACTAAACCCATGTAGGAACAAAAAATATTTTCATCCTGCCAAGGTGTCAAGAACTTGGTAAATAAAGGGTAGGGAGAAATGGTATTTCCTAGTGGCTTTATTTAACATCCTATAATAAACACAAATGTGTCACTTACCATTTTTATTAGGTACCACAACTAAAGGTGATACCCATTGAATCTCTGATATAGGATACATAAATTTAGCTGACAAAAGTTTTTGTAATTCAACTTTGATAATTTCTTTCATTACTAGATTCATTCTCCCTTGGGGCTATCTTACCGATCTTAAATCATCTTCCAAATATATTCTATGTGTGTAGACTTCGAGTGCAATCCCCCTCATGTATTTGTAATCCCATGCATAAGTAGTTCGATGTTTGACTAGCATTTCCTTCAATTTGTCCTCTTGAATAGTTGACAACTCAGATCAATGTTCAACAACATGCCAGGTGCTAACTCTATCTCTTTGACATGATTCTCCTTACTACCTACAAGTGGGGATTCTAGAGGAGGATGTGAGGATTATCCTTGGAAAAATGTGTTATGACTTGATCTTCATTGTTGTCATCCTTTATCTCATATAGAGCCATTATTGGTTGAAGCATTGGCAAGGCATCAATATTTAAGACTTCATAATTTGGTTCTCCCAAAAAATTAGTGGATTGTGCAAGTGGATAAATGATTAAGTTTTTAATATTCTATCCATCTAAGATCGTCATTTGTCCTATCTTGCAACTTATATAAGTATTAGCTTGGCCAACCAAGGTTAGCCTAATATAAGTGGATAACCACCCAATCTAGATCTATATTACAACAATAGAAAATCCATTGGATACTCTCATGAATCTACTATTTCAACATCTTCCAACATTCCCTTTGGGAGTACTATAGATAGATCAACCAATTAGAGCACTATTTTAGTTGGCCTCATATTTGTGAGTTGCAAATTTTGCATGGTTTCTTAGGATATGAAATTTATGGTAGCTCTTAGATCTACTAATGTGTTGGGTAATTATAAGCCTACAATTTGAACTGTTAACATTGGACTTCTTGGACAAGAGTACTTGGGATGGTAGGTGTTGCGTAACATGAGATCATCCAACTGACCTACCACATTAACTGCTTTCAATGGTTTTCTTTATATTTTTTTAGACATAATTCTCTAATGGCCTTCGTGTAGATTGGAACACCTCTAATGAAATGATAAAGGGGAATCATGACTATAAGGTTTTTTAAGCCTTCCATAATGTCAAATTTTGACTACATTGGCTTTATGGGTTCCTGTAATCTCGTTGGGAAGGGTGGAACCCCTTCATTTTTGTGTGTTTTTAGTAGTTTTATTTTCTTCCACCACTTCTATCAAAGGTGGCTATTCTTCTACCTTTAACTCTATGCCCTATTTCTTTATTATAGGAGGAGTTGGATCTACTCCTAATTGCCTACCTGATCTAAGTTGTATAGTATTGAAATCTACTCTAATATGATACAAGGAAAAAAATTGCGTCTACTTGATAGGTGGGTTGATTTGTATTGTATATAGACAATAAATGGCTTACTCCATTCTAGATTCTTCAATACTAGAACAATGGTTAGTGTTAGAATTTACATTATTTTATAGAAATAAACAAAAGAACTATATTAGATGCATCTGTGTAGACAATAAATGGCCTACTCCATTCTAGGTTCTTTAACACTAGAGCAATGATTAGCGTTGGAATTTAAAATGTTTTGTAGAAATGAACAAAGGCAATCGATCCACTCAAATCTTATATAGAAATCATATAGAAAGAACACAAAAATAAAAGAGACACAAATATTTGGAGGTGCTTTTAGGCACCATGAGTAATCACTGTACAATATATAGATTACATTTTACATACATTTATTATCAAATGAGGAGTGGAAGGGGGTATTTATACCAATACCAAACCCTAATTACATAATAAAGGTTAACCTAAGCCAACATAGCAAGAGTGCTGAAGTTTAATTATAAGTTATAAAGTGGGTTCATCCAAAATAAGGTTAACTATGTCCCATAGGGATTACATAAAATATCAATAAATTAATACATTTTACAATGAAATTTTCTTAGGCCTATCCAATAGATTATATAATGTCAGCCTTAATTTCAACACCCCCATAATCTAAACTTAGGGGCCAAGGAGAGAATACATTAGTAACAATGATATGTCCCTCACATTATGGATTCTTTAATGGCCCTTCATATTTTGAGGTAGATTCATGATGCAGGAGCATCCGGTAACAGTGTCGGCAATCTTGCATCCTTCTAAATTTTCTTTAAGTTTTTGTATTTTGATGTATTTTGGTTCCTTTCCGGAGGAGGGAAGATGTTGCAAAGCAGAAGGGGAAGTTGGTAGAAGAGCTAAGGCAAAAGTTGGGGAGGTCACGAAATCGTGACCTCCGAAGCGGTGGCAAAGGCAGGGACCAGTTCTGTCGCGATATCGTGACATTTGTTTGCAGTTGGGGTGTAGGGAGGGTTCCGTCGTGATATCGCAACGTCGCGATGTCATGACATTTTTTGAGAATCTAATGCGAGGGTGATCTCCGTCGCGATATCGCGACGTCGCGATATCGCGACGATGTTGAAAGAGCAAGGCACGACGGTGGTTGGGTCACGATATCACGACGTCGCGATATCGCGATGTCGCGATATCACGACGGTATTAAATGGACAGTGTCAAGGCAGTGTTTGGGTCGCGATATCGTGACATGTCGCGATATCGCGGCCAATGAGAAGACAGGACCAAGCTTAGAAGCGGATGACCAGACAAGGCCGAAATTTGACACGTGGGCAGCCACGTGTATCAAAAAGGTTGAGAAGGGCACGTGTATTGGAGATGGTGCGATAAGAAGAGGGCAAAGCCAAATTTTACACGTGGTTAGCTACGTGTATCAAGAGGAAGGTGAAGGCCACGTATTAAAAAAAAAAAGAAAATGGACAACCGCATGCATTAAATAGGGACAACCACTTTTTGGAAGTATTTCGACAAACAACTATTACAGGGCATGGCCGGTATGGAGGAGACGGCAGCGCAGAGGACAGTCTGACTAGAGTGGCGGTGCAGGTCAAGGAGGACATTAATGCAAGCTACGGGTAGATCGGGCAGATGGCCCATTTATGTCAGAATTTTGAAAACCCAGAAGGGGGGAAATTTTGAATTCGAAATCTTGTTTGGTGGAAGCATTGATGGCCGGGAGGACCGGGGGCCTCGATAAAAACACAAAAATTTTGTAAGAGTGGGGGGTGGTGGATGGAAGAACAGAAGGAGTTACAGAGTGGCAGTGGAATCCGAATCCGAGCTTGGCTTTGTAATGCCTGCGGGCTGTGTTATTTTAGGATGCATATGTAAAGTTTTTCTGCTGGTTTTAATGAAAAGGTGAAATTTGTAAGGTGTGAATTTTTCGTCCCCGTCAGTGGTATCAGAGCGGGAGTTCCTGAGCATACAATAGACCATCGAAGGAGAGGCAGTTGTACCAGGACTTGTGGGAAGGCTCGTGAGAGTTGGAGAAGATGCCTCCAAGAAGAAACCCCGTGGGTGGAAGAGGCATGGCAACAGAAGATTTTCGGGCATTACAGTGGCAAGTCCAGGCCCTGCAAGAAGAATTGCACAGAGGACATGAACCGAGAAGAGATGCAGACAGTGAGGATGAAGTGGAAGAAGAAAATCAGTCAGAATAAGAGGAAGAAGCTATAGATCCGGCACAAGCCCGACTGTACCGGGCCATATCTCAGATCGGGAAGAGGCTAAAGTTAGAAGTTTCTACGTATTCTGAGAACTTGAATCCGGAGGAGTTGATAGACTGGGTGAATTATTTAGAAGAGTATTTCGAATATGAGGAGGTTGAAGACCCTAACCGGGTCAGATTTTCTAAGACCCGACTGAAGGGTCATGCCAGCATTTGGTGGAAGGGAGTACAGCTAGAACGAAACCAAAGAGGAAAAGAGCGGATAACCAGATGGGACAGAATGGTGGAGAAATTGAAAAGGTAGTTTATCCCCATAGATTATGAACTGGACCTGCTACGTAAAATGCAGAGTTTGAGGCAGATGAACAAAACGGTTCAAGAATACACGGAGGAGTTTTACAAAATCTCCATCAGAACCGGGCATTTAGAAGCAAGTAAGGAAAAAGTGGCCCGTTACATTAATGGGTTGAGACCCAGTGTTCAAGAGGAGTTGAGCTTGGTTCGGGTAAGCACCATTGAAGATGCTTACCAATTTGCTTTAAATATTGAAGAAAAGCTGAACCGAAAGTTTGAGGGCAAGCAAAGAGTGAAAGGACCGGGAGGAAAGAATGGTGGAAAGAAAGAAGGAAAGGAAGAGAAGAAAGAAGAGGAGAGCAGCAGCCAGGATCAGAAAGAAGATGAAGAATCCAAACCGCAAGATCAGAATGATGGCTACCCAAGAGGAAGAGGTAGATCTAGATGCGGGTATGGAAGAGGAGTGTTTTGAGGAACATGTTTTCACTGCAGAGAAGAAGGACATCGAGCATTTGAGTGTCCACAACATCGAGAGAGAGCGAACAAGAGATGAGTGGGTCCTTCCAGAGCAGTTGTGGTAGTTGAAGATGCTGACTCAGAACATTCTAAAGAAGCTAAAAAAGGAGAAGCAATGATTGTGAGGAGGACCATGCTGGTGGAGGAAGACAAATCTGAACAGAGGAGAAGCCTGTTCCACACCCGATGCAAAAGTGCAGGCAAAGTCTATAATGTGATTATAGACAATGGGAGTACAGACAACTTGGTTTTCGAGGAGATGGTTACTAAGTTGCAGTTGGAAAGGAGGAGACACCCGCACCCGTACCGGATTGCATGGTTGTGGAAGGACCATAGAGCTTGGGTCCGAGAACAGTGTTTAGTCACGTTCCAGATTGGGAGATACCAGGATGAAGTCCTGTGTGATGTATTCCCCATGGATGCTTGCCATTTGTTGTTGGGAAGGCCATGGCAGTTTGATCGGAGTGCTATGCATGATGGTCGTGCAAATACTTACTCCTTGGTGAAATATGGAGTGCGGCACAAGTTGAAGCCATTACAGACCGAAGATGAGAAAGTGTGCAGTAATGCCAAAATTTGTCTGGTAGAAGGCAAAAATTTTTGCCAAAAAATGGAACTTGAACAGGTTGTAAAGGTTGATGGGTGTTCAGAAATATTACAAAGGACGCGGACCGAACAGCCTAGAAGTGAAGGTCACTTCTCTTGTTACCCCGGGTGTCTGATGCAGGAGCATCCGGTAACAGTGTCGGCAATCTTGCATCCTTCTAAATTTTCTTTAAGTTTTTGTATTTTGATGTATTTTGGTTCCTTTTCGGAGGAGGGAAGATGTTGCAAAGCAGAAGGGGAAGTTGGTAGAAGAGCTAAGGCAAAAGTTGGGGAGGTCATGAAATCGCGACATGTCACAAAATCGTGACCTCCGAAGCGGTGGCAAAGGCAGGGACCAGTTCTGTCGCGATATCGCGACGTCACGATATCGCGACGTCACGATATCACGACATTTGTTTGCAGTTGGAGCGTAGGGAGGGTTCCGTCGCGATATCGTGATGTCGTGATGTCACGACGTTTGTTGAGAAGCTAATGCGATGGGTGATCTCCATCACGATATCGCGACGTCACAATATCACAACGATGTTGAAAAAGCAAGGCGCGATGGTGGTTGGGTCACGATATCGTGATGTCGTGATATCGCGACGTCATGATATCACGACGGTATTAAATGGACAGCGTCAAGGCAGTTTTTGGGTCGTGATATCGTGACATGTCGCGATATCGTGGCCAATGAGAAGACAAGACCAAGCTTAGAGGCGGACGGCCAGACAAGGCCGAAATTTGACACGTGGGTAGCCACGTGTATCAAAAAGGTTGAGATGGGCACGTGTATTGGAGATGGTGCGATAAGAAGAGGGCAAAGCCAAATTTTACACGTGGTTAGCTATGTGTATCAAGAGGAAGGTGAAGGCCACGTATTAAAAAAAAAATAAAATGGACAGCCACGTGCATTAAACTGGGACAACCACTTTTTGGAAGTATTTTGACAAACAACTGTTGCAGGGCATGGCCGGTATGGAGGAGACGGCAGCGCAGAGGACAGTCTGACCGGAGTGGCGGTGCAGGTCAAGGAGGACATTAATGCAAGCTCGGGTAGATCGGGAAGATGGCCCATTTATGTCAGAATTTTGAAAACCCGAAAGGGGGGAAATTTCGAATTCGAAATCTTGTTTGGTGGAAGCATTGATGGCCGGGAGGACCGGGGGCCTCGATAAAAACATGAAAATTTTGTAAGAGTGGGGGTGGTGGATGGAAGAACAGAAGGAGTTACAGAGTGGCAGTGGAATCCGAAGCCGAGCTCGGCTTTGTAATGCCTGCGGGCTGTGTTATTTTAGGATGCATATGTAAAGTTTTTCTGCTGGTTTTAATGAAAAGGTGAAATTTGTAAGGTGTGAATTTTCCGTCCTCGTCA
>JAQPPZ010011392.1:0-40855 GCA_028583015.1 Wollemia nobilis
TTTTTAATGAAGCTTCTTAAAACAATATATCTTCATTTTTTTATTTTGAGAAGACATTTCGTCAAACACGTCACATGCAAAGAATTGACACCTTACTCGTTCTTTTACTTCAGAGCCACGTGACACCTCAAACCAAAAATGAAATATGCTCTATTTTATGCCTTGAAGGTGTAACAACACTGAAACTAAAACTCTGGCGACTTTGCAAGGTTGAAACGACCAACTGAAGGATTTTGCACAAGTGAAACAAATTGACATAAAAGTGACCTGTACCGTTTTTGCAACAATCATAAATCTCACCTCGTAACTCTGTTTTATTTAAAATTTGAAATGTATAATCTCTGCAATGCTGACTATATCTAGTGTGAATATTGCTACATAAATCCTTACGGTTCACCTGTACGACCTCCACAAAAACTGCTGCTGACACACTTTTTCCAAAAAGAGCGTTTTTGTGATAGTCTTGCAACGCTTGTAACATTCGCCTTATTTCTTAGTTTTGGTGGAAATTTGGAACACATTTTCTTTAAGATAACAAACAAATCTAGTTAGAATTTCACTATCAAATTATTCTCGATTTGCTCGCAGTGCTTCTGACAAAACTACCCTTTTTCGACCTATACAACCACTTGCCAAATCATCCGCCAAGATACCAAAAACATCATCGATCAATCCAAACATTGTTTTGACACCTCTAAGGTTGTTATAGAATATTTACTGACATGATGGCATGTTCCAAACTGATCCATCTTGTCCAACTGCGCTCATTATGACTTTTGCAATTTTTTGATAACTTCTTGACGATTTTTTCAATTTTTGCAAATTTGCACGAACAACCTGTAACAACTTCACTCGAACATCAAAAACATCCTCATAAGCATTGAACATAACTATACATACTCCAAACAACATTTGAATAACTATCCACTACATCAACCTATCCATCTGAGTGTGTTGACAACAATGACAATACTTTCGCTTCACCTTGCTCAACAATCTCCCCCTTTGGAATTGTTGATAACACACGCATAATTTCTTGTAACTATTCTCACCTTTGACAACAAGACCAAAGGGCTGTTGCAAACTCCCCCTGAGTCCATGCACAACATTCTCAGGCAAAAATTATTACACTTAGAAAAAATCACAAACATGAGCAAAAACATAAACAAATACACAAATGCTCCTCCTGAGAATGTGGCCCAAATAGCTAGTCAATTCTTGGGAAGTGTGACCACTCCCAATTTATTGTGAAGGTACTCAAAGACTTACTTTTGCAATGGTTTGGTGAAGATATATGCTACTTGCTTTGTTATTGGAACAAAATCCAACTTACCCTCACCTTCCGTAATTGTATCCTTCAAAAAATGATACCAGATAGCAACATGTTTTGTGCGATAATGCATAACCAAATTCTTTGAGATGTTAATGGCACTGATGTTATCACACTTAACTAAAATTGGCTCATTGAAATTAATTCCAAGATCCTTCAGAGTTTGTTTCATCCATAAAAATTGCGTACAACATGTTGTCACTGCAATGTATTCTATCTCAGTTGTGGATAAGGAGACTGACTCTTGTTTCTTACTGTGCCATGCAACCAACCTATCTCTAAGATAGAATGTACCTCCACTGGTACTCTTCTTGTCATCTACACATCCTACCTAATCTACATATGAATACGTAATAAGGGTGAAGTCCTTACCTTTCGGATACCATAACCCATACTCCATAGTATCCTTGAGGTACCGAAAAATCCTCTTCACTGCTATCACATGAGTCTCCTTGGGACTAGCCTAAAATCATGCTACCATGCATACTGCCTATAAAATATCTATTTTGGTAGCTATTAAGTACAATAAGCTCCCAATCATAGATCTATACATAGTTTGATCAACATGTGGAGATTTGTCATCCTTGCTCAACTTGCAACTTGTCATCATGGGAGTGCTAATTGGCTTACAATCCTCCATTGTGAACTTTTTTAGCATCTCTTTCACATATTTAATTTGAGAAATAAATATGCCCTTCTCCTTTTTATTAACTTGCAATCCGAGAAAATACGAAAGTTCACCAATCATTGATATTTCAAATTCTTTCTACATCTTATTTGCTAAATCTTTACACAACTCATCTTTGTTGTTGCCAAATATGATATCATCTACGTATACAACAAGAAAAATATGATGACCATTTTTTGTTTTGACATACAAATTACTATCCACCATACCTTTCTTGAACTCTTGCTGAGTAAGATAATTGTCTAGCCTTGCATACCATGCTTGGGGTGTCTGTTTTAAGCCATATAACAATTTATTCAACTTGTAAACCAAGTTGGGATCATCACCAAGCTGGAAACCATCTGGTTGCTCAATATAAACCTCTTATTCAAGTTTCCCATTCAAAAATATTGATTTCACATCCATTTGATAAACTTTGAAATTCTTGTAAACTGCTAAAGCCAGAAACATTCTAATTGCCTCTAGTCTGGCCAAAGGTGCAAAGGTTTCCTCAAAGTCAATACCTTCAACTTGTGCATAGCCTTTGCATACCAATATTGCTTTGTTCCTGACTACCTATCCGTATTCATTCAATTTGTTCTAAAAAACCCATTTAGTATCGATTACATTTTTATTTGCGGGTCTTGGTACTAACTCCCAAGTCTTGTTTTTCTCGATCTAATCTAATTATTCATTTATTGCCTTTACCCAACTTTCATCTTTGCTTGCGTCAGCAACATTTTTGGGCTCAATGTTGGATAATAAAGAGTAGTTACCTACTAATATTATTCTTGTATGAACACCAACTGTGGCATCTCCAATTATTTGCTCTCTAGGATGATCTTTCTGCCAATTGCCTGTTTTGAATTTATTTGTTTCTTCCACTTTTGAATCACTGTTTGAATCCTCTGAGTCAATTTTTGGTTTCTTTTTCATTTCCTTTTTCTCATTTGCTTCAATAGACTCTTCATAAATTGGGTAGTTCTCTTCATAGCTAATTACTCGTTCCCTTCATCAACTTTAAAATCAGTACTATCCATAATTTTCCTTAGTCTCTTGTTGTAGCATTTGTAAGCTTTGATTTTTGATGAATAGCTAATAAAAATACCTTCATCCGCTCTATCTTCAAACTTACCAAAGTTTTCTTTAGTTCTTTGGATGTAACACTTCCTGCCAAAAACTTTAAAGTATCTTGACGTTGCCTTTTTACTGAACCACAACTCATAAGGAGTTTTGCTTTCATGCGTCCTTAACATGCACCTATTTTGGATGTATACCGTAGTATGGACTGCCTCTTTCCAAAATCTATTTGCTAATTTTCTCTCATTCAACATAGTTCGTGCCATTTCCTACACTGTCCTATTCTTTCTTTCTACCACACCATTCTACTAAGGTGTCCTGGCTACTGAAAACTGTCTCCTAATGCCATATTATCTGAAATGAACTCTCCTCCTCTGTATGACCTTAAATATTTAATCTTTTTTTCTGTTTGATTCTCAACTTGGTTTTTGAAAACCTTGAACATCTAAAAAGTTTTCAATTTATACTTCAAAAATAGTACCCATGTCATCCTGGAATAGTCATCTATACACAACATGAAATATTTATCACCGTTTATGCTTTGTGTTCTCATGGGTCCACATAAATCAATATGTACTAGTTCCAAAGGTTTGCTTGTGTAGTACTCTTTTGTTTTAAATGAGACTCTAGTTTTCTTCCCATTTTGACATGAAGCACAAATGCTATTTTATGGTTTGCCAATGGTAGGAATATCTTTCACTGCTTTCTTTGAGCTGATTTTTACTAGATTGTCAAAACTGATATGATCGAGCCTCTTATGCTACAACCAATTATCTTCTTCCTCTCCAATAAAACAAGCTCCTTCTGAAGTCTTTGATAGAGTGTATAGGTTGCCATATGTCCTTGATCCAGTTGCTATCAAATTTCCATTGTTTGTCTTTCTAACTTCACAACCTTGCTTCTTAAAGATCACTTCATGACCTCTATCACAAATCTGACTTACGTTCAACAAGTTATGATTCAGACCAACCACAAACAAGAGTTATTTTGACCTAATTTTTCCATCACTAATCTTAATTGAACCTCTGCCAACTATCTTAGCTCCATAATTGTTTCTAAACTTTACTGAACCACCTTCATATTGCTGCAACTTCTCAATTTTTTGTGTCACCTATCATATGACTGGAGCATCCACTATCAAGTATCCATGGTACGTATTTATTTTGTGCCTTAAATGTCATCTGTACAATCAAGGATTCCTTTTCTTTCTTAGGTCGCTCTTTTTATTTCCACTCATATTTGATTACAATTTTGGGCTCTTGTTTTGGCTTTTCTTTTTTAGTAGCTTATGCATGTTTTTCGGGAAATTTTCTATTTTGTCTTATTCCATTTGGCTGAAATTTTCTTCTCTGAAATTGATTTGATGCAAATGTACTTTGATAATTTCTTGCAATATGCTCAAAATTATGACATCTATAACATTCTACTACATAATCCATCAAAGGTGAAAAAGCATTTCTATTGGTAAAATTCCTTGGTCCTACATTATACTTGCAATCTGAGATCTTATGTCCATAACCATTGCATTTAAAACAGTAACCAGAAAAGAGATGATTGAAGTTGGGTGGTGGCCTTTGCCATGTTGTCGTAGGAGCCATAAATCTTCTTCTTCTTTGATGTGTGACATTGGTGAAGCCATAATTGTTAATTTTCCTTTCATGCCTTGCATTATTGCTTTCCTTTGCATGATTCATTTTTGCTTGATCAACCTGTTTCTTCTCTTAATTCTTTGTGTATTCTTAATTTATGGCCTTTGATCCATTTGACGATTTTCCTTCATTAAAACCCAAACCAAATTTGATGCCTGTAGTATTTTGGTTATTTATGATCTTATCTAGCTTCATAGAACTTTCTTCACGTTTGTGATAACAACTAATTTTCTGATTCATCTCTTCTAGTTGCATTCTTAAACCAACAATCTCTTCTTCTAGCTTTCTGCAATAATCTATTTTCATGGTTATTTGCACTTTGAGATCTTCAAATATTTTCTTGGATTCTTCTATCTATACTTTCAAATTTGTTATGATTTTATTTGCATCCTCAAGCTTTCTTGAAATATTCTTATTCTTTTTTCTTTCTATCTTCAATTCATCTAGAGCTGCAATTAATTCCTCTTCCAAATTCACTTCTGCATCAATTTCTTCTTGATCACATTCCTGTTCTTTTTTTGGTTTTTCTTCTTTGAGTGCCATGAAAAGAGATTCACCTGTTTCCTTTTTAGAATCCTCACTGGAGCTATCTTCTGATGAACTGAAATTCTTGGAGATGAAACTTTTCTTCTTGAAGTTACCTTTTATGACATTTGTTTTTTTCTTCCAGTCATTTATTTCTTCGTGTGATCCTTCATCACTTCTATTCTTATCATTAAGTGGAAATTTAGCTGCAAAATGCCCAACACCTCCATAGTTGAAATATTTAAATAGTAACTTTCCTCTATATTTTCCTTTTCCCATTTTTAGTTTTTGAACAAAGTTTGCTTCCATTTCATCTGATGTCTCTTCTTCCTCGAATTCTTGTTTTTTTTTTCATATTTTTATGGGATTTAAAATCATCTTCTCTATCTATGGGTTTATATTTTCCTATTCTCATCTCATATTCAGTCAAAGAACCATGCATCTTATCCATACTAAAAGAATTTATATCTTTAGGTTCTTCTATAGCTAAAAATTTAGAATCAAATCTTTGGGGAAGGGATCTTAATACCTTTTTCATGATGACAGAATATTTGATTTCCTCGTCGAGTCCTCTAATCACATTAATGACTTCATTAACTCTCAACATATATGCCTCTATATTATCATCATCATTCATATTTAATACTTTGAACTAAGCTCGATGTGTTTGTAACTTGGCCTCCTTGATCTTAATGTCTCCTTCATGAATGCTCTTCAGTTTGTCCCATATTTCTTTTGCCATTTTACAACCCATAATATTTACCAGTTCGTTGTCCACTAATCCACACATGATAGCATTCTTTTCTTTTGAGTCATTCTCAAATAGTTTCTTACTGGAAGGATCGATTGGAGAAGTGGTGGGTATTGTGTATCCACTATCTACTGAATCCTAAATGTTGTATCCCAAAGCACAAAGATAGGTCTGCATCCTGAGTCTCCAAAATATGTAATTAGTTCTGTAAAACAATGGTGCTTTGTTTGATGAGAAGCCTTCACCACCTGCCATTGTGTCACTTCCAAGATCACCCTAGCTGGTTAAGCCTATTAAGGAACCTCACTCTGATATCAATTTTTGGTCTCACAATGACACTAAGATGGGGGGTGAATTAGTGTAGCTCTTTAAAACTTAAATCTTCAACACTCAAAGCCAAAATAATGAAAACATAAAACCAAATAAAGCAAGTATAACAAGAGAACATCACACAACACAAGATGTACCGAGGTTCACCGATTTGGCTACATCCCAAAAAATTATTGTTTAGACTCCCATCCAAATCTAGCCTTTGCAAAGCCCCAACTTTACAGTCAATTTACCAGCACCCACTATAAGGAGCACCAACCCCTGATTTATCTACACCAACAGAAAGGAGCACCAACCCCTCTACCAAGCACCCATTTTATTTTAATATTGATAATAAAATAACATATATCAATTTCTTCACTGAAACTAGAACCCTCTATGGTATGTAAGCTCAAAATATAAAACTTTCTATTTCACCTAGTATAACATCCCTCTCTCTACATTACTCAAAATTTGAATCTTCTCTTATCACAAAAACAACTGATTGTTATCTTAGCTCATTCTGCCAATTGCTAAACACTTTATGGGTATTGTGCAAAACTTTATCTATGAAATCCTCTCCAAATTTTAGGCAAAATGGATATCATATGAGAAAGTTATGCCCAAAATACTAAAGTGATTTTTTTCACCACTCCAAAAATCATGGATTTTCACTCTTTATTTTTCTCCACACACACTTCTCTCTTCACAAAATAAAGTCCCCAATTTTCAATAAAATACCTTGTCACTTAAAAATCACACACTTGCATTATTTTTCCCTTTTCAATATTTAAAAATATTTTTTTATTGAAGCTTCTTAAAACAATATAACTTCCTTTTTTTTTTGAGAAGGCATTTCGTCAAACACGTCACATGCAAAGAATTGACACTTTACTCGTTCTCTTACTTTGGAGCCACGTGACACCAAAAAAAAAAAAAGAAAGATGCTCTATTTGATGCCTTGAAGGTGTAACAACACTGAAACCAAAACTTTGGTGACTCTGCAAGGTCGAAACATGACCAACTGAAGGATTTTGCACAAGTGGAACAAATTGACATAAAAGTGACCTGTACCATTTTTGCAACAATCATAAATCTCACCTCGTAAGTTTGTTTTTTCTAAAATTTTAAATGTATAATATTTACAATGCTTACTACATCTAGTATGAATATTGCTACATAAATCCTTACGGTTCACCTGTACCACCTCCATGAAAACTACTGCTGACACACTTTTTCTAAAAAGAGCATTTTTGTGACAGTCTTGCAATGCTTGTAACATTCGCCTCATTTCTCATTTTTGGTGGAAATTTGTAACACATGTTCTTGAAGATAACAAACACCTCCAATTCTAATTTTTCTATCAAATTCTTATCGGTTTGCTCACAATGATTCTGATAAAACTGCCCTTTTTCAGCTTGTACAACCACTTGCCAAATCATCCGCCAAGATACCGAAAATGTCACCGATCAATCCAAACACTATGATGACACCTCCAATGTTGTTATAGACTATTTCCTGATATGCTAGCATGTTCCAAACTGATCCATCCTATCCAACTGTGTCCATGATGACTTTTGCAATTTTTTGACAACTTCTTGATGAATTTTTCAAATTTTGCAAATTTGCACGAACAACCTGTAACAAATTCACCCAAACATAAAAAACATCCTCATAAGAATTGAACATCACTGTACATACTCTGAAAAACCTCCGAAAAATTGTCCACTATATCAACCTGTCCATCTGAGTGTGTTGACAACAATGACAATACTGTCATTGCACCTTGCTCAACATAAAATTAGAAATTCAGTGTTACAACCATAAGGCCAATTTTATAACAAAGAAAATCTACTGGAAATATACAATTTGGAGCCATGATCTATAATATTGAACTACATTTAGTAAATATTTGTTCTCCCTTTAATAACTTCCATAGAATATTCTAGAAAATGTAACTCCCCTTTTTTCGTCGTTCATTTTCCCGCCTAGGAAGATATTCATTTGAAATTTGAATTTTCATTTTCCCACCCAGGAAGATATTCAATTGAAATTTGAATTTTCATTTTCCCACCCAAGAAGATATTCATTTGAAATTTGAATTTTTGTGGCACAACTTCCCGGAGCCATAACTTTTAACTCAATTTAACGATTGGCTATTTTAATACATCGTTGGAAAGCTTGCGAAGAGATCTACAACAAAGATCATTTCATAAAATTTTCATCCTTTTTTAGGGCCTCTAAGGTCTTAAAATTTTATTTTTAAACTTTATTGGTAAGATTTCTCGAGATGAAAACTTTAATATCTCTCAAACCGTTTAGGATATTGGGGTGATTATTTCACCATCGGATATATTTTTCAATTTCATTCCTTGGGATAAATTTTCAAGTCCATACATGCCTGTTTAGGTTGACTTACTAAAAATAGAATGTGATCATTTTTCACCCTTTTATACTTCTAACTAACTTACACCTCTCAAGTGTCACCATGGACTCTAAAAACTAAATAAACCTACAACTAAAAGAGAAAATGTAAATTTTTTTGGTGATGCAAGATTACCCTTACACCACTAGATGCTCCTGCATCAGAAACCCAGGGTAAATTGAGAAGTGACCTTCACTTCTCTAGTGTTGGAGGAAAACTAAGACAGTCAACCTCTACCTTAGGCAACCATGATGAATCTTCAATATGCCTTCCTTTCCACTTAACCATATATTCTTCATACTGCCTATTTCTTGTACTTTTACCCATACATCTATCCAATATTTATTCTATCTCTTCTTTATCTAGAGTAGATGCTATAATATTCCACCATTATCCTATTGGTCCATCCTCATTGTCTCCTTCATGATACTATATCAAGTCAAAAATTTTGAACATAGGTGATATGTTATTCCACTTGGTAATTACACCTCATATGCATTTCCTGAATCATGTTTCTTTATATCCTAAATGGTCCAAAATTCTTCATTTTTAACTTTTTATATGTTCTAACAGGAAATATTTCTTTTCTCAGGTGAACCATAACATCATATCCAACTTGGAATTCCTTAAACCTCTTCTTCTAGTATTCCTTTAACTTATACATAGTATTCATATTATTAATATGTTTCATTACCTCTTCAAGCAAGTTCTTTAGGTGCTTTGCAAAGTCCTTGGCATCGATAATATTCATTTATTCTTTATCCATATTCCTCAACTTAGAAGCATTCCTTAGGCTGCTCCCATATACAATCTGGAATAAGGATTTACCAGTACTCTTGTTGATAAAATTATTGTAAGTAAATTCCTCCTATGGTAAAATCAAATTCCATCCCTAAGGATTATCTCCTACTAAGCATCTCAGTAGGTTGCCCAAACTCCTATTCGCCACCTCTGTTTGTCCATCATTCTGTGGATGGTGTACAGAACTAAACTTCAAATATATATTTAGCTTCTTCCATAAGGTCCTCTAGAAATAACCAAAAAATTTGGTATCTCTATCTGAAACTATACTTTTTGGTAAACCATGTAGTCATACCACCTCTCTGAAAAAAAAAAACTCTGCAATGTGAACTGCATCATTAGTTTTTTGGCAAGGAATGAAATGTGCCATCTTAGAAAACCTATCAACCACCACAAATATTGAGTCATGTCCTCTTTGTGTCCTTAGTAAGCCAAGAACAAAATCCATGCTAATATCTTTCCATGGTTTTTTAGGCATAGGTAATGGTTGATATAGCCCGATGTTCTATCTTACACTTTTGGCCATCTACCATACTCTATAAATTTGTATAAAATTCTTTACATCTTGATGTAACTGTGGCTAATAATAATTTTTACTAACAATGGCAATGGTCCTATCTTGACAAAAGTGTCCAGCCAACCCTCCACTATGCTTCTCCTTGATTAGGTTCTCTCTCATAGAACTCCTTGGAATGCACAATTGGTTTCCTCTAAATAACATTTCATCTTGGATTAAGAAATCCAACCATTTCATTTTGTCCAAAGTAACAGGTTTCAAGCAAGCTCTCCAAGCTTCTACAAAATATGGATCTTCAAGGTACAAACTCTTGAGTTTGTCAAACCCAAGAACATCCACCTTCATATCTATCAATAAATTTTACCTTCTACTTAAGGCATCTATAACTCTGTTTGACCTTCCACTCCTTTGCTTCAACATAAAAAGTATAACTCTGTTTGACCTTCCACTCTTGAACTTGTTTGTTCAGCTCCTCATTCTATGCAAGAGTCATTCTATGGGTTGCCTTATTTGGTAAACTGACTCCTGGTATCAAATCCATCTAGTTACTAATCTTCCTCACTAGTGGCAAACCTTTAGGTACATTATCTAATACAATATATTAGAATTCTCCCAGCAGATCTAAGACTTATACTGGTATATCTTCACATTTTTTTTATTAACTCTAGGAATCAATGCATAACACATATGCTCATACTTCATACCATACAATTTTTTTTTACCATAAACTAAACAAATTCTTGCACTACTACATACCTTTTCTTCCACCTCTTTCAAGGGCTTCAACTTGTGGTGACTCCATCCTTTATCAGGGAATAAGTATTGGCATGTCCATCATGTACTGCACACTGATCAAATTGCCACTGCCTCCCCAATAGTATATGTCAAGCATCCATAGGCATGATGTCACACAATACCTCATAATGGTAATTCCCAATATTGAACTTCACTAAACATTGCTTATTGACCAAAGCTCTATGGTCCTTCCGCAACCATGCAATTTGATATGGATGCGAATGTCTCCTCTCCAACTATAATTTGTTAACCATCCCATTTGAAACTAGATTATCAATGCTACCATTATCAATGATAACATTACAAACTTTACCTTAATATTTGCGCCTTGTGTGAAGTAAAATATTCCTCTAAACTAGATATTTCTACTCATTTAGCAAGGCACTCCTTGTGACAAGAACTTTTCATCTTTATACCTCTTCATAATGCTCAGATTCAGTACCTTCATCTACATAAGAAACTCAAACATTACCTTTAGGTATCTTATTTGTCCTTCCTTGATGTTATGGACATGTGTATGCTTGATGTCCTTCTTCTCCACATTGTAAATAGGTTCCACGAAATCCTCCTCTTCCAGGTCCTCATCCAAACCATTATTTTACTCATGGGTGCAATAGGTATTATCCCCTTTCTGTATCTAATTTTGCTAACTTATCCATTATTCTTTTGGTTTTCATTTCATCCTCCATATGGCCTTCCACCAGTCCTTCCACCATGACCTCTTTCTCTTTTCTTGCTTTCAAATATTCTATTCAACTTCTCTTGTACCTTTAGGGCAAACTAATAAGCATCTTCTATGGTAATCATTCTGACTAAACTTAGATCCTCTTGAATACTTGGCTTCAATCCATTTATATAAGGGGCTACCTTCTCCTTGTTGGTCTTAGAATGGCCTATTCTAATCATGACCTTGTAGAATTCTTCTATATATTATTTGATAGACTTACCTTCCTGCCTCAAACCTTATATTTTCTTTAGAAAATCTAACTCATAATCAACTGGAATGAACTGTATCTTTACATTTTCCACCATATGATCCCATATTTTTATTCTTTCTTTTCCTCTTCTATTTCTATCTAGTTTTACATCCTTCCACAAAATATTAGCATTACCCTTAAACTTGGTATTTACAAATTTGACCCTATCAGGATCTTCCACATCTTCATACTCAAAGTACTCCTGCACATCATTGATCCAATCGATCAACTCTTTTGGGTTAAGATTCCTTGAAAATATAGAAACATAAATCTTTGACCTTTTTTCAATCTTGGACATGGCCTTACATAATCTGACTTGCTCAGGATCTACTGCATCCTATTCTTATTTGAACTGGGATTCTTCTTTAGATTCATCTTCACTTTCATCTTCTCTTCTTGGCTCAAACCCTCTATGTAGCTCCTCTTGTAGTGCTTGAACTTGTCTCTGTGGGGATCTAAAATCATATTACAATACCATAGTATTTCTCCCACCACCATGGTTTCTTCATGGAAGCATTTTGATCACTTTTCTCATAACCCACAACTACAAGTCCTGGTGCAAACTGCCTCATGTTTGGTGATCTGTTTACACACTCAGGAACTATCACTCTAATACCACTTGGTGAAGTGGGCTACTCCAACCAACACTCAAACAATACCCAATATCATAGCAAATTTTCTAAAATAAACCTAACATCTAATATTATTTCAATGAAATAGAAATACAAAATCAAAAATTCAATGTTACAACCACAAGGCTGATTATATTGAAAAGAAAATCTACTAAAAATTTGTAATTTGGAGCCACGATCTATAATACTGGACTGCCTTCGATAAATATTTATTTCCCCTTTAATAAATTCCATAGAATATTTTGGAAAACGTAACTCCCCTTTTTTGTTGTTCATTTTCCTGCCTGGGAAGATATTCATTTGAAATTTGAATTTTCATTTTTTCGCCTAGGAAGATATTCATTTGAAATTTGAATTTTCATTTTCCCGCCCAGGAAGATATTCAATTGAAATTTAAATTTTCATTTTTCCTACCTAGGAAGATATTCATTTGAAATTTTAATTTTGGTGGCACATCTTCCCAAAGCCATAACTGTTGACTCGGTTGTCTTATTGGTTATTATAATATATCGTTGGAAAGCTTACAAAGAGATATACAATGGAAAAATGATCTGAAGATCATTTATTATAACTATCATCCTTTTATTGGGGCCTCTAAGATCTTATTTTTAAATTTTATTGATGAGATTTATCGGGACAAAAACTTTAATATCTCTCAAAACGTTCAGGATATTGGGGTGATTCTTTCGCCACCGGATATATTTTTTAATTTTGCTCCTTGGGGTAAATTTTCAATTCCATACATGCGCATTTAGGCTAAATTACTAAAAATAGCATGTGACCATTTTTCACCTTTTTGGACTTCTAACTGACTTACACCTCTCAAGTGTCATCATGGACTCCAAAACAACTAAAGAAACCTACAACCAAAAGAGAAAATGCAATTTTTTTGGTGATGCAATATTTCCCTTACACCACTAGATGCTCCTACATCACACCTAGGCATTAGTAAATTCTTTATTTCTCCAATGCCCACCTATATGGGTCTATTCTTGGCAGATGTTATTTTCCTTCACCTGCAAGCATAGTTACCCTACAAAACCCATGTTAAAACACAATACCATGTCCATACAACATAATCATTATTACAAATATTTTTGCATATCCATAATATAAACTATGCTAGGCATTGAAACAATAAATTACACACACACCATCATTAATAAAAGGTCTTTCTAAGGTGGGCTATGACATCCTAGCCCCCTTGGACTAAATGTAGTCCTCTATATTTTCCTTACATTACAATTTTGCTTTAATTAAAATAAAAATAGAAAGTGTCTTTTCATATCGTTCACTTCTTTCCAAGTGGCACTCCTCTCATAATATTGGTCCCATTGGACCTTACATTGCTCTAGATTTTGCTTCCTCATTGCTTTAGAACAAAACTCTAGGATCTTCTTCGATTGCACCTCAATGGCCTCTCAGTATACCATTTATAATTTAGAAAAATCCCACACAAGATTAGGATTAGCAATGTGATGGGTTTCGTTATTATTGATCATTTAATTTTAATTTTTCAAATATAGGGAAATTTCCAAGGCTATATACGATAGAGGAGGTTGGTAGTTCTACAATTTATAAATCAAGACACTTGCTTATCTTATAGGAACAAAGGTTTAGATGGTTCTTGCAAGTTCAAAATATCACTAAATTGTAGAATTGAAACCTACTTATTTTGTAGAATTGAAACCTATTTAAGTTGTAAAATTGAATTGTGCTAAAGGAAAATATAAAACTACATTACATTTGCTAAATTTAAGTGCTATTAAATGTAAATTCTAGAAATTGAGCTACTAAAATAGAATTTTCTAAAGCAAGAAATTATTGCTAAAACTATAAATAAAATATTGTAAATGAAATTTTAGAAATTATATGAGAAATACATAATGAAATAATTTCAACTAGATAAGAAACCACACTCACACATTCACACTTGAAAATAATGCAAAAATACATTACAACATTCTAACAAGAACTGACAACTTTTTCACAAAAAATGAATAAAAATAGAAAACCTATAAAAAATGTAACAACTCCTTCCACTAGCCTTGAGAGTGGGCCCTTTCTCCTAGGTGCATAAAAAGGTCTAACACAAAATGACATGGAAAATACTACACTTTTATTGGAAATTTCTTGCTATCACAAAAGTTGCTGAAAATGCTATCTCCTATTTGCCTATCTGTTATCTAATTTTCTAACCTTTTTTCAAACTTCTTCAAAGTAGGTGGGTGTATTTATTTATACAATTTTTTCCACATCCCAATCCTACGTTCAACAAATGTAAATTAATCTACTTTTCTATTGGCTCCTGATTTGCTACCTGGCTACAATGAACTCAGTCCAAAATTAAGACAAAATCTAGTTTGCAACTAGGAGTGTAGCTATATTTACCTCTAATTTGATGTTAAATATATGAGAAATATATTAATATCATTGGTCATAAATATCCATGCACCATCTTGCTCATTTTATTGGAGATTTGGTCAAAAATCTATTTTTTTGCTCTTTCTATAGTTTTTCTACAATTCAACGACCCAAAAACACACAAACTAGAAAAATACAAAAATAGAATTTTTTTTTTTTGCCTAGGGAGAGGGATACATGAACCCTTCATGATCCCTAACCCACTATTATAATATAAATTTTCCTTGGTGATACATCCCATAAAGTACCCTAACACAAGTCCATTTGTGTAGGTGTATAATGTGTTACTATGGATAAGTCCATTTGTTCCATCATCCTTGATGATCTAGACCTATCACCTTCAGTCCATCGAATATATAAACGTATCTCCATCCCATACACAAATACTTATGTGTAGGTATGTTACAAATATCACGAGGTAAGCTATCCATATTGTCTCCATGACAACCTATCTTAACTATGATGTAATCTCTTCACCACTTAGTCCTTATCTCCTTAAGGGGGTCTCAATTCCCTTAGGTCTCCTATGTTCACCCTAAGGGGTTATCAATTCCCTTAGGTTCCCTATGTTCACCCTAAGGGGTTCTCAATTCCCTTAGGTTCCCTATGTTCACCCTAAGGGGTTCTCAATTCCCTTAGGTTCCCTCTGAGTTCACCCTAGAACTCTACGCTAGAATTCCTATCATCAAGCAATCACACAATAATTCTACTAGTTGCTACCACATCAGAAGGCAATCAAACAATGATAGGTAAAATAAAGCAAGCTCACACTAAAATAGAATATACTACATAACATAAACAAATATATAAATATAGTAAAATTACTTTCACTAACCCAATAGCAATTATCTCATTACTTCTTTGCATAATAAGCTTTTCTACTCAAAGGTATCACATTAACTGCATTGAGCATATCTCCCCACAATTCTATTCTATTGAACATAAGTAAATCAAAGTAAGATACAAATACCTATTCCTTGTCTCCATTGCATTCCTTGCTTCCCTTTGGTTCTTGGAGGGTAGTAGGGGATCAGGATTCTCATGGTTCAGGATAGGCATACCTTTAAATGCATATAATCATTTACTTTGCCAAATTGCAATTATACAATATTTCCATTTATGTTTCTAACCAATTAATTCATAATGGAAATCATAAAAGAACCTTTAATTTTATTTTCACCTCCCCAAATACCTTTGGATAGTCACCCATCATACTATCACTTAGATCAAGGTTAAACTTTAAATTAAATTCATTCATGTCCTAGAGCATTAAAGTCCCATACCCTTAATCTCTAGAACAATCATTTATTCATTCTCTAAACCAAAGCCCCATAACTTCAATTTAAAGAATAAATATTCATCCCATTTTGTTTAAAGCTCCTAAGATAATCATTAATCCAAGGGGTTCTCTTTAAATTAAAACCTTCAGTATCTTTCCACAAAATCAAAGGTTCCTTTTAATCAAAACCTACCATTTACATATCCCATATAAATCAAAGGTTCCTTCAATTAAAAGCATAATATATAACTTCATATAAATAAAATATTATTTTAATTAAAACCCAATCATATATCTTCATATAAATCCAAGGTCTCTTCAATTAAAAGCATAATATATGGCTGCATATAAATAAAAGCTTCTTTTAATTAAAACCCAATCATATATCTTCATATAAATCCAAGGTCTCTTCAATTAAAAGCATAATATATGGCTGCATATAAATCAAAGCTTTTTTTAATTAAAACCCTATTATATAACTTCATATAAATCCAAGGTCTCTTCAATTAAAAGCATAATATATGACTGCATATAAATCAAAGCTTCTTTTAATTAAAACCCTATTATATAACTTCTTATAAATCCAAGGTCTCTTCAATTAAAAGCATAATATATGGCTGCATATAAATCAAATCTTATTTTAATTAAAACCCTATTATATAACTTCTTATAAATCCAAGGTCTCTTCAATTAAAAGCATAATATATGACTGCATATAAATCAAAGCTTCTTTTAATTAAAATTCCTATTATATAACTTCATATAAATCAGAGGTTTCCTCCATTAAAACCCTATTTTATAAAGCTCATATAATTTTAAGGGTAATTTTAATTAATCCTAGTTACAAAGACAAAACATAAAGCAAGGCCTACAGTCAGCACTAATGCTTTCCAAGGCATATTGAAAAGCTATGGTGCTAACTGGTTTCTCATAACCCTGCACTTCTTAGACCTAAGGTGGCTTTCTTTTGCCGAACACGGTGTTCAACTTACACAACGTTGCTCCAATAGTACAGAGCATCCAACGTTGCTTAGGAAACTACAAGCACACACAACGCTTTCTATAGCGCATGATATTTCCCACAAGGAACACAATGTCATTTCCAAACAACACCTAGTGTTGTCATAGCGCATGATATTCCATAGGATATAGCATAATTTCCAAACAACACATAGTGTTGACATAGCACACGATATTCCACAGGACACAGAGCAATTCCAAACACCACACAGCCAAAACATAAAGCAAGGTGCTTCCACAAGGAACACAGAGCAATTCCAAACACCACACAACCAAAACATAAAGCAAGGTGCTTCCACAAGGAACACAAAGCAATTCCAAACACCACACAACCAAAATGTAAAGCAAGGTGCTTCCACAAGGAATAAAGAGCAATTCAAAACACCACACAACCAAAACATAAAGCAAGGTGCTTCCACAAGGAAAACAAAGCAATTTAAAACACCACACAACCAAAACATAAAGCAAGGTGCTTCCAGAAGGAACACAAAGCAATTCCAAATACCACACAACCAAAACATAAAGTTGCTTCCACAAGGAACATAAAGCAATTCCAAACACCACACAACCAAAACGTAAAGCAAGGTACTTCCACAAGGAACACATAGCAATTCCAAACACCACACAACCAAAAAATAAATCAAGGTGCTTCCACAAGGAACACATAGCAATTCCAAACACCACACACTCAAAATGTAAAGCAAGGTGCTTCCACAAGGAACACAGAGCAATTCCAAACACCACATAATCAAAACGTAAAGCAAGGTGCTTCCACAAGGAACACAAAGCAGTTCCAAATACCACATAGTCAAAACATAGAGCAAAGTGCTTCCAAAAGGAACACAAAGTAGTTCCAAATACCACATAGCCAAAACGTAAATCAAGGTGCTTACATTACTCTACCATACTCCAAGATCACACATGCAGGGTGGTTTCATAACTAACCAATATAATTTTCAATCATAGCTAGGCTTAGAACAACCTAAGCTATAGGTCTCCACTATGATGAAAGTCCAGTAACATCGGCTCTTGGTGCATTTCCTATCACTTCCTTTGTTTCTCCCTTCCTCGTTTGTCTCCCTTCCTTACTCGTTTCTTTATCTCTTCCTCCCTGTTCGTCTCCCTTTCTTGCCTGCCTTGCGTGCCCGTCTACCCAGGTGGTTTGTCCATCACCATCTTGAGCCTACTTCCCTTCAATACCTACCCCCTAACCTCTGTGAATTATTCCCATGTTTTCCATTTTTTGAAAATAAATAGCTTTGTAGGCTTTTCCATAGGTTGCACCGTGTAGGAGAGGGATCATGACATTTTATTTTTTATTCTTTTAATATTCAAAGATATTTATAATATCTATATATTCTCTTTATTCAAATGAAAGATCTCTTTCATTTATTTTTAATTAATTAAACCCTTTTAATGAAATATCCCTTATCATTAAAATAATCATTTTTTAATTAATTTTAAAAGATCATAACCACTTTTAATTAAAATAAACACTATCAATTAAAATAACCATTTTTAATTAATTAAATGAAAACTCCTTAATTAATCACAAATGAAGCTTACAAAAGAGCTCTAATGAGCCAATCATTATTTTCTTAACTTCATTAATTAATTTAAAGGCATCTAAATTCAACATAAGAATTTAATTTGTTTTCTTTCACAAGAAGGATGTTTTGTTTTCATTTCCAATATGGCAGTTAACCCTATGCATCTATAATCATCTTGCAGTGGTTCCCATATAGAAACTAAATCACCAAACCATTCAAGTTATGAAGCAGTAGAGAGCATACACATTTATACCATCAATCAAAGAGGGAGTCTTTCCATCGATCCAATCACCCATCTTAGGTAGATATTTTACGATAGCTACTAGGATATCAACTAAAGCTCAAGGTGGTCAACCATCGATGATTATCCCTTCTGTTAATGCATTCCTATATGAAGGTATCTATCTATGTTACCTCTGAGTACCTTAATCATCATTTCCTCTATTCTTTGATACCCTCATTTCTGGTGGGTAACTCTGCATGTTCCACCTATGAGTGTACCTAATCCTGCACACTTGGAAATATGTTAGAGATAACATGCCCTTATAAATCAACTAAATATCACATAGCTAGTTCAATTGTTCAAACTAGGTATCACCACATCTTAGGTTAATACACTGTTTTTTTGATGCCATAAAGTCAGCCAGGGAGGGTCATGGCATACAATAACTCTGAAATGTTAGGTTGCACACCTATCAAATGTTGTTGGCCTCAATTTTATCACATAGTATCACTTCCAAATGCTTGGTGTATCCCTCCCTATTAAATTGTAGTTGGTTTCCTAGATGTTCCAAAGGTACTCTTCCAAATTTTGTGTCCAATTGTATTATGCCCTGTTTTAGCTTCAATGAGGATTCCTTCATGCCACATCATCCTAGAAACTTATTGATGTATAAAAATACTTTAAAACCACTCAGTTAATCAGATTTTATAAAGCCTTTACTTACTAGCTATTTCTATTATGAATTTTTACTGCTAAAATCATGCAAAAAGATGATAGAAAGTGTAGGAAATAGTCAAAATAGCAATACAATACTTCTTAATATTTATTCATGATAAAATAAATATAATAATGTATTTTAATCGTATATTTGGAAAATAACTATATTATTGATAAAAATATAGCAATTTTTTATGTGAAAAATGATGAAATAATGATGTATCACTTAACCTAATGTGTGTCCTCATGCATTTGTTGTGCTATAGGAGCATTTAGATCTAACTCATAGTGAAAAATTCCCCAAAAATTATGGTATCCTGAATGGTATCCTTTGTTTTTATTTAATTCTACCAGCAAATTTTAAAATTGTTGTTCAGGTTTTGGGTTATAGTCAAACTAGAAAGGCACAAGTGTAATGATGGTGTGTGACCTGAACCGTAGAGCTATCCCCTAATGTTTTATTGCCAAGATGACATCTATAAATGTCACTTCCCTTTTGCACAAACATATCAGGTTTGCTAGTGAAATAGACTCTCTCTTTATTAGAGAAATGGGTAGCTCATTCCACCTACTCTTACATATTGTCAATGAGCTATCAAAACTATTTATACAAAACTATTGTAAACAAACCCCTCTCCCTGAGGAACTCAAGATAGGTAGCTTTGATGGTTGGTATTCTCATTAAAGATAAGTTTTGGTTGATGAAAGCTATTGGGTTAGTTTGGATGTGCCTAAGCAAGAGGTCTAGTACTAACTCTATAGTCTTATGTTGCCTTATTTCCTAGTCCCAACACACTTGATTTTGCAATGTTGGAGTGAAAGCTCTAATTTTTATATCACCTATGTATATATGAGATATAAATTGAATATTTTCTATCACTACAAACTTATGCAAGTAAAACTCACATAGAAGATTCTATTGCTCTTTAGGACTTTGAAGGTAATGCACCAATGAATTCTTAATCAGAAGATAATTCATAAGATAGACTAGAACATATTCTCATCACCTACCATATAAAAAATCTCTCCTTAATAAATAAGCTATACAATCTAGCAGGTCTTCTACACTGCACTAGTTGTTCTACAATTAGGTACCAATTTCTTACTTTGGCCTGCAACTCTATAATTTCTACAATTTACCTCCTATTTTGTTCCTCCAATGGCTGCATTATTGCAAAATGTGTTTCTAGTGCATGGTAATAGGCCATCCATATTGCTATAGCTACATTATGATGCACTAGCGATATCGTATGCTACTGAGGTACTATAACAGGTGGGACATTTAGTATTGGAGGGATGTTAGCCTACACTCCTACTTCTAAAGTTTAAACTCTACTAATAGAGTCCACAAGAACCTATTTTACCTCTTATTTAGTTGGTATTTCAATTTTCACAGGTTCAATCCAAATGCTAATAGTTCCCTCTATTAAAATATTCTACTCCAAAACTTTGATTTGACCACTTTGCTATTTTGGAGCTTCTTTTTGCACTTGTTTTTGTTGTTTTGGAGCTACTTTTGTATGTTCCAAAGCTGATTCAAAATATTCTATAGTTTCTTATATATGTTTCAAAGTTTATTCTATTGCAAATTGCTCCTACAAAAACTATTGTTGCTTAGGCTACATAACATTTTTTCCTTGGTGGGAGCTCTTGCCAATATCTATTGGCTCTTTTCCAACCCTCCATGTAAATGCAACTCCTACCTATTTTTGCTTTGCTAAAACAAAAACCATGGAAAAGGTAGAAAAAGGAGGAACCTGCTCTGAGGTAATTTCATCAACTTTATTAGACAATGTTGGAGTGTCCTCTGGTGTATTTTCAATCAAAATTTATCCTGCTAAATAAAGCAAAATTTTAGTTTCTTCTTCCCTTGACATAGAATCTGTAGGTAGATTTTTTAGCTATTTTATTTTATCAAGTCAGGCAACTACTACAACAAATTACAAATGTATTCATATTTTTCCATTATGGTTGCATCTGCCTATTCAATATAATTCTGTTGGGTTTTGATTATCACCCTAGAAATATTCATGGGATATTTTGGTTCATATTTTGTATGGTTTTTAAATTTTGAAGAATATGAGGGTAGATCCATCATAGGTGGAGAATATCCCTCCATAGGTTCCTCATTCTCAATAATTGTCTCCTCATAAAAATCATCCTCATCCTCCTACAAAATTAATCTTCTCCATATTTGTCTAGGTGGTGCAGGAGGTGTTGTTTCCTGAGCTAGAGTAACTTCCTATTGCTTCCTCCTTATACTTCTTCTAAGAGGAGGGGGTGTATGTGAATTTTACTATACCTTAACCTCTTTATCCCCCTATTTAGTAGATTCATCTACAAAAACTCCCTCAATTTGTTTGGTGGACCTCTTAAGTGGTTGTGACCCTATTTTCTGTGTATCACTAGCATGTTTTGTTCTCTCAAATTTTCTCTCTATAGACTTGTTTGTAAAATTGACATCATCTACCTTTGTAGATGATAGATTAACTGTATCAAAATGTTATCTTATTGTATCAGTACTAGAAGACATCTACTATGCCAATTTTTTTCTCTGAGCAAGAATTTTAGCATCCCTTATTTTAATTATCACTCTCCTAGTCCTTGGTTTTTTTAAGGGCTATTTTCAACTTTTCTTTTCTTCTATGCCCTAGTTTTAGTAGATGAATGTGCATGGCAGGATTATGGGATTTTATCAGGCTTAGAAGTAGCCCTATCATCAATGTTTACCCTAGAGATATCTACCCTACTAGTGGTTACCCTATCTGGTTACCCTATCTCCTTGTTCTGGCTCATTCTCAACAAAAAATTGTTCATTCCAAGGTTCAAAGAACCTACTGAAGGTTTGAGAATTTTACCTAAAATGATGCTTGCAAATAAGTTTAATAAGGTCATGGTGTCTAATATATCCTTGCCCTTCCTAACATCTCCTAGCCATATTATGTAATTCATGGTGCAGATACAGGGGGATGTTGAATCTAACCTATGGGCATTGTGTGTCATGTCTAAGGTGGATGAGGATTTTTGTATGATGGTCAGAAAACACAGAAAATTGGCGTTCACAAGTTAAATACCTGATGACCCAAACTACTACTTGTCCCATGGTGTTTTTAGACTAACTCACTTAATACCTTTGCATATATTATTTTTAATTTGGATTGCAGGTTGAGAATCTCCCTCTACTTGAAAATCCCTAACTACTTCAAGGAGTGTTGCTTTAAAAATTATACCTATTTCTACTCCTTGTAGTGGAAAATTAGTAATTTGAATTAATATAAGGGGAGCTACCTTAATCCACATCCCATTTATTATGGATCTATTATTGTAGAGGGTTCTAGCAAATTATGTAGCCAATCCTTTTGAATAGCCATCAAATTTCTATAGAAATGACATCAACCGAACCTATTTAAAAATATACACAATCTTAGGATAACATTGTAAATCTTCTGTGGTATTAGAATTAGCTTTATATTTTCAATGCACTACTATTTTTTCATCTTCTCTACAACTTTACAGCAAGTCTTCTACAACTCTACTTCAACTATGCTTTAATTTTAATGCACTCTACAATTCTACTACACTCAATTTTTTATATTTTCTTAGAATATTTTGATAATTTTTGGTAATTTTTATTTGCATGCAACACTGGTTTACTTGGATTTTATTTCTAGTTTGCACTGTAATACCTATGGTTTTTTGTGATTCACAATATTCCTTAGTTTCATGATTTTTTTGGTAGATAAGATACTAAAGCATTAATACCGGGTTTTCTGAGGTTGACCCAAAACCTTTTACAAAAATCAGCCCAGGGCTGTTGATGAACATGTCCTTACTAAGGATCCTATATATGTAAAATCTACATGCCACCAATTCATGATTACTATGTCATCTTACTTATCATTTCTAAGCATGGAAATCATCTCTCAAATATTGTGTATATTATACTATGATTCACATGCATGAGCTTTCATCATCCCAATGAACTGTAAAGATACATGTCACATTATAATTTGGTTTGCTCAAGAAAATTCAAACTTGCAATATGGATAGAGAGTGTTAGTCTGAAAATTTTTCTTTATTATGTTGATTACCACCATCCCTCATGCAAAAATCAAGACTGGTTGAGTTTAAAACTCAACGGTCTAATTTGCATGATGGGACTATTGCATTATAGGATTCTAACACTATCCTCCTTAATTTGCGCTACTATATGCCTTAGGATATCTCATTCACATGGATTTGTAATAGTCTATGATAATTAGGTATGATGTAAGTGCTTCAAAACATGTTGGTGACATCATTTCAATGGCTTCCATGGTGTTTGTTTGCAAAGTACATATGAGTTGAAAAAACTACTGCAAATTCAACCTTTGGCTGCATGACGTGCCATCACAGGTATTGGATAATAAATATATATATATATATATATATATATATATATATATATATATATATATTTCAAATGCATACCCTATGCATTTTAAAATTCCTCGATGACAACACCTTTTGGATCTACTGAATATTCTAGAGCTCTATCATTTCAAATATCTAAATATTCCAAAGCTTTGTCATTCTAGAGATATAAACCTTTTGAAGCTTCCTAAATTACCATTTTTCATGCTTCCAGACTAAAATTTTATGTGACCAAGGGTAGGATAGGGTATTTATTAAAAATTTTAGCAGGGTGTTTCATATTTTTACCAAATTTGTAAGTATTTTTTGCCAAATATCTAATTATCATACATCAAATGTCAATGCTAACTATGAGTAAAATGCAAGAAACACATACCTTACTATCTTGAAAATTTATCATGCACCTCATAAGTCACTTCTAATGATTGTTAGAAAGCTACATAAAATCTAAAAAAAAATATTACACATGTGCAATAAGTGATATTTGTACAATGATGGATAAATCAAGAAGGCAAACAAGCCAAAAACTGGTTTTCATGTAGGCCTTAATTCAATAGCACCTAAAAAGGTTTTCACTATTGAATTATTATTATTTTTTTAATTTTTGCAAATAATTTTGAATTTAAAATGGGAGAGTATCTTCCATCACATATAAATCTGACTGTGCAATATGTTCTAAAAACTCCTTCCTAGTCGATGGTTTATGGTATACCCGAAGGTGATGTCCACTTACCACTAACTTCCTCCTCGAGTTGTCAATAAGAGAAATATGTAAAGCTCCATTATTGAACACTTCCTCGATATGGTATGGTCTAAGCCATGGAGTTTGTAACTTGCTTGGAAAATCCTCATACCTAGAATCAAACAATAATATTAAATATCCTAATTCAAATTTTCTCTGTTGAATGTGACTGTCGTGCCACATCATTTGCTGTTTGTTGGATTATTTTTATTTGGTGCAATGCCTCCAACCAAAGTTCATCCAATGCATTAAGTTCCAAAAATTTATCCAATTGTACCTACGATAATTCAATACCACTTTCCAAATATGTGCAAAGTGTTAATAACTTAAATTCAATTGAAAAATAAGATTTCTTACCGTAGAATAGTTCATAAGGTGTGAAACCTCTAGTGGATTTCCATGTTTTGTTGTATGCCCAAATTGCTTCTGGTAACTTGTTCATCCAATTATTTCTATGAGAAGCTACTATTTTTGTTAGGATCCTTTCTAATTCTCTATTAGTGACTTCAACCTAACCATTCACTTAAGCATGATAAGGTGATTATTTTCTATGTTTGATCTCATATAATTAAGTGAAATCTTCTAAGAATTTTGATGCAAATTGGGGTCAAAGATCTATGGTAATAGATTTTTGAGCTCCAAATATTTTAAAAATTTGGAAATATAAAAGTTAACAACTTTTTCTTCATGAGCATGTTTGAAAACATGCACCTCAGCCCATTTGGTTACATAATTAGTACATACTAAGATATGTACCTTTTCTTGAGACAATGGGTCAATGGGTCCAAAAAAATCCAACCCCTATTTTTCAAATGGTTCTAAAACCACTTGAGGTTGTAGAGGTATTTCATTTGTAGGTGTGGGATTTATCATTCTTTGGCATGCATCACAATGCCATATATATCGTTTTACATATTTATGAAGAGATAGCAAATAATATCCAATTTCCAATTTTTTTCTAATAGTACTTTTAATTGAATAATGTCATCCTGAAGGTTCATTCTGACATGCATGAAGGACATTATACACCTTGTCTTGTTGAATACATCAATGTAATATGTTATTGGGTCCACATTTGAATAGCAGATTGTTTATCCATGTAAAGTATGGACTTTGTTTTACCAATCGTTTCATTTCTTTTATGGTAAAATGAGAGGGGAATTTTCCTATTGCTAAATAATTAGTAATATCAACAAACCATGGTGATTTTATTGATATTGCAAACAATTTATCATCAAGAAAGACATCCTCTACTAATTCCTCTTCTCCTGTGTTGTTCAGCATAGACACGATATATGCTACTACAGTAGCCTTCCCTAGTTTATTTTCTATTGTGATATCAAAGTCGTGTAGTAGAAGTAGTAACCAATGAATTATTTGACCACTAACCATGGGTGTTTTCATCAGGTATTTAATTATCGAGTGGTTTGTGTGAACATACACTTGACACCCGATAATATAGTGGTGAAATTTATTGATAGCATACACTACCACTAGGAATTATTTTTTTGTGGTAGTATAGTTATTTTTAGAGCCTATGATATTCTTGCTAATATAGTATATGGTATAATGCTCTCCATTTTCCACTTGCCCTAATGCTACTCCAATTACAATATTGGATGCATCAGTTTGAATGTGAAATGGTAATTCCCAATTTGGACCTCTCAACATAGGTGGAGTGATCAAATTTTCTTTTAGATATTCTAAAGCATTTTCATACTTTTTAGTCCATTTGAACTCAAAATCGTTTGTTAGAAATGCAAACATAGGATTTGCAATTATACTAAAATTTTGGATAAAATGATCATAAAAGCCAATATGTCCTAAACAGCTCCTAATATTTGTTTGAGTTTGTGAAGGATGGATTCTAATTATTTATACCTTTTTGGGATCTACCTTGATTCCTTATGATGAGATATTATGGCCATAGACAATGCCTTCTTCCATCATCATGAAATATTTATCAATATTTAGGGATAAATTATAAGTTTCACAATGGATTAGCACCTTGTCAAGATGTTCTAAGGTGATATCAAAGGCTTACACATAAATTATGAAATCATTCATGTATATTTCTATATATTCATTAGTCAATTTAGATAAGATGGCCATAACAAATCATTGAAAAGTTGTTGGAATATTACGAAGTCCAAAACGTAGGACTCTGTTGGTAAAATTTTCACGTAGACAAGTGAAGGTTGTTTTTTCTTGATCTTCGGGTGCAACTTGAATTTGGTTATACCCACTAAATCCATAAAGAAAACAAAAATATTTCTTTCTTGCGAGTGTATCTAACACTTGCTCAATGAAAGGTAATGAAAAATGATCCTTATGTGTGACTTTATTCAATTATCAGTAATCTACACACACTCTCAATTTCTTGTTTTTCTTTAGAATGATAACCAATGGAGAAATTCATCAACTATCCAAAATTAGATAAATAAATACTACTTCTAAAAGTTTTTTGATTTCATATTTTATGATGTCTCGCAAAGCAGGATTTAGTCACCTTTGTGGTTGTCACATGGGTTTTACATCTTCTATGTATATTCTATGAGTACACACATCAGTATCATTTTCTAACATATCCTTGTAATCCCATGCAAAGGCATTGATATGTCTTTTCAATAAAATAAGCAATCTTTCTTCCTGATCATTAGTAAACTAGTTTTTGATATTCAAAAATTTTCTTAGTTGTACTTCTACTTGCTTTGTTCCAAGATGAACAAAATTAACTTCCTTGAATTTTATTATTAAAGGGTTAAGAAGACAATGATGTGGTAAGAGAGAATGGCAAATTTATGTTTCATTGTTAAATTTAATTCTTGATGGAATCATATCTTATATAGTATAATGAATAGGTGATATAATATGATGATGCCATCCATGTGGTAATTTGAAAGGACTATCTTGTAATCGAATCGGTGATAATTTTTATGATTTGTATTCTTCATCATTCCATTATAGGTGATGGACTATGGTTGGTTCATCCTTGAGTCCTGAATCATACATGGTGTTAACCAAAATATTTTTATCTTCAAAAATATCTCTTTCACATGAATTAAACTCTTCCATGTGGTCTTTCACAATTATGGTGGCTAATTTTGAGATAGTTTCTTCATTTTCTTTGTCAGAATTAGGAAACCACAAGTGACCTAAAAATTTAACTGAATGTTTTTTAAGAGGATATAAAGAAATATTCTTTGAATCAATACCATTTAAAATGGTCATATCTCCTAACCTACAATCAATGAAAGTGACTACCATATCAAGTGAAGGACTTCCTAAAATTATCAGATAACCATTCACAAATTTGTAGGGTTATAAAACCAAGAAGTCAACAAGATATTCCCATGAGGAAACTATTATAGGAATATCTTCTACAATTTCTTCTAGTTTAATTACAGATCTATCAACCATTTCTAATATGGTAGATGTAGGATTCAAGTTATTCAATTGTAATCTCTGCATTGTATCCTTTGTCATAACATTTATGGCTAACCCAATATTAATTAGAAAATTGGATATCTGCATTGATATTATGGTTACCGTAACTACTAGACTTCTTGTATCACCATATTTTAGTGGAATAAATTTCCTAGAAAGAAGGTCAACCAAATTTCCATCTACTTTTATAGTTTTGGTAAATGATTTCTTCTTCCTTCCTATTTTTTAACGCAAAGGTATTGAATGGTTTTTTTGATTAATGGTATATCCTTAATAGCCTGTAATAAAGAAATTGTGATGTTTAAGTTTTTTAGTTCCTTTACTAGATCTAATTTCGAAGAGATGTTATATTTCTCAAACCATTCATGGTATGGAATTTTTTTAGGAAGAAGGTAAATAATTTAGAGGTAAGTTAAATGTAGATGAATCTTGTTTATTTTTATTAGTTCTCATTTCTACAATGATAGGTGGTGTAGTTTCAAGAAGTTTCTTTTTTTAACGTAAGTAGATATTACTACAATCAACTACATTTATTATGGTGGTATCATCAGATTCAACCATGTAGATAAGGGTTTCATATCTAGTATTATTGGGGTTAGCCACAGGTTGGGCTGGAAGTGGAGGTTGTTTCACCTACTATTGTTGTGATTGTCATCCTTGAGGAAAATTTTGAGCAGGTCCAGGAAATAAATTTTATGGTGGATTTTGGTATCTCCATTATCCCTAGTATGGTTGGTACTACTATTTATAGTTTTGTCCATGCAATTATGATTGCATCCATGGTGGATTTTTTTGATTCCATTGTGGTTTTTTTTTTTATTATTATGGATTTTGTTGATTCCATTATGGATTTATCCACCCATATTGTGACCATTCCTAAGAGGATGACCATGGAGGTTGATTCCAAGATTGTTGTGGTGGTTCTGAGTAATACCATGGTATAGGCCAAGGATTTTATTCTAAATTTATGGGAAAACATGGGTATTTCAATATTGAGATTGTGGAAAATTTCTCCCTTGTATTTGCTCTACAAAATTGAGGTATTATGATTGTGTTTCCAAGATATTTTTGAGTCCTAGAAGTAAATGACATTGGTCAATGATATGTCCTTTCATACAAATGCTAAAAATAGCAGATATAGAGGTTTTGTTTAATGAACAATCTTGAATAACATGCTTATTTTGGCACCTTGGATAATAAATGGCTAAGGGTTTCATAGATTTAGTTTTTGCATTCATTTCCCCTGACATAGTATTGATATGCACAAGAATATTGGTTTTCAAATTAGAAAATTCTTCCATTAGTTATTTCATGTCACTTTTGTTATTACCCCTCTTTCATGTTCTTTGTCTAGTGCGAGAATAATTTCTACGTAATTCTAAAATATCTTCAATGTCAAGGGTACTCACATCCTCTTCTCCCATTAGATATAATACTTCTCTAGAGTCCAGGGTTATGCATAGTGGTTATTTTTAGCCAATTGGCTAAAATTAGGATTTTTGAAATTTGGAATTGGCTAATATTTGAAACCCTTGACCAAGGCCCATTAGCCAAAAAATTATGGGTACAATTTTTTTCGAGGGTCAATTCACCACAATTTTATAATAATTTGACCATTTTAAGTTTAAATTTCCAACATTACCCCTAATAATAGTTAACCTTATACATGTGTTTTGACACTATTCACCTAGATTTTGAAACTGATTCACAAAATTTTTATAAATACATTTTGGATCTGACCCCTTATGCATAACCCTGCTAGAGTCATCTTGAGACCCCCTCAAAAATATGGCTTTCAACATTTATGGTTCAACAGGTCCACATCTCTTTTGCAGAAAAGCAAATCTATCCAAACAATATTCTATATTTTCATAATTTTCTTGATAATTCTAAATAATTCATCCTCCCCATTTTTCACCTAGTAGTATTCTTGATACTTGTCCAAAAATACTTATTCCATTTCTTTCCAGCTTTGTACTAAATCGGGTGCTAAACTCATAAACCAAAATAAGGTTGAGTATTTGGGTGTGGAAGGAAATACCTTAAGTTTTGGTTATCATTTGTATAATCATATGTTTGGCATACCACTTTAAATTTGAATAAGAATTAGTTAGGATCCTCTGATGCAACTCCCCTAAAGGTTGGTAACACTAAAGGTGAAATGGTTTTCATTGGGGAGTTCTGAGTTAAATTCAATTAAATAGGATATTCAAAGGTCCTAGTAGGAGCAGGGTTGTTACCCTAATTGAGAACATTGCTACCCCTATTTGGGTTTCCTTGTAAATCTACCATTATATCTTCCCAATACATAGAATATATTCATCTAAATTGGTCTGATATTAAGGATATATTAGTGGTAGGTGATGAGGAACTAAGAATTTTCTCTTCTTATAACTCTCCCTTAGGAGTTTCTACACTTACTGAATATGAGGTTTGTAATCCTCTTTCATATTTATTAGGAATCTCAAATGTAGGTAATTCACCCTTGTATTTTGAATACTACCTTCCTATGCTTTATGGGAAATTTGATCGAATGAATCATCTCTTTTATCCCTTGGTTGATTCATTCATCCGATGCTTATATCCTAATATCTAAAACATAGTTGTCAACAACACATCCATGTTTTGTGTAAGTTGTTTATTTCAAGAGTTACTCTAATATTTTTTTGACACAACTTGACATAGTAATAATTTTATGACTGATTTATCCTCTAACAACAACACCAAAAATGATGAGTGTCATTATTGTTCATCATTTAATTTTAATTTATCAAATATAGGGTGGTGTCCAAGTATATAAATTATAGATAAGGTTGGTAGTTCTACAGTTCAAAAATTAGATCACTTGCTTATCTTGTAGGAACAAAGGTTCAAATGGTTCTTGTAGGTATCAAATTATCACTAAATTGTAGAATTGAAACCTACTTAGTTTGTAAAATTGAAACCTATTTAAGTTGCAGAATTAAACTATGCTAAAGGAAAATAGGAAAATATATTATATTTTCTAAATTTAAGTGCTATGAAATATAAATTCTGAATTAAAATCAACTAAATTAACAAATATTTGAAATTGAGCTACTAAAATATAATTTGCTAAAGCACGAAATTATTTTTGAAACTATAAATAAAATGATGTAAAAGAAATTACAAAAATGAAATGAGAAATACAAAAGGAAATAAGGTCATCTATATTAAAAACCACACTCACACATTCACACTTGAAAATAGAGCAAAAACATAGCAAAAATTGATTGCAATATTCTAGCAATAAATTGACAACTTTTTGATAGAAAATGAACCAAAAAAAAAAATCTATAAAAATTGTAACTTCTTCCACTAGTACTAAGAGTGGGACCTTGTTCCTATGTCCAAAAGAAGGTCTAACACACAAAAATATAAGCTCTAACAATCCACTCAATACATCAAAATGAAATGGAAAATATTACACTTTTATTGGAAAATTATTGCTATTACAAAAGTTGTTGAAAATGCTCTCCTATTGCCTGTCTATTATCTAATTTTCTAATATTTTTTCCAACTTATTCAAATTAGTTGGGTGTATTTATTTATATAATTTTTTCTACATCATAATATTATGTTCAATAAATGCAAATTAATCTATTCTATTGTTGGTTCTTGATTTGTTGCTTGGTTGCAACAAACTCAATCCAAAATTAGGATAAAATCCAATTTACAACCATGTGTGTAGCTATATTTGAATTTAATTTTATGGTAAATAGGCTAGGAATATATTAATATCATTTTTATTAAATATCCATGTGCCATATTTCTCATTTTCTTGGAGATTTTGTCAAAAAAAAATTCCTATTATTTCTATAGTTTTTCTATAACAGCTCCGGAATATCAGGCTACACATATCAAATATTGTTGGCTTCAATTTGGTCATGTGGTATTACTTAAAAATGCTTTGTGGATCCCTCCTAATTTATTTTATGGTTTCCAAATGGTTTTATCTTCACTTTTAGTGTTTGTCCTCATTTCCTTATTAATTTGTAGGTGGTTTCCCAAATGTTCCAATGTTGCTCCAGTAGATTCTATGTCTACCTATATTATGCCCTATTTTAGCTACAATGTGGCTTCCTTTATGCCACATAATCCTAGAAATTTATTTTAGGTAGGAAAACACTTTAAAATCTCTTAGCTAATCAAATTTCTTAAAGCCTGTATTTACTAGCTATTTCTATTATGCATTTTTACTGTTAAAATCATGCAAAAAGATGACAAAAAGTGCAAAAAATACTCAAATTAGTAGCATAGTAATTTTTAAAATTTATTCATGCTAACATCAACATACTAATACATTTTAATCACATATTTTACAAATAAATATATTATTGATCAAAATATGGAGTTTTTTCATGTGCAAAATGATGAAATAATGAGGTATTTTTGTGCCTCATCACAATGTATTTCCTAAGAAGTGATACATGGAAAGTTCCATGGAGTTTTAAAAAATTGTATGGAAATATGAATCTATACACCACAATACTGATCTTTTTCATGATCTCAAATGGTCTAACAAAATGAGGATCTAGTTTTGTGGACTTAAGAGCACTCTTCATGGGTCTAACCCTCAAGAACACTCTGTCTCCCACAAAGAACTCTATTGGCAACATTTTTAAAAGGTATAACATTTTTGATGATTGGTGGTTTCCTTAAGCCTCTATATAATAATATTAAGTTATTCCTCTATTTCCCTAACCATGTTCAACCCAAGCACGACTTGGTCCTCTAGATTGTCCTAAGACAAAGGTGTCCTACACCTCCTGCCATACAAAGTTTAAAACGAGGCTATACCCAAGGAATAATGGTGGCCATTATTTTAAGAAAATTCTACAAGGTGTAAATAGTCTTCCCATCAATAATTTTGATCCATAAAATACATGCAAGGCATATCTTTCAAGACCTAGTTCACCCTTTATGTTTGACTATCATTTTTAAGATGTTATGAAAAAATAATGTTTGGTTTTATGCCCATGGCACAATGTAGAAATTTCCAAAACTTATATGTAAACCTAGAATCCCTATATAAAATGATCATTTCAAGGAATTCATCAAATCTAAATATTTCCTTGGAAATTTTTTTAGCCATAATCAATGCATCATCCTTGGTGTTCCTTGGTATAAAATGCACAAATTTAGTCAATCTATCGACCACAACAAAAATTGCATCATGTTGGTACCTATATTGTTTACAAAGCCACTATGAATCCATTGATATAACCTACCACATATGCATGGGTATATCATGTGGATACAAAAATCTTACAATATATCTATGCTTAGCCTTTATTTTCTAGCATTCAAGGCACTGAGTGACAAAATCAATGATATCCCTCTTCATTCTAGACCAATAAAAGTTCTATTTCATGTTTTCTCTCATCTTCGATTCCCTTGGGTGAGTAGTGTAAGGATATATATGCACCTCTTGCATGATCATTCTCCTTATATTGCCTATCTTGGGTACAATTACCCTATCATTGAAGCATAAAATACCATCCTTGATATCAAAATCCATGCTTACTTTTGGATTTCTCCCTATTTTAGCCTGAATTTGGTTGTAATACTTATCTTGAGATTGCATATTCCTAACTTGATCCATCAGGTCCACATGACTTAGAGTTAAATTAGTGATGTACCTTCAACTACTTAGGACATCAACAACCTTGTTTTCCTTTCCATTAATGTATTCAATCCCAAATTCATACTTGGCTAGAAACTCCATCCATCTTCTCTATCTTGCATTGATCAAAGGTTGAATAAATAAATACCTTAGACTTTGATGGTCGGTTCTCAACTCGAAAGGTCTTCCCATGAGGTAATGTTACCAGATCTTAAGAGCATCCACAACTGATGCTAGCTCTAGATCATGTTTAGCATAGTTAGACTCACGCTTCTTGATATTTCTTGACCCATATGCTATGACTGCTTCATACTTTGAAATCATTCCTCCTAACCCTTCCAAATATGCATCTGTACATACTAAGAAGTTACCCTAAGGGTCTGGGATCTTTAATATGGGTATTGTGGTAATTTTCTACTTAAGCACTCAAAAGCAACCTCACACTCACCTATCCACTTCAATGATTTCTCTTTTATTTGAATGTTAGGTAGTGCATAAGCTATCTTGGAATAGTCTTTCACATAGCACCTATAATAATCAGTCATGCCCATGAAACTCCACACTTTAGTAACATTTATGGATATCAACCAATTCAAGATAGCATTGATCATATTTGGATCTACTGCTATCCGTTCTAAAAATATTGTGTGCCCTAAATATTGTACTTCAAACACATAGAAGTCACTCTTAGATAAATTCTTGTAAAGTTAATTCTTTATTAATAATTCTAGCATGATTATAAGATGCTTATCGTACTCTTTTCTATTTCAATAATAGATCAAGATATCATCCAAGAATATAAGGATGAACTGGTCCACATGCTTTCTAAATATACTTTTCATTAGGTTCATGAATGCTACTGGTGCGTTCTTCAACCTAAAAGGTAATACTATAAATTCATAGTCTACATATATAGTTTTAAAGATCATATTGTGGGTATCTTATTCATAGATTCTTAGTTGATGATATTTGAACTTCAAATTGATCTTAGAGAATATTATGGTATCCTTTAGTTGGTCAAAAATATCTTTAATCCTAGATAGGGGGTATCTATTTTTGATGGTTTCCTTATTCAACATTATCTAATTTATGCATAGCCACAAAGAACCATCCTTCTTCTTGATAAACAACACAAATGCACCCCATGGTGACACAATAGGTTTAATCAAACCCTTTTTCAAAAACCATTGTAGTTGCACCTTCAGCTCTTGTATCTCAATGGGATTCATCCTATAAGGATTCCTATGAATAGGTTTCATTATGGGTTTTAGCTCAATATTGAAATCGAATTCCCTCTTAGGAGGAAGTCCAAGTAAGCCCTCAAGAAACACATACCTAAATTCTTGTAGTATTGGGTGTTTCCCAAACACTTTTTTTTTCTCTTTGATTTTATTAAGCTTAACAAAGTAAACTATTCCTCCTTTCCTAATGGTATTATTTAGTTGCAATGTAGAAATAATCTAGGGTTAAAATATCCCTTGCTCACTATGGATTCTTAATCTCTCCTAAACATTTTTGGAATATTATACCCATATTTCTTGGAAATCTATTATGACTCTATGAGCTTGTAACCAATCCATCCCTAAGATTATTTCAAAAGCATGTAGAAACACTACATAAATATATCCTATGGTCGAGCCACTAGGTAGGGTAATTTTGGTCTTAGGATAACACTAATCCATAGAGTAGGTTTACCCAGAACCATACTCAAATTTCAACCCTTGTGCCAAAATATTGGCATTTATGTTATATCACTAACTAAACTATATGAAATAAAGCTATTAGTAGCTCCACTATCTATTACAATATTTACATCTCTACCAAACAGCTTACCCTTTAAGAGTAAAGGAATGGCTTACCCTTCTAATTTCTTGCTACCTATTGTTGTGTAACTCTTATGAGTAGGTTCATTTCCCTTTGAGCTTGGTCCTATTTTGTATGGATAATAATTGGAGTAATGTGGGCCTCCACGATATTAACATCCACCCTTGGGGCCTAAGTGCATTCCCTATTTTTGGCCTCATGTTCTCTCTACTAGTGTTGGGTTAGGCTGCATTTGGGGTTGAGGTTTGTTATTATTGTTACTATTGTTGTTATTGGTATTGTTGTTCCTCCTTTGGAAAATTTTCTTAAATTTTTCTTGCTTCCTGAAATTCCTCTTATGGGGCCTTGGGGAGAATCTATTCATTTGATTCTACTTTATTTACCATTTCATGTAACCCACACTATTTATTTTCTTGAGTGCTAATTAATCTTGCTCAGTCTAACTTGCATAGTTAAAATAGGGCTTTAGATAAGATTCTACTTTCCTAGCAAGATCATAGGCCTTTTGCAATGTTTTAGGCTCATGCATATTCACTTCATGCCCAATACTAGGATCTTCTCCTAAGATAAATGTGTGGATCTTCATATTCTTATCATAGGAGGATACATAGTTCAAAAACTTAACAAAATTTTGATAGTAAGCCTCCACTGTTTTGTTTCCTTGTTGAAGGTTGGTGAAGTCTTCAAATTTATTGGCATATAAATGTTTTTTAAGGAACCTTTCCTTAAAGGCTACAATAAAATCCTTTCACTTTAAGTCAACTATCTCAATTCCTCATTCTTCTCAAAAAGTTTCCCACCAATCTAGTCATGGTCCCTGTAAGTGCAAAGTGGCACATGATGTTTGGGTTTTAGTAGAGTAATTCTTCATAATGAAGTAAGTTTCTAATTCCATTAGCTAGGCCTCAACTACATCACATCCTTCTCCATTGTATTTTGGAGGAACGTACATTCTTTAAATATCTAGCCACTTCCACCTCCAATAGAGCTTTGGCCTATCATTCCCCAGTAGCAAGATTATTTTCTTGCCTAACTTGTAAGTTCTTGACCTATGAATCCTAGTTCACTATGGCCTTCAATAGTTGTTTCTACTATTGCATCTATTCCTGAATTAGAGTGGTTGCTACAGTGAGTTTCTCCACCTCTTTGATAGAATTTATTGAACCTTCATCTTGGGTCCTAGCCTCAAAATTACCCTTTCAGGTTTACCTATTTGGTGGGGTAGACCTCCCTCTTCTCATTATTTGTGCCACTATCCTAGTTACACAAAAGAGAAAAAGTTTAAGTTAGGTAACAATTCCTTCCTTGAAGTGTACCATTAACTACTAGCTAGATACATCATTCTCATAACTAACTACAGAGTTAGATACCAATAGTTGCCCTTACTCCATGTAGAGTGTAAATCTTATTAGAGGTTTATGCCCTCCAAAACTTTTTTTCACCCAGTCTATTTATTCCTAGGTCTTATCTAGGGAATCTTATAGTCCTACAACCATGATATCTTATACTAAATGTAAGAACCCAAAATTTCATCCCACTTTGAGAGAATATTTTTCCCTTTATACACTCGATAGGGATTTACATATCCCTACCCTCCATAAACATTTTCTATAAATTTGTCTACTTACTTAGTATCCTATGATCAAGTTGTTTGTCTCATATTCGCGATGATCCAACTTATCCATTTTAATCCATAAAAATGGGTACACCCATCTCTACACCCTACATAAGTCTATCTACGTAGGTGCACTAAGCATAATTTTAATAAGCTATCTATCTCATCCTCATAATGAGCTAACTTATCTCTTTTAGTCTATCAAAAGGGTACATCCATCTCTACACCATACATAAGTCCATCTATGTAGGTGCACTAAGCGTATTTAGGTTTTGTCTATCCATATCATCTCCATGATGAGTTATTATTTTCATCATTTACTTGGTAAAATACTAATTGTAGATCCTAAACCCAGTTATTGTCTTCGTACGTTTACCTAGGTTTGGATCATAGCAAAAATATTTGGAACAATGTCCTTTGGGGTTTCCATCCCAAAGATATCTCATAATACTTTGATTACTCTTTCTCTTTATATCTCTCTCTATGGTTCGAATCCATGTGAATAATTAGTGGGTATCATCATTTAAATAACTATGTTTTATCATGTTAGGGCTATTAAAAACAATAAATTGTATATACTATTTCTTACACACAACTAGTGAATCTTTTTCTTACTTATAATACACCATTCACAGTTACTAGGAGTAGCATCATCATTGTTCAATAAGCTCTTACCAAATAATTAAGGCATAATCTATGTTATTACAATGTAATCCCTTTTTTTTTAAATATCAACATAGTTTCAATAACCACTTCAACTAAAAATATGATTAAAGGATAAATATGTACCACACAAACACATAACACATCGTACATATTGGGAAACCCTTGAGGGAAAAACCCAGCCTTGAAAAATCCTTTTTATTTCATAAGTTAGGTTATCTCCAATACAATTAATCAAAGGAATTCCATAATTCCTTTCATTGAAACATAATAATCTCAAAATTCTTATGTCACTAAAACATTACTTGATCCTTTAATTCATATAATAATTTTGGTGAGGGAAGTCCCATAACTTCCTTGAATTAATTCCACATTCATCCTTCATATAATGTTTTCACTTTCTTGAAAATAAATACACTAAGGAATAACTTCATCTAAAATACATTGTATCCATTCTCTATCACAAGTACATAACAAGACTATAAGAGAGTACCCCATAATACTCCTCAATAGAATATTGTTAGTACCTTTTCAAAATAGGAAACAAGATCATTTATGCTTTTCCATACATCCTAAAATATGAGTTAAAATATAGAATCCTTTATGGGATCCAAAACTAATTTAAATCCAAAATAAAATGTATTAACATTAATACAACTCCCACATTCTTATCCTAAAATGAAATATATCATCCTTAATGCTTTTTCATAACAAAATTTAACTTAGCCAATAATACCATTCGATACATCATTGTAATATCTTAACCCTAATACCTTTCAATCATAATTTACCTCATCATTAAATATAACAACCTTAGTATATTTCAATCATAACTTACTTAATAAAATATATTATCTCTGGACTATTTCAAAGTTCAAATTTATTTGAAAGAGATTTGATTCCTATTATATACTTAAAACTTAAATTCAAGCAAAATAAAAGATATATCATTTATTATATATTCAATCCTAAATAAAATAACACCAAAATAGTTTCAATAGCCTAAGTAGATCTACCATTCAATGCGGTCCATAAACCTAAAACTATAGTCAATATACCACATAGAAGACCACACCTTAACAACCAAACATAGGTGCTAGTCGATGGTCCACAAGTTATTCAAACAAATCACAATACGGGTAGGATATAGGTGGTTCAATTAGTACATATCCAAGTGCCTAGGCACTTGGCTAACAACTAGGTGAGTCGAAGTCTTCTTAACTTGCTCTAATATCCACCATACGATGTGTGTGGGATATTTGGGCTCAACATTAGAAATTCAAAAGTTGTTCTAATTCACTTATGAGCAAAAATAGACAACCCACTAGCCACACAATAAATCACATGATAGAAAATGAAGTTAACCATTTAACAAAAATCAAAGTCAAGCTGAGGGGAAGTGATGACTAGGGAACACTTGACGAGGGGTGATCCCTCCAACTAGTGTTGGGCTACCTTGCACGAAGGAGCCACCCACCCCTTAACCATTCCCATAATGGTTTCTTAGTTAACGTGATGCTCACCTTATTAAGGTGCAAGAGCATCCCTTGTATCCCGCATGTGTTATAAAAGGGAGTGGAAAGCCTGAAAGGCTTTCTCTCCATCTACACCATTTTGAGTTCAAATACACTGCATAATGGTAATTTTTTGGTGATGCGAGGGCAGTGGTGTTGGCCATAAAATAAAATCATACCCAGTCCTAATTTTAACCTTAGGATTTTATAAAGGGGCGATGATAAGATTAATTATAAGAGACCATTCAGTCTTCTATGCAAACTAGGGTGAGGTACCAATAAAAATATTTGTGATGTGGCAAGCATGGTAATTATGCAAACACTCTTAGGCAGATATGATTTTGGGTAGAATACCTATGTGGTTCCAATCAGATGTCTTCAAGTAATGACTAACAAGACCATTTGATAAGGGAAGCCAGACTAAAGAATAGGGTATTGCAATTGGTTTAAGCATAAAAAATAGGTGATAAGAGATAGAAAGGGTTGCATAATTGACAAGAGTATTAATCTAAGGACATAGATCAATAAGGTATGGGATGAGTCATTGCACTAAGAAAATTACCTAAGAAGATCAGAACAATCTAGAAGGTATCCACTCAGAAGGAAGGATCAAAACAAGCAATACACAGGCACTGAGAAAACTAAAAAAGTCTATCTTTTTTTTTAGAATTAGAAAATATTTGCAAGGAAAAAGGAAGTAGTTATTGATCCAACCTAAACCAGTGTGTGTTATCTTCTTATCCAATATCTCTTTCCAAAAACCTCTAAACTTTTCCTTCCAATCTCCCCTTCTCCCCATTTTTTAGCTTTTCAAAAACAAAACAACCTCCACTTGCTTACCATGCACCCTATCTAAGAATGTCATTGTCTACCTATTTCTCTTATCCTCAATTGGTAGAGGGCAATTACTTCTAATTAAATCCTTCCACATTTTTAAGACCTGATATGACATAATTTCTTTATTCCTCTAAATATCCAATCTCTTTTCTTTTGTTTTGAAATCATGCTTCTTTTTAGAAATTTGGCATGGAGGAAAGAGTTTTACTCTTTAAAAAATATAAAACTCATAATTTATTCAAAAGGGTTATGTTGCTACCAGAAAGCGTTTAAGAAAAAAACATAGTTTCTATTTCGAGAGAGAATGAAATTACAAGGCGGGAACAAGAGGTAAATTGGGGCTCTACGGGGATGGCAGCAGTTTCTGGAGGAGGTATGAAAAACTGGAGGAATGTAGTGATGGCATCAGGTCCGTCATAGAGCGTGCATGCTAGTGCTAGTATTTCATTTAAAAATTATTGGAAGGAACAAGATTTCCCATTGCA
>JAQPPZ010011394.1:0-44640 GCA_028583015.1 Wollemia nobilis
AAGTTTATCACATAATTAATTTCAACTAACTTTCTTACATAGATGATATTGAATGTTAATCTAGGAACATACAATACTTTATGTAGTAGAATATTTGGATATGATTTACTTGGTGTTACACATCCATATCCATGTATAGGATATGTTTGACTGTTTGCAATTCTTAGTCTGTAACCTTTAGCAATATCAAGACAACCAACCCATTGTATATTTTCTATCATATGATGACTGGCTCCTGAGTCAATGTACCACATGTATTCATGATTATATGACATTCCTTTACCCATTTGAAGAAGAAATAATATAGAATTTTAGCTCCCTAATTGAAGTATATAAGCTTGATTTGATAAAACCTTTATTAGTCATGTAGGCTTCCTTATATCTCCCTAGTTATGAATACCTAATTTTAGGTTTTTGAAGAAAGCTTATATCTTCACAACTTGATAATTTTTTGATGGATATTATTATCAAGTTTTGTAGAATTCCTTATGACTCCCAAATATTTGTTGGAGTATGATATAGTGCTTTTGTAAGATATAGTTCAATTTTTGGTTGATTTTGTACAAGTTTTGTAAGGATCAAAAATCAACTTCTTAACTCCTTTAATACTCTTATTGAACTTCTTAAGTCCTTTGATGTTGGATTTATTTTGTCCCTAAAGAGATATTTCTTTAGAAAAGAATATAAATTTCCAACATTGATAAAAATATTTAATAACCCCTTTTGAAACCCTTAGGAATTTTATTCAAGTGTTTCTAATTTTCAAAAAACTAGTTTGATGTTGCAACCCTTATCACTCCCAAATTTAGAAAACTAGAACAAATTAATATTTGCAAATATTAAATGGATTAATTTCAAGTAGAATCCCTTATTGCTCCAAAGTTATATTTTGCAAATATTATATTAATTCCCTAAGTTTTGATTTCAAGTAAATATTGATTTTAAATAATATAGCAACCTTATCTTATAACCTTATAACTCCCTTTTTTAAATTAAAAGAAAATTGAATGAGAAATTAAGACTTTGTACCTTTAAGACATCGGGTGAATATGATAGTGAAACCTTCTTCTTGAGTGCGAATTCCCAAGGCTTTAATGCATTTTGTGAATTATGTTTGATCAAGAGTTTTTTCAACTATACCCAACATGCTTCATATCCCTACCGAATTACAACTGAATTGCTACTAAGCATCTACCATCTATCTGCTGAATTGTACTTGAAATATTTATGATCGTATATTGTCGATCTATTGTGTAGCACCCAAACTCTTTTTGAGTGTTTTCTATTGATCTATCGAGTAGCTTCCACTACTTATCGTGGTGTTTTCAACTACTACACTTGCTTTCCAAAGTCCAACTCATATTTAATATGATATAGGAGTGACAAGTGTCATTGTATGAGTTTTTGAATGCTCATGGAAGCTTCAACATGGTTGGTGGAGGTGTTGAACTCACTCCACTATTTGTGACAAGTGTCACCTTTGGTTTGAAAATATTTTTGATTCTCTCTTGAGTGTTGTCCAAGAAACGCTTCTTCCTCAATATCTCCAAACTATCTTTCTTGTAATGTATGTCAAGATGTATGTAACTCCATTGCTTGGATTATGGGTGCCAAGAAGTGTAACGTCTTCTTTGTGAGCATTATAGAGAATATTTCAAAATATGACAAGTGGTAGTTGCATGCCTTTCTTTCTATTAATTCTTATATGAAGACTCCAATGCATTTTTCACCTTAATCCTTGTTGTTTTATGTAGATGCTGAAGTATCTCCAACTAATGGTTGAGTTGTGGTGGAGATATGGTAGAGCTTTGATGCAGATGTGGAGTAGCTTTGGTGGCCCTTGAATGGAGTCCAAATGACAGTGCTTGGATGAATAATCCTTGATGCTTTACTCTATTGTTAGCATTTACTAATGGTAGAAATGCTTTGATAAGAATGCTCCTTTCCTTTGATGTTCATTGGATTTATCTTATGCTTTGTACATTGCTTGATCTTCTTCTATGCTTTGTCTTCTACAGGTTTAACCATACAAGATGAGCCACTTTAAGTGGCTTCTATTTCTTGGGTAGAGTGCTTATGTTTAGTCATTTCTTGGTTGTTTTTCCTATGTTTATTGTGCCTTTTTGCGGCACATTAAAATTTTCTTTTAGACTATAAAAAAATAGATTGAAATTATGCTATAAAATGTACTATAGTATGTACATAAATTTCCTTTGATGCACCTTCTTTTGCACTCTTATTTCAGATGAGAAATTCTAGTTTTATGGTAGATTTTTCTCTTGCAATACAAGGGTTTTGACTTTGTCTTTTATGAGTAGACACCTTCCCCTTTTTTATTGGACACTTAGATAAAAATTCCAAGATTAGATAATAATAGATAGAAGCTTTTTTATTTTATGCTATTTTTTGCTATTTTCTGCACTTTCTTTTCTTGAATTCAATACTTTAATGCTTTGGGATTTGAGACTCACCAAGTCTTATCCTTTAAAGCTTCTATTTCTGTTTTTGGTTAGTTGTGTTCTTATCTAGGTTTTGGAGTATTATAACCTTTTTGGATAGCTTCTTTAGGCCACTATGAGTTGCAGATTTATGTGCTTCAATAGTGTCTTTAGACACTTGATACAAATCATTTTTTGTGCCCTTTAAGAACACAAAACTATTTTCTTTTGAGAGTAGTGTAATAGTACAAGTTTTTTATCTTTTAATGCACTAGGATTACAACTTATCACTCCAATAAACTCTCAAATTAATGCACTAAGAATTTGCTGCAACTAATCAAGAATAACCTAAAATGAATTTTTAAGAGTTACTCTGCAATTTCACAACACTAATATTATAGAGCTTAGTCTTATTTTTCTAAAATAGATAATAGGTAGCTAATAGAAGCTAATTTGAAATCTAATAAATCCTAATAAAAGTACAAATGAACCTTAAAAAGAACTTTTTCGTTTTACACTTTCTAAGACTATAATCCAATTTTCTATTTGTAACTTTAATCTAAATCCAGGTGCTTCTAACAAATCTGATAGGTAAATAAATTAATAAATCTATTTGCACAAGAAAATTGCATACCTTTTTTTTGTAGCTCTTTTATTGCTTTTGTAGAGGATGTAGATCTTTGTGTCTAGAATCACCAAGTTGTTGCTATGAGAATGTCCTTGTAGCTCTTTGTAGACTATCTTGAATAGCTTCTTCTTCTTCACCATATGATGGTATCGACCTTTCTTTTACAAGCCTAGGATTTTATGGCTTGTTCTCCTCTTTTGTTATCCTCCTTTTGATATAGATTTGGAGAAGTATTTATCTCTAAAGTGATGCCTTTTTTTTGTGAGAGTCAATCTTCAAATATTCAAGATTTGGTGAGCTTATTTTATCTTCAAATTGTCTTATTGATTTTTGACTTCAAGTAGGATATTCTTTTGATATTTGGTACTCCTTGTCAAATTCTTATTCTTGGATTTGGCACAACTTGCAAAATTCTTATTCTCAAATTTGGAACTCCTTGCCAAATTTTTCTTCTCTTGGGTTTGTTTTTGGATGGCAATAATTGTCCCAAGTCCTTCATTATCAAAGGCGTATCCTTGATAGTGGATTTCTTTAATGGGTTCTCTTTTGAGAATATCTTTAGTAAGACTATCATATTTTTTGAATGCTCGATAAGACCTTCTCAATATCTTTAATATATCAAATTTTGGTCTTCCTTGAGACCTTTTCTTCAACCTTATGCTTTTGGAAGTGTTGGTGATGAGATATACTTTTGGATCACTGATTCTGCTACTTCTGGATTTAAGTAGGACTCGCATAGTCCTTATTCTCATTCTCCTTCCTTGATTGGAAGTTCTATAATGAGATCTTCTCCTAATCTCTTTGATTTTGCTTCAGGTGCTGGATTTATTCTAAAGAAGATACCCTTCCTAAATTTCTTGTAGGAAGTTTCCCAACTCACTCAATCTTCTTTCCTTGCAACAAAGTATTAGTATTGAAATATTTAGTCTACCTTTGAATCTGATATTATCTACAAATTTATGATCAAGTATTCTATAGCCTTTTTTTTTAGTACCAAGGCTACTATGGCCCTTTTTAGTATCAAGGCTATTATGGCCTTTTTCAATATCAAGGCTTTTGTGGCCTTTTTAGTACCAAGGCTCCTATGGCCTTTTGGTATAAAGACTTTTGTGGCTTCTTCTTCAAGTATCCTATGGCCTTTATTCATGAAGTTATTAGATTCAACAATGGATATCTTCAATATCCTGACTTCACCATATTCACAATATTTTTCTCTTGCACAATGAAGCAATCTCTTCACTATGAGGGTACGCTGACCTTCGAGCAATGAAGTTGGAGTCTCCTATATTTCTATCATAGGAGTCCTAATACTCTAAGAATTAGTTTTATGCAAACAAAATAAACTTTAGGCACTAGTTAGAAAATTCTAGATATCTTTGATAATCATCACTAAATTATCTATCAATCCAATGGCTTGAATCTTGAGTCCTGGTATTCATGAGTTTTTACTAAAACTCTTGTGGAAAGACTCTAATCAGTTACAACCTCAGTATTTCCTAGAATTGATGCTTCTTTCAGTCCTCACTCGTGACTCTCCAATTAAATCATGGGCTTGGGTACCAATGTTCTTGAATCTTGATCCACAATAATAAATTTACTTTACATCTATTTTTACACATAATTATGTATGGCCAGGTTTTATCACAATTGAAGTTAAAAAATCAAGAATTTATTGATTTTTCAAGTAAATAGAGAAGAGATATAATATTAGTTTGCTTAGAGAAATGGTAAAATATATTTTTTATTTTGATGGTACATATAAATATGTGGAAGGTGAATTCATCTATGTAGACATATTGGAATTTAAATTCAAACTTTTTTTTATGTAATGATTTTGTGATGGTATTTTATATGGTTTTTTTTTTTTTTTGATAGTGGTGAAAAATAAGGGTTTTGTAGGGGCCCCAACCCTATTACAGGGTTAAGTTAGACAAGGTTACAAGATAAAAATCAACCTCCTCCCTGAATATCATGATACAAAAGCAAAGTTGCAAAAAAAATCCTAAAATAAAACCAAACAAGAAACAACACTTTGATTGATATCAAAATATATTTTTATAAAGGGAGCAAAGGTTGACCTGATTGTTGTTTATTCCTCCCGTCCACAACAATAGTAGTAGCAATCACTCCAATTATCAATAATAGGATAACAAAGGTAGGAACAACAAAATTAGAATCGCATTACAGTAGCATTCGCTAGAACTACAACTATTGTAATAACAACATACAGTCACATTAGTAGCACCAAAAGACCCCAAAAGCAACAACAATACCGACAACATCAGAATATAACACCCTATGGAATAGAATTTTCTTCTACCTATGATGAGGTAATCCTTAAAAGAGATAAGGGAAAATTATTTTCCCATATCTTCCTTTGATCAAAATGAACTCCAATGTTTTCCAAACAATCAATTCCAATATTTCCTTCCCAATATATATGTAATATCTTCATATCTATCATTTATTTTAATAGGGATGAGGTATTCTTAATTAAACTTGACACCTACGAGTTATCAACTTTTCCTTTCATAAGATCCCTAAGAATATTCTTATAACCTAAGGTGATTTTTATTTTAAAATGGGATGAAGTACTCATATATACATATATATATTGAAGAACATGTGCTTATACTGAGAGGGGGGTGAACAGTATAATATAAAACTTTTTTTTTAATCCATATGATAATATCAACAGTAATAAAGTAGTAAACATCACACAAAGCATCACACACATGAGAGACATGATTTAACATGGTTCACCCAATGTGGGCTACTTCATGGAGAAAATATTCCTTATAAACTTTTCTCAAATATATTATTTTGAGAATCCTTTCCCTATTACATTGTTTATGGACCTCTATCCAAAGGGGACACCAATCCCCTAATCTCAATCTCAAATATATACTAAACATATTCCTTCGGTCTAGCACAAATTTGCTCAATCTATGTCTCTGATCTACACTAAACATTGTCCTTCGATCTAGCACAAATATACTCAATATCTATCTCTGATCTATACTAAACATAGTCCTTCGGTCTAGCACAAATTTTCTCAATATCTGTCTCTGATCTGCACTAAACATAGTCCTTCGATCTACCACATTTTTTCTCAATATTTGTCTCTGGTCTGGCACAAACCTGTCCTCAAATATGCACCAAACTTTTTCCTCAAATTTATCCTTAAATCTATCCTCAAGCCTTAACACAATACTTGAATCAATCACAAATCAACTCTGATATATTTGCCCCAAACCTTAATTCAAGGTTTGAAAAAATCAATCAATCAACTCTGCTCACAAGTCTTCCCCAAGACTTGTCTCTAATCTATCCACAATTCCTCTCTAGAACTTGTCCAATCTGGTCAACAAGTATTTATCAAGACTTACCTAAAATTTGTATTGTTAGCTTTCAAAAAAATTTACTTCACTCAATGAAAACTTAGTCAACAATGCTTATCAAACAATCTCACATAACATTGATACCCATGATATTTCACAAACCCTAGTTCAAGCATATGAAAGCTTTTCTTCAATATTTCTAACAATGCTTATCAAGCAAGGTTTTTGTCATCAACTTTCACTCATAAAAACCTTCAACAATCAAACTCAACAATTCTTACCAAACAATCATTTTCACTCCAAATTAGCATTCACAACATCCAACAATCACTCACAAAGAATATGTGCCTATACCCTTTTGTTCGATGAAGAAGTGCCCTTAAAAATTTGTCTCAATCACAATTATTCTTTTTGCCAATTTTAAGGGTTAGGTAGTAAAAACCTTCTCAGAATTTTAATCAATAATTTTCTCACAAATTATTTTCACCATCCATAACATGATAACTCAAATAACCTTATTACTCCTTTCAAATATTAAAAAAATAAAACTTTATTTTGAAATAACATTCAAAATTATCTAACACCTTATCGCTGCATTCAATATTCTAATCACCAAAAATCACAATATAAAAATTAACTTTCACAACCCTTTTACCTCCCTAAAAACCTTATGCCTAACAACCTTGGCAAAAAAAAAATTGAAAAATTTAAATACCTTTTGCCCTTGGTGGGAATCGAACCCACGCTGTGCTTCCACCAACACCCTAGCCACGACTCCAACCATCGTGTGAGCTAGGTGCTCACCTTGGGAGAAAATATCACCATGTGCTCTAATATTGCACTGCTTCCTATGGTGCCCAAACAAAACTCTCACTAAAAACGACCACCAAGATTCGATCACGAGTCCTCCCACTTCCACCAGGCCAACCCGTTGGATGGATATGAGGCTTATATCCTCACCCATTTTATTCCTTTCATTGGTGCACACAAGACAAAAAATACTTTATCTTATTCCTCACACGAAGATCACATAAATCGCATATATCGCAGGCAGGAGTAATTCAAACGAAGGTAAGTTATTTGCCACTAAAGCATATGGTATTTATACCATTATGCCACTATAGATTTTAGACATCGACGGTGTAATTATTCATGATGTCGATGCATTTCTTTTTGTCTTGCAACCTTAAATTTAGGGTTAATTAAATTATATTATAATTTAATTAATAGTAAAATTATTATAATTAACTTATAATTAATTTAATAACCATAGGGTTAATTAAATTAAATTACAAATTAATTTATAATGAAATTATTATAATTAATTTATAATAAATTTAATTTCTTTAGATCTTTCCATTAGACCTTTAATATCATAATAAAATATTATAATATTATTTTTCTTGGCCTTCTAACTTCTCCTATAGACCTTATTTGATCACCTTCTTATTTTTTAAACTGATTCTTGAAATCCTTCCTCTTGCACTGCTCACTGAAACTGACTTTTGACATCAATGACAACAAATCTTGCTCATTATTCCAACAATCTCTCCCTTTATCATTGATGGCAACCCATTTTACTTTTACCTTTCTCTGTTATTCTCCTCGTGATAAATTGCTCCCCCTGATTGAATGCTCTCCCCCTAACTCAAATCTCTCCCCCTTTTTCATCAATGGAAAAGGGTCACCTTTTGGGCTTGGGGCTAATAATGAGACTCTTAGCTTAGCCCCTTTCCCACCTCCTCTTGAGGTGGTTAATTTTGGGGTGGGAATATAACTACTCCCAAATTTTCTCATAGATACTCAAAAATCTCTTTCGAAAGTGGCTTAGTGAAAATATCCGCAATCTGCTCCTTTGTAGTAACATATTCCAATTTGACCTTTTTATCTGTCACCTACCCTCTCAGAAAATGGTACTTAATCAAAATGTGCTTTTTCCTTGAGTGCATCACTGGATTCTTTGAGATATTTATAGCACTTTTATTATCACATAGTATGGGAATAGGATGATCATATTTTATCTTAAAATCCTCTAGAGTTCGCTTCATCCATAATACCTATGTACAACTGGAAGCCACTGCAATATACTCTACCTCTTCTGTAGATAATAAAACTGATGCTTGTTTCTTTCTTAACCAAGAGACCAAACAATCTCTAAGAAAGAATGCTCCTCCACTTGTACTTTTTTTGTCATCAATATTGCCAGCCCAATCTGCATCTGTATAATCTATGATAGTAAAACTGTCACTTTTGGGATACTAGAGCCCAAAATCCATAGTCCCTTTTAAATACCTGAGAATATTTTTTACTGTTGTTGCATGTGTTTCCTTGGGTGATACCTAAAACCTTGCCACTAATCCCACTACCTGCATGATATCTGATCTAGTAGTTGTGACGTACAATAAACTACCAATCATAGATCTGTATAATTTTTTATTTCCCTCTATAGATTCATCATTTTTACTTAACTTACATCTTGTAACCATGGGAGTGCTTATTGGTTTGCACTCTTCTAACTTAAATTTCTTCAACATCTCTTTTGTATACTTGGTTTGTGAAAGGAACACCCCTTTCTTTGATTGTGAAATTTGTAGTCCAAGAAAGAAGGACAACTCACCAAGCATAGACATCTCAAATTCATTTTGCATGCTCTTTGCAAATTTTTGACACATCTTATCATTGTTTCCACAAAGATGATATCATCAACATAAAAAACCATAATTAGTAAGTCATTTTCATCATTTTTGATGTATAAGTTACTATCCACTATTCCTTTCCTGAAACCCTATTCCTGTAGGTACTTATCCAATCTTGAATACCAAGCTCTAGGAGCTTGTTTTAATCCATAAAGTGTCTTTTTCAATCTGCATACATAGTCTGATTTATTAGTCAAGTTGAAACCTTATGGCTGCTTAATGTAGACCTCTTCTTCTAAAACACCATTTAGAAAGGCTGATCTAACATCAATCTGATATACTTTGAAGTTTTTGAAGCTTGAAAAGACCAAGAACGTTCTGATAGCTTCAAGTCATGCAACTAGAGCAAATTTCTCATCAAAGTCAATTCCCTCTATCTGTGCATAACTTTTGCACACTAATATTACCTTATTTTTTATCACCTAACCATATTCATTTAATTTGTTTTTGAATACCCACTTAGAACCAATCACATTTTTGTCCTTTGGTCATGGAACAAGTTCCCAAGTCTTGCTTTTTATACATGATCTAATTCCTCATCCCTTGCCTTAATAAAGAACTTGTCTTCACTTGCCTTATTGAAGTCTTTTGGATCAATCTTAGATAATAAAGAAAAAATTTCTTGTTGATATGGTGTTATTATCCTTCTCCTTATCTGTCTCTCATATGGATTCCCAATGATTAGTTATTTTGGATGATGTTTCTTTACATACCTTGATGGAGTCTTAGGAAGAAGTATTTGTGTTTCTTCCTCTTATTCATCAGATTCCTTACGAAACTTTTCTTGACAAATTCCATCTTCCTAATACACAATTTGTTGAATCAGTTCTCTTGAATCTATTTTTCCATCAACGGTTACATTTATAATTTCTACAATAGTAAGTTTCCTTTTGTTGTAGCATCTGTAGGCTTTACTCTTAGTATAATAACCAATAAAAATACCCTCATCACATCTTGGGTCAAACTTGCCCAAGTTTTGTTCTTCCCATATTATGTAACACTTACTTTTAAAAATCTTGAAGTGTTTTACAATGGTCGGTCTTCCTTTCCAAAGCTCATATGGAGTCTTATGATGGTTTACCCTTATTTGTGCTCTAGTGATTATATATATTGTTGTGTTGATAGCTTCCCTCCAAAATCCATTTGAAATCTTGGAATCATTTAACATAGCTGTAGCCATATTTTCAACAGTCCTATTTTTCCTTTCAACTACTCCATTTTGTTGAGGAGTTATCGTAGTTGAGTATTCTCTCTTGATTCCATGTTGTTCATATAGGTCTACAAATTAATTTGAGGTAAAATCTCCTCCTCTGTCATATCTCAAGCACTTAATCCTTTTGTCGATTTCATTTTTGACCCATTCTTTAAATGCCTTGAATTTATCAAAAGCTTCTGACTTTTATTTTAGGAAAGCTACCCAAGTCATTCTTGAGTAATCATCAATGAACAATATGAATTAACTTTCACCTTGAATACTTTGAGTTTTGGTAGGACCACATAGATCAGTATGTATTAGCTTTAATGGTTCTGATGACATATATCCCTTTGATTTGAAACTTGTTCTAATTTTGTTTCCATATTGACTAGGTGCACAGATTGTGTTTTGTGGCCCTTTTATCTTGGGTAAATCTCTGACAGCCTATTTATTTCTTATGTTGACTATGTTGTCAAAATTCAAATGACCCATTCTCCTATGCAACAACAAACTCTCATCTTCTTGTAATAGAAAACACTTTCCACTTTAATATCACTAAGCATATAGAGGTTGTTTGGAGTTCTACTTGAATTTGCAATGAATTTTTTAGTTTCTGACTTTCTTATCTCACATTTATTTGGATGAAATGTAACCATATGACCTTGATTACAAAGTTGACTTACACTTAGCATATTGTATCTTAATCCTTTGACATATAGTACATTTATGTTCTTGTTTTCCCATTATCTAAACTCAAAGTTCCTCTTCCACCAATTTTTGTTGATCCATTATCACCAAAACTTACTTATCCTATATTAGTTTCTTTCATTTCAATAAATTTGTCATTGTCTCTTGTCATATGTCTAGAACAACCACTATCAAGATACCATTTTTATTCTTTATCCTTAGCATGAAGAGTTGTTTGAACTAACATTGATCTAGCTTTTTCATTTCTATTTTTTCCTAGTTGTGGAGGTTGTACTCCTTTTACTAGACTCAGGAAGTATCATATTGCACCATCTATACTTGTGCCCAAAATTATTACATTCATAACATATGATATCATTATTCATAAGAAGTGCAAAAGAGTTGAAATTTCTATTTATCTTATTTTTCACACTAGTGCAGTATACAAATCTATGACCATATTTGTTACAAGAAAATCAATAGCCATGGAAGAAATTATGTAACCTATTTGGATGCATTTTAAAGTGTGGTCGAGTGCTTCTCCTTTTGTGATTCACTCTCATCCATGGTTCCTATTTTCTTTCTTCTTTCCTGATGTATTTTCCTTTCGGGGTATGGGTGACAAGCTCATTTTTGTTTGATGTCTCTACTTCTTGAAAGTTGGATTCCTTTTTCTATTTTCCTGACTTTATATATTTTAATGGTTTGGTCTTTTCTACTTCATGTCTTAGTGATACAATTTCTGTTTCCAATATTTCACATTTTTTTTCTCTTGCTCTTAATATATCTGTCATATCTTGTTCGATTTTCTTTCCCTCTTATACCTTTATCTTGAGTTTTGTGATATTCTATAGAAGTTCTATCCTTGCTTATCCATATTCTTGAATTTGTTCCTTGAGTTCTTCTCCCTAATCCTCTAAAAATTCCTAAGAGAAATGAAGTATTCCTCTTTTATATCAAACATGGTTTCTTCTTCATTTTCTAAAGTCATGTGTTTTTTAGATGGATCCTTCTCCAAGTCGTTAGTCTTTTCATGGAGAGACCCGCTCTAATACCAATTGAATATCATGTGCTTATACTGAAAGAGGGGGTGAACAATATAAGATAAAACTTTTTTATTTTCAATCCATATGATAATATCAACAGTAATATAGCAGTAAACATCACACAAAGCATCACAAACATGAGAGACATGATTTAACATGGTTCACCCAATGTGGGCTACTCCATGGAGAAAATATTCCTTATAAAAATTTCTCAAATAAATTGTTTTTGGAATCCTTTCTCTATTACAATATTTATATACCTCTGTCCAAAGGAGATACCAATCCCCTAATCTCTGTCTCAAATTTGTACTAAACAAAGTCCTTCGATCTAGCACAAATTTTATCAATCTCTGTCTCTGATCTACACTAAACATAGTCCTTCGATTTAGCACAAATCTACTCAATCTCTATCTCTGATATGCACTAAACACAGTACTTTGATCTAGCACAAATCTACTCAATATTTATCTTTGATATGCACTAAACACAGTCCTTAGGTCTAGTACAAATATGCTCAATCTATGTCTTTGGTCTGGCACAAACCTTTCCTTAAATATGCACCAAACTATGTCCTCAAATATTTCCTCAAGCCTTAACACAAGGCTTGACTCATTCACAAATCAACTCTGCTAGATTTGCCCCAAACCTTAACCCAAGGTTTGAACAAATCAATCAATCAACTCTGCTCACAATTCTTCCCCGAGACTTGCCTCTAGTCTATCCACAAGTCCTCTCTAGAACTTGTCCAATCTGGTCAACAAGTCTTTATCAAGACTTTTCTGAAAGTTGTATTGTTAGCTTTCACAAAAGCTTACTTCACTCAATCAATCACTCAATGAAAACTTAGTCAACAATGCTTATAAAACAATCTCGCATAACAATGATTATAAAAGATTGACCGTTTTCTGCCCCAACGGAAAAGGGATTGGTGTACGAACCAAAAAAAAATATGAAAGATTGACCGTTTTCTGCCCCAACGGAAAAGGGGTTGGTGTACAAACCAGAAAAAAAAAAATGAAAGATTGACCGTTTTCTGCCCCAACGGAAAAGGGATTTTTGCGAAACTGTAATAATTTTTTTTTTTTTTTTTTGAAAAAAAATTTGTAACAAATTTTTGTTTTGTTGTTTTGCAGCTTAGGGTGTTAGAGGCATGACACCGATTCTCCCCTATCATTCCGGGGATGAGGAGGTCATTGTCCCAGGAAGACTGGGAGATATTGGAGGCAGTGGGGCTAGCGAGGGCGAGGGAACCGCGGAGGTTCCCAAGCGCAGGGAGGGTCCCCGCCTTCGATCTGACAGTCGAAGGCGAAAGGGGAAAATGGCACGGTAGGCTTCGGGGAGCGAAGATGACGGAGATGATGGCGGAGAGGGCCTAGGAGAGGCCACAGGAGAGGCTAGGGAGGTACCCCCTAGCGGGCTCGAGGACGAGCTGGCACAGCTGCAGAGCAGATAGCAGAGCGCGATGCTATGCTAGCTGCTCGGGACGAGAGGATAGCTCGACTGGAGCAGCAGGCAGCAGAGCGGGATGCCCTGTTAGCTGCTCAGAAGGAGAGGATGGCCCAGCTATAGGCGGACTTGGATGGAGCGACTAGGGTGCCCCAGGATGACAGGGTGATGAGACTCCAGGCAGAGCTAGCAGAGCGGGAGCGACGACACGGGATAGACATAGCTAGGCTTAGGTCTAGGACTCGTTACATTGAGGCTCTGGAGGACACATTGTTTAGGCATCACATTGTGTTGCCTGATCCTCCATCCTCTTCTGTCTCTAGGCGTAGTGAGTCTAGGCACACCACTAGGTCTAGGGCTCCTACTAGGTCACAGGGGTCCTCTTTTGATGGTTAGCTTAGTGCTTAGATGCACTCTTTATGAGCCTTGGTGCTCTATTGTATTTTGTAGCCTTTTGGCATTCATTGTACGTTTTGACCTTTACACATACATATATATACATGGCTTTTATTTTTAGTGTTTTACTTTCTTTTGTGTGAATGCCTATGTTTTTGTGATGCATGTTTTTATATGTTTTAATGCATATGTGATGGAATGGAATGCAAAGTTATAGATGATTAATGCGAGACTAAGTAAATGAAATATGCACTAAGAAGCACTCATACTTTTAGATAGTTAGATTTAGCCAACTCGTTATCATAATTGTTTAATCGGGGGCACCGAACTTGGTGGCTTGTGAATGGATGACGTATGGAATGACATGAATATGGAAGAAGATATGGAGGTTGATATGGAAGAAAATATGGAGGAAGACTGTTTTACAAAGACTCAAACATGCTAGTGGTATCAAACAAACTTACTAATACTGCCTAATTCAACTAGGACCAAATGTGTGTGCATGTGAGTTCATTAACCAAATCGAAAGCATGGTAGTGACTCTAGGCAATCAAAAACTTGTGTGTGTGCAAGTGTGTTCATTAACCTCATCTTGCATAAATTAGGTAACCTTGTTATGGAGAAGACCCCGAAGCTAGTTTGTCCGTATGAGCATTCAGAGGTCTCTTTTTGAGGAGAGACATGTCGCCACGCAATGAGTATACTCCACTGCCAGTCAAGCGTCTATAGCCCCGGTGAAGGTTAACTCCATAGTCCATGTTGTTTTTGACCTTTGTAAGCCTTGGGGATGACTACCTATCCGTATGATCGGACAAGTAGTACGATCCTTACAACTTATTTGGGATCAGTGGTGTGTGAAAAATGTTCATTTCCTTAGAGCTTTGGGGAATCGGATTCTCAACCGAAGTATGATGAGAATTTTACCCTATCCTTACTACTCTGTTTATATTTATATTTTGTGATTGCTTGTGATAGTGGTAAGAACCACTATTTTATGGACTATGTTTGCATGATAGGACAAACGAGGATTACCCTTTTCACTTCAAGGCACAACCCAAGGATGGTGTTATCTCTCTTTGACACAAGATGTTTTTAAGATGTGAAAATGTGATAGGTTCAAGACCGCTTTTGAAATCATTTCCCAATACTCAAGATTTTATTTAGTGTCATTTGTGATATGGCCCTAGAGAATTTTGACATGCATTTCAAAGTTTGCTTAAAACACTAGGAATGGCTGAGTGACTGAAAACATTTTGGCAATGTAAATATGTGCAAATGGAAAATGGGTGTACGAATGACAATTCGGTTTGATGGATTTTATGAAGGTGCCCCTGATTAAGGCAACATGACTTTTGCTTGACCAAATTTTATATCCAAAAGATAGAATGGTCTCTAACATGATATGCAACTATGGCTGAAAATGAAATGTTATGGTTTTCAATGAGATGTATGCATATGAAATGCAATGTTTTTGAATGAGATGTATGCAACTAACAATGAAATGCAAATTCTTTTTATTTTATTTGTTTTTTTTTTTTTTTTGTACAAGCCATGTATATATGTACATATAAAATTCAAACTATGCGTAGAATGCTCTTAAGTGTATAACGACCTTGCTCTCGTCTATGTCCGCCTGGAAGACTTCTGGCTTAGAAGATGAAGGTGAATGTGGAGGTGAAGGAGGAATGTAGTTGGCGGAAGCCTTTAACAATTCCTCGAAAAGGATGAACTCTGAAATAGATGGAGGGGATGAAATCCAATCCATGTCAATCAGGCTTGGGTTGATCGAGATTGGCTTATCCGGATCATATGGATTATGGAGTTGGGTGAATAAGTCTTCAAAATTCATTGTCGACTTATGGAAGAAAAGATGGGCGGAATGGAAGGAAAAACCGGTGAAGACCTCGGAAGACTTGAAGTGCAAAACAACATAGTTTTTCAGTTTTTTTTTTTTTTTTAGTTTGAGTTTTTTTTTTTTTTTTTTTTTTTGTAGTGGTGAAAACCACTATTACACACATACATAAAGCAATAAAAGATTTTTTTTTTTTTTTTTGGAATTTTCTGATTTTTTTTTTTTTTTGGTAGTGGTGAAAACCACTATTTTAGTATATACATATAATACAGGTTTGGATTATGGCTTATGGATGTAGCGGAGGGGGTGGTTCACCTCGTTCTTGTGGAAGAAGCAAGCGAAAGATGGCCTCTTGGAGAGGGAACAATTGGAGATAAAACTCGTCTTGTTTAGTGAGGGGAATAATGGGCGCCGACTCTTCTTCAGATTCATCAGCATTTGACATGACGTCAAATTCTTCATAGACTTCATCTTCGGATTCATCGGGGTGGAGGATTTCTTCTTTTGAATTAAGATTAATGCTTTGAAAAGCTTGCTCAAAAGAAGAAAGGGATGAAAGTGGTTGGGAAGACACTACATTTGTCTCCAAAGGAGGACAATTGAGCATCTGGGAAGATGTTGGAGTTGAAACCGGCTGAGCAGATACAGCATTAGCCTCAAAGATGGGGCTAGTGTAGACCTGAGTGAAACCAGCGGGTAGGGTTGATGCAATATCCTGCTGAAAAATAGAATCTTGCATAGGGGAATCTTGGATTGGCTCAAGGACATAGCCAGTGCCATCTCTTAAGTGAGTTTGCACTTGGGCCATATCAATGTGGATAATATGAGAGGAATTGTCTTCCTCCATGGGCATGGCCATGTGGTAGATGGCAGAAGGACGTGAAAGACCTGCAGGCGAACCTGCCTGAAATTCACTAGGATAAGTGACCATGTTGGTGGTGGGGATATTCTGTGAATTATTCATTTGATTATTTAGATTTAACACTTTAGATTGATTCCTTGTTAAGACCATGAAGCAATAAATCTAAACAAACTCAGAAAAGAAGAATGCAAAACTCGAATGATAAATTTACACTAAAGAAATTATCAGAAAACAGTCACAACCTAGGTTTCAACCAATGTGTCTTACCTTGCGGTTAATTAATTATTTTCTGATCTTAATCTGTAGTAAATTTTAAGTGTCCGGTTTATGAGTTTTGCATGTGATCTAATCTTGAATTATTCACAAAAAAAGGTAAAAACTATGGCTAGGAAAGGACAACGAGATTCTTACTGGTGATGAAATCCAACAAGTTTGCTTGGGGGTGACCTATGGTGTCTAAGGCAGAAGTTTAATGGATGGAGATGAATTCCACCGTCACTAAACTTCAAGCAATACCTGGTGATGAAATCCAGATATTACTGTTTTAAATGCAACATGAAAATGCAATGAATTTTATTTTAAATGTTTTAATTATCTAATGTATACACACAAAGCTATAAATCAAAAGTTCTAATGATCTAAGCAAGAGGCTACTGAAAACATGCCATTTCCTCTGAAGAAGTGAAGTACACCGTTTAAAACCCCCTGCCTACCAATGATATCAGATATCAAAGGAGCAACCGGAAGGTTCAGTCCACTTCTCTGCCTGGAATCACCCAATGGCAGGAGTACTATTGACATCCAATCAATAGTCCTACTTAGATAATTAAAACAAATAATTCGTAGCTATTCTAATATGCAGCTAGGTATGCAAATTTTTTTTTTTTAATGCAAGCAACAATCAATAATGCAATGCAAAGAAAAATGTAATTAAAAATAACTGTTCTTTTCAAGATTACTTAGTTTTTGTTCATTTTAAAGTAATGATCTGAAAAAGAAACAAAATATGGCAGAAAAACCAAAAACGTAAAAAAGTACAGCACTTACTTGGAAGCCTACGCTTTTTTGTAAAACTGACTTCAAACGCCCACGGGAGTCTGCACAGGCTGAAACGCACCTCTGCGTTTCGTATTGGACTTCCAGACGCCCCTCTGTGTCTGCTGCATTTTCTGCAAACTCAGAAACCCTAGTTCGCTGGAACAGCGAATTTCACGATTTCTGGAACCTGCAAAATAAAACAAAAAATAGGAACAGATTAGTAAAGCAAGTATTAAAAATATGAAACCCTAGGGGGTCCCACCGTGATCGCCATTTGTAGATTAAAAATACACGCCAAACAAAAAAAAATAAAATCACAATGACAGAGTACAGAATAGTTGCACAAAACAAACGATTTCTATTAATCGATGGAGTTTAAAAACTCCTTTTTGAATACAACTGGGCCTGTAACCCTTTATTTGTGATACACAGTTACAAGTTATGCTAGGGTTCTCCGAAACCCTAGCTGGCACAAATGGTGGCGCTTCCGAAGAATGTATCTTCAATCCCAACAGAGTGAGTGGGCTTTGTTGTATCCCTTGCTTGGACCACTCCAACTTAATCACTGCCATCAATAAACCGGATCTGCTGTCAAAAACCTGCACACATTAACACTATCAAGGAGTTAGAAATTAATAAGAGGGCTCCACTGTGTGAGCCCTCGAAAACAATCTAAAACCCTAGAAAAATGAAATGCAGGAATTCAATAACAGATCAAATAGAAGAAAAGAAGTTACTTGCTTTAAACTAATTTATACCTGTTCTCTGTTAACGCAGCTAGACCAGGCGACACCTGGAAGTAATGTGGCTGTCAAATCGGCTGCGGAAGGTGCCCTGGTGCACTCGCTGAACGCCCGCGTGCTTCTGGATTAAGGTTTCAGACGTCGGTCTGAGTCTGTGGCTGTGGGTAAACGCCCGCGGGCACTTGGTAAACGCCCGTGGGCACTTGGTAAACGCCCGTGGGCACTTGGTAAAGGGGTAAACGCCCACGGGCACTTGCGACAAGAATGGGGGATTCTGCAGAATGCTGCAGAAGAGATGGCGGCGAAAGCGGTGACGGAAGCGACGATGGATGCGGCAAAAGGGTAGCAGAAGAGAGATAGAGGAGATAGCAGTAGAAGAATTAGAATCAGAGATAGCGCATCGGAGATAGAAGTAGCAAAAGACATAGGGTTTGAGCCATCAAGGTGACTCAATTTATAATCTACTCTTAGGGCACACTTTAGGGTTTTAACGACACTTTGAACGTGTGGCTAAGATTAAAGTGGATCCAAGGGTAGAGAATAAATCTTGGTTGTGAAACGGATTAAGATGGATGGACGGATGAGATTAAATGAAGGATGGACGGCTCAGATTAAATCACTTAAACTATTATTTAAATATATATATTAAAATATTAAAATATATATATAAATATTAATTTAAATAAATTTGGGGATGAAAAATGGCGGGAAAGGTGAAATTGGGCCAAATAATGGCGGGAAAGTGTGGATTTGGGCCAAATAATGGCGGGAAAGATGGATGACTGACATGTGGCTGACAGGAAGGTATAGATGACTTGCAAGTGGCTAGATTTTGGTGTCTACGAGTTAGCTTTCACAAAAGCTTACTTCACTCAATCAATCACTCAATGAAAACTTAGTCAACAATGCCTATAAAACAATCTTGCATAACAATGATACTCATGATATTTCACAAACCCTAGTTCAAGTATATGAAAGATTTACTTCAATATTTCCAACAATGATTATCAAACAAGGTTTTTTCATCAAATTTCACTCAGAAAAACCTTTAACAATCAAACTCAACAATGTTTACCAAACAATCATTTTCATTCCAACTTAGCATTCACAACATCCAACAATCACTCACACATAATATATGCCCATACCTTTTTTTTTTATGAAGAAGTTCCCTTAAAAACATGTCTCAATCACAATGACTCTCTGCCAATTTTAAAGGTTAGGTAGTAAAAAACTTCTCAGAATTTTAATCAATAATTTCCTCACAAATTATTTTCACCATCCATAACATGAGAACTCAAATAACCTTATTACTCCTTTCAAATATTAAACAAAATAAAACTTTATTTTGAAATAACATTCAAAATAATCTAACACCTTATCACTCCATTCAATATTCGAATCACCAAAAATCACAATATAAAAATCAACTTTCACAACCCTTTTATCTCCCTAAAAACCTTATGCCTAACAAACTTAGGACACAATTTAAATTTGAAAAATTTAAATACCTTTTGCCCTTGGTGGGAATCGAACCCACACTGCACTTCCACCAACACCCTAATCGTGGCTCCAACCACTGCATGAGCTAGGCCCTCACCTTGGGAGAAAATAGCACCATGTGCTCTATATCCTTCCCTCTTGGTGCCTAACCAAAAATATTGCATTGCTTCCTATGGCGCCCAAACAAAACTCTCACCAAATTTTTTCGTCAAGATTAGATCGTGGGTCCTCCCGCTTCCAAAGCCCTAAGTCACAGTCGCTTGCCACCAGACCAACCCACCGGATGTATATGAGGCTGAGAGCCTCACCCCTTTTATTCCTTTTGTTGGTGCACACAAGACAAAAAATATTTTATCTTATTCCTCGCACAAAGATCGCATAAATTGCATATATCACAGGCAAGAGTAATTCAAACAAAGGTAAGGTATTTACCACTAAGGCATATGGTATTTATACCATTATGCCACCATAGTTTTTAGACGTTGACGGTGTAATTATTCATGATGTCGATGCATTTATTTTTGCCTTGCAACCCTAACTTTAGGGTTAATTAAATTATATTATAATTTAATTAATAATAAAATTATTATAACTTGTCGTGATATCGTGACACTTCTTTCTCCTTTGGTCACGGCGTTACATCATGTTGCGATATCGCAAAACTTTGGCTCTTTCGGCCGTGATGATGCAACATGTCACGATATCACGACACTTTTTATCTTTGGCCATGATAATGCAACATGTCGCGATATCACGACACTTTTCCTCTTTGGCCGCGATAATGCAACATGTCGCGATTTCATGACACTTTTTCTCTTTGGCCGTGATAATGCAACATGTCGCGATATCGCAACACTTCTTCTCTTTGGCCGCGATAATGCAACATGTCGCGATATCGTGACACTTTTTCTATTTGGCCACGAGAATGCAACATGTCGCGATATCGTGACACTTTTTCTATTTGGCCACGATAATGGAACATGTCTCGATATTGCGACACTTTTTCTATTTTTCTGCGATAATGCAACATGTCACAATATCGCGACACTTTTTCCTCATCTAGCTACGGCAATGCAACATGTCGCGATATCGTGACACTTTTTCTCTTATAGCTGCGATGGTGCAGCATGTTGCGATATCGCAACACCTTTTCTCCTGAGTCTGCGACAATACAACATGTCGCGATATCATGACATATTTTCTTCTTGGGCCTCGATGATACAACTTGTCGTGATATCATGACACCTTTCCTGTTGTGATATCGCGACAATTCTTCTATTTTGGCAGCGACGTTGCAACTTGTCACGATTTTGCGACACTTTCTCTCCTTCGGACACGATGCTGCATCTTGTCGTGATATCTTGACATCTTTTCCTCCCTTGGTCGCGATGACACAACATGTGATATCGCGACACCTTTTTCTCCTTGCCTTTTCTATATGCTTGGGACCGCGAAAATGCAACATGTTGCGATATCGCGACACCTTTCTTCTTGTGGTGTTTGGATTTTTCTCTGATCTTTAGCTCTTGGGCCCCTTCGGTCGGTTTGAATTACATGTAAAATTTCTTGTACAAGGTTCAGGGACCTTTCAACACCCTTTCAACCAATCAAAAAAAAAAATTATTATAATTAACTTATAATTAATTTAATAACCATAGGGTTAATTAAATTAAATTTAATTGATAATTAATTTAATTTCTTTAGGTCTTTCCATTAGACCTTTAGTATTATAATAAAATATTATAATATTATTTTTGTTGGGCCCTCTAACTTCTCCTGTAGACTTTATCTAATCACCTTCTTATTTCTAAAACTTATTCTTGAAACCCTTCCTCTTGCACTGCTCACTGAAACTGACTTTTGACATCAGTGACAATAAATCTTGCTTATATTTCCAACACACACACATACACACATATATATATACTTTAGAATATGTATATGGGTTTAGTATATTATCTTTTTATCCTTCAATGGTTTAATTAATACATAATTTTAAGCCCTTTTCACTAATTTGGATAAGAGGTCCTCTAGATAGGAGGTATAAGATTAGAATTAAAAAGGGGAAGGCCATATATACTCCCATCATAGGTAGATAATATAACACAAGTACTTGCTCTCAACATACGAGGCCGAGTGGAGTACATGGTGATTTGATATACATAATTCTCATAGATCATGTAAAAGTTACTATACTTCTTATACATCCTAGATTGGTTTTGTTGTCCCCTCTAATTGTCTCGATCAAAACAATTGTACCTCTTGTAGAGAAACACAATGGGAGCCTCTAATAATTTTTTACAATGTTAGTTCCTTGTTTTGATGCAATATTTAGGTGCACTTAAACTCAAGGGGAAAAGGAATCCAAGCGATGCAAATATAAACAACTCAACAAAAGGAAAACCTAAGCTACCAGGGTGGTGATGCACCAAAGATATACTAAGATCTTCCCACACAATAGACTTGAACATTAGTGTCAATGGTGAACACTTCCTCTCCTTGACACAAATAAATCCATATGAAAGTTACCAACATATATGCACATATAAATATGGACCAACAGGAGAACCATAGATGGCTAGTCCAAAAAATGATGTAAGTCTCTATATATACACATGCAAATAAAACTCAAGATTTAGGTAATGATTACAAACCCATACACATATACAAAAATAGGTTAGCATGAGAGCCACAAATGGCTTGTTAGGAAATGGATGAAGGTCTCCATATAATATATATATATATATATATATATATATATATATATATATATATATATGTATGTATGTGTGTGTGTGTGTGTAAGCAATTTTTTCAAGGATTATACCAAAAGTAAGGGTTCGATTTACTCATAAGTCACTCAAAGTTGATTGCTCTACATAAAATAATGAAAGGAAATCTTAGAAAATGTTATAAATGCAAACTTGTTGATACCTTACAATGCTAAAACTACTCCTATTTATAGATTACAAAGAGGAGGGTTTCCCTCCAAAATTAATGTAAAAACTTCAAGATGACTAATGATTTCTGATGTCTAGTCATATCTTTATTTAAATTGTTGGTGTCCTCGATATCTCTAGATCTGGAGTCATGAATGTCAAATGGTTATGAACCTTTGAATGAGCAACTATCGTCATTATTGCCATCTACCTATTTTGGGAATTTTCATAATTTGGGTGTAGAATATTTCTTCATTTAATGCTCCAGGTCCATGGCCTACTTCTATAGTGGTTCCCATATTTTTTTGTCCTTTGAAAGAGATATAATATTCTTTTGCAATCAAGGACGATACTTACAATAGATTGCACACCTCAACAATTTTGATTCTTGGGATACAAGTGTTTCTTCTTTGAGAGTTTCCTCACCACTTACATCAAAACCTCAAGACTTTTTACCTCGGGCCTTTTTGACCATGGGACCCCTCAAGGCAAAGCTTTTGCTTCTCATCTCTAATTGCGACTAATAAACTTTCAACCTTCAAACAACCTTCTTGTATATGAGGCTTGCCCTCTAACCCTCGAACATTTTGATCGGAGGTTTCTTTTGTGCTTGCTTGTTGCTTACACTTTCGCTTTCTACTATCGAAAAATGGTGTAGTGAGAAATCACTACAAGTTTGATATAGTAAAGACTTGGGTACTCAAGATAAGAGGTCCAACCGTCCAAGATTCAAATCCAAATAGGGGTAAGAAATCTGTCTCATAAATGAATAATACAATATGAATGTCTCTTCCCATACATAATTGGTTAGTAGGGAATTATGAGGTAGTCTAATGTTTTTAAACCTTAAAAAGTTACTTAACATATAGATATTAGCGGTCTTTTGGTTATATTAGATTTAATAGAGGTAATTAAGGCATCCATAAAAATATTTAGTCGCACATGACGATAGCTTTTGGTATGTTTCATATTGTCTTAAATAACTACATTTTATTAAGAAAAAATGATTTTTTTATTAGGTTGTATATTGTATATATGTGTTGAATGTTATGTTTGGGATATTCTTAGTTTTGTGGGAAGGCAATGCAATTATTTTTTAAATGTATATATCAAAGGAAAGGAAAGATAATAACTTTAAACAGAAATAAAACATTTAAAAGATTTATTCATACTTATAAAATACATTATAAAATTTATTAAAACTTTTTAATAATTTTACCGTACAATTATTTTATTTTTATTTTATAATATATCAAAAATATAATTTTAAATTAATCATCCCTACAATTTAAGTCATGTAAATCCAATCCACAACACAAAAACATATTAATCATCTTGTTGGTAGTTTCATTATTCTTCGGAAGAATGCTAATATCAACGTCTAGAAGAATCGACTCACAACCACCTAAATGATAATAGCTAGGCATCACACGCCAGAGTGGTATTCATATCATTGCGAAGTGCGATAATGTAGGTAGCTGGATGGATTTCAGTTTTTAGAAAAATGTGTGAAAGTTTGGGCAGATCTACGAAGATATTTATACGGTTATCAACTTTTTAACTAATAGCGATGCATGAGGTGGTGGAAATAAAGGATGGTTTAACGTGTGTAGAAATTTTAAATAAAATGTTTGGTGTCGTATCTAATTGTTAAGATGAAAGGATGTCTGAGAGGAGAAAAAAACGCCTATCAAAGGATGTCTGTATATTGTGGTACTAAAGATCCATAGAGTAGGTCAAACATCTCACAAAAGACACTTACACTTTAATATGTTTTTTTATTAATAAAAAATAAAATTGTAAATGAGTTTGATGTAATTATAATTAATATAGAGTAATAAAAAGTATTTCAAAAATTTAAGAAGATTTAATAGGGAAGAATTATTTTTTTGGTTGCATAGGTGAATTGGTTACAACCACAATTTTTAGTAACTGTCAGCGCAGGCTTCAAATCATTAATGACTGCTTCCAACAAACCCACTGTCTCGTTAACGTTAACCCATCGCGAGATGGGGACCATCGGTCGCTCGGGGTTCGTACTGTCATCGTCGGTCTAACGCATCATTCAGAGGAGTCAGATCAGACTACTTGCCTTTGCCAAGCTGGGCATACCCGTGGGTTTTGAACCTAGGTCTCCTCTTAGTAAGTGCCCAAGCTTACCAATCCACCTAGCCCCACGGACTAATAGATATTTTAAAAATTTATTTGTAGTATAATATTAATTTTTATTTTTATTTATTTATTTTTTTGATGAGGAACCTTTTATTTTTATTTTTAGAAAATATACTTTATCAAATGAATTTATTTAATTATTATTTATTATTATTATTTATTTGTGACCTTGTCTACATAGCATATTGGGAGCATGTGAGGGGAGAGATTTGAATCTAGGGCCTCTCGATTTCAAGAGAGTTTTAACTACCCACTTGCTCTCCAACTCCTCTATATGAGCAGATTAAAAACTTACTTTTATTATATATATTTAAATGTAAAAATGCATTATATTAAAGAAATAATAAAATACATTAAAAAAATGGATAAACATGTCACGTGGTTAATGTTATCAACCAAATAATCATTCCCATCAAAATAGAGTTGTAACCCAAGAAAATAATTTGCAGTTATTCAACACCTCCTTACAGAACTGATGTACAACCAAACCAACCTCTAAAAGGGTGAATACACAACATAATTAAGCATAAAAAAAACTAGAAACCCTAAATTGTAGAATTGTAACTCTAGGCATCAAGTAGACTTATTTCTCATCATGTGTTATACACAACATAATTAAGCATAAAAAAAAAAACTAGAAATCCTAAATTATAGAATTGTAACTCTAGGCATCAAGTAGACTTATTTCTCATCATGCGTTAATCGTCCAATGCAAAATTGTTGAAACTTTTAGGCCAAATGGAAGAAACCATTTTTCAAGTAGATTGTCTTCATCTTCTTTCCCCTATTGAGGACTACGAGAATGTCAAAACTGCACCGAAAGGAAGGGAACTTTAGATTTGACTTCTTTTATAGGAACTACCAATTCCATCGATGATGGCTCTACATCCAACAACATATCCTCACCGATGCTAAGATACTCCAACACACTGTAGTTGTTGGATGAATCAGGAACATAACTACCCAACTGAACATTGGTCATATGAAGTTTTTTTGGAGCAACATCTTCTTCTACAAATCTTCTTCTCGAGCTATGGGAGTGCCTTGCGTTAGCTAGGGGGAAATGTACTGGAGGATTGGTCTATTGGGTATACTGTGAAGTAACCACTATAGCATCCCTTGGGGTATGAATCTGTTGAGACTGAGGAGCCTCATTGTTGGCAGTTTTAGCTGGAAGATCAACTTTTTCCTTTTCATATCCTTTTTTATCGGTTTTGAGATATGTGTTGACTTGGACTGTGTACCTTTAGAAGCAGCCAAACGTGCATTTTTATGCCCTCCCACAGTCGTCCAACCATCCTCCTAAGGTTGAGGAGTGGGTGCACTTGGTGTGGTGGGGCTCTACTTGTCCCTATTATACTACATCAAGGGATAGTCTTTGATCTTGTGTGTTGAATAGTGGCATCGAAAACAAGTTTTGGACAAATTAATGTAGAGGACCCATTGGGATAACACCATGTCACCAACTTGGGATAACACAATGTCACCAACTTGTATGTCAATAAACTCCTTGAGATCTCGAGAAATATCAATCTCGATAGAAACACGTTTTTGAGAGTGTGAATGGAAAAAAAATTTTGCCTCCACCAAAATGACATGCCCTAGAGGGACTGCTATGCGACTAATAAATGGCCACAAAGGTAGAGGGATTCCTCGAAATTCCACCCACATAGGGACTTTGGTAGATCTTTCCTCAGAAACAGAAAAGTCATGGGTGCAAGGAGAAAAAACAAGCAGAGACCTTCTCATGTACGAGGGGCCATGTTCGTAAATCCCCTTAGCATGGGTTGTTTTCACAAAGCGAAACATAAAAAATCCCTTTGTAAGGTTTTGAACCATTGGTAGTTTGACTCCATGAAGAGTCCACGTTGTGTTGACCCAGGCCCTAAAGGAAGACTCATTAGGGATGTGTCTAATAAAATACGCGACAAGGGTGAGAGATTCTAAACTATGACATGTAGAATCAACTTAATTACATCAAGAGAATGAGGATTACCTTGTGGACCATTTTCAACACAAACTTGTGCCTGAAAGAATTTAATCAGGAGAACGAGGGTTACCTTGTGGACCATTCTCAGCACAAACCTATACAATTGGATGAGAGGAGCCATTATCACATGCATTCTCTTCTGCAATACCAATGTTGTGCATTGGTCCTCCAGGGTTGGAGACTATAATGATACTCAAAACCCTAGATCCATCTTTACTCGTCCTCCAGAAGTGCATTGAGACTTTTGGAGAAGTGCATTGAGACTTTTGGAAAAGAAATTGTACAATTTTTATTTTTATTTTTAAGTTACTGATAAAATCAAGTTAAATGTTTGTTTCTTCTTTTAAGGTTTGTATTATTATATTGAAAATTACAATTTTAAAAATAATAAAAGAGATATTTGTTTTAATTTTATTTTAAATGTTTAAGTTTTTTTCTTTTTTATATAATATAATTACCATTTATCATACAAAATTTTTAATAATGAAGTTATTGTACCATGGTAATTATAAGAAGTGTTTTATCTCACAATTTTTTTTTTTTTTCATACCATGCATTATATATGCAATAATATTGCCTCTATTATTTAAAGTTTTTTTCCTGCCTCCATTATCTAAGGTTCTTTCCCTTAAGTGTGTCATAGCTAAGTACTCCCTCCATTATCTAAGGTTCTTTCCCTTAAGTGTGTCATAGATAAGTACTCCACTTTTCCCCGTTAAAAAAAATTATTTCTTAATTGATATTAGGTTTTCTTTGTTAGGTTCGAGGAAGACATGCCATAATAATAATAACTAGTTCATGAACAATATCCATGCCTCCATCCTTTAGACCTATCAATTCCTCTTTAAATTATGTTAAACATTGCCTTACCTTTTTTACATCACTCTTATTTGAATGGATCTATTCATCCTTTGAAAATCCTCAACATAGTTTTGTACTATCACCTCTACTTCAACATCCACCTAATATATAATCTTCATTACACTATTTATAATATCATCCTCCTTGTTGATCTTAGAATTTATGAAGTCTTCATTCCAATCTATTATTGAAATCCATCTTAGGACTGTTACCAAATCTAATTTGTAATAAGGTGATTCCCAAATGCCTTAACCAATCTTGCTTCCATATATTCTTACCATCCCTCCGTTAATCCTCACATGAATAATAATATATAGGAGTTGTTTTCAAATTTGGATCTTAAGAACTAGACAAAAACCAACATCATCATTTCTCATAATTGTAAATGTGCTCTAACATACTTTTAATGGATTCATAACACTTCATTAAAGCTTTTTTTTTTTAATACATAGGGGAGTTGGTTACAACCATTATTTTTAGTAACTAACAAGCACAGGGTTCAAAAAATAGGTATTGCTTCCAACAACCTATTGGTCTCATTGTTGTTGACCCAGTGTGAGATGGAGGCCATCATTGTCGGTCTGGTGCGTACTCAGAAGATTTAGCACGGACTACTACCTTTGCTAAAGTTGGTAGTGTGCCCCCAAGGTTTGAACCTAGGTCTCGTCTTGACAAGTACTTGGAAAATCAAGTCTTTACCAATCCACCTAGCCCTTGGGGACTTCATTGAAACTTGTTTTCATTGCCCAAAATAGAACTAATAAAATGTAGACAATCCAATTTCTTTTTAACTAGCTAGTGTTCTATCAAGATTTACATATAATTATATAATTGATTATGTTTTAGGGAAAGTAAACAACAATTATTTTTCCACATGGAAAAAATTAAGATGATTAAATTGAAAATACCATTCGTAAGAATAAAATCCATATCCATGTGAAGGCATGCCTTTTTAAAAGTGTAAAAGTTAACAAACGATTATTACATCTCAAATCCCAAATAATTGTAATATTCATACCATACAAATAATCCTTAAGAGGAAAAAAATAATTAACTACATAAAAACATATTATATAAAAACCATCAAAATCAAATCAATACCTAATGAAATTTTAACCAACCCGCCCAATTAACTTAAAAGAATATCCATAATTTCATTTTAATTGTCATAAACTTCTTTTCAATAAAAAAATAGTAAATTTTATTCATAATCTTCATTACATTTCATGCATTGATCCTCTATCGACCACTCCTTTGCAGTTGGAAAGGAAAAAGAAAAGTGGGCTCCACAGACGCGTTTTAAGAATTTAAGCAGAAAATAATAGTAGTGCAGCGGGAACGGAATAAGGTTCCTATCACCAATCACTTTTTCGTAAAGCGCTACAAAGTATTCTTATCATTTGAAAAAAAAAAAAAAAAAATCGAGGCCTGGCCTCATTTGCTTGATTTCATGTATTATGTCGAACTTTATTACGTGGAAATTAAAAAAAAATGTAGATAAATTATTAGGATATAAGGTTGAAAAATTCTAAAAGATTGTAAAAATTTTATATTAAAAAAATATTATTTACAAGTTGGAATGAAACTCTTTCGGGTTTTAGTTGATAATAACAAATGTTCACAACAGTAAAAGAAGATCTGTATTGAAACCAAATCTCTTAAACCATATTTTTACAATGACTGTCTAAATTAACTAAACAATGAATTTGTCTGTCTAATCCTCTCATTCTCAATAGCCATATCAGTGTGCCACTAAATCCCTACCTCCTTCTTAGTACCCATTTTAACCACAAAGTTTGTCACTTTATTTAGATCTTTACTCACATAAACTTGAATCACATCATCTAATTTTCTCCACAATTTTTTAATTTAGATGACAAGAATCCTAACCTCCATGTCTTCAAACCAATGCTCCTCATACAATCCAAAATTAAAATATATTTTTACTATTTATTAAATTTGATATATTTTTTAAATAAAATAAAATGTAAAATATAATATTAACATACTTTTATGACTGTATTTTTCAAGTTCACATAAGAACATTTTATTTTTTTACATCAACTGCTAATATTATTGAATTTCAAAATAGTATTCTATAATATAGAATATGAAATGCATTAAAACATATATGGTTATGTTAAAAGAACAAGTAGACGTGGAAGAGATTAAAATAATAAAATGAAACTTGCATCTATCTTGGTAGATGGAAGTTTACAAATCAATAATATATTGTCTTGTTAAGAAAAAGAAGAAGAGATATAATATTAGTTTGCTTAGAATAAATGGTAAAATTTATTATTATTATATATATATATATATATATATATATATATATATATATATATATATATATATATATGAAAAAGTAGATGGTGAGTTCATCTATGTAGATATATTAAAATTGAAATTCAAACTTTTGTTTGATGGAATGATTTTATGATAGCCTTTTATATGGATAGTTCATCTATGTAGATCTATTGAAATTGAAATTCAAACTTTTGTTTGATGCAATGATTTTATGATGGTCTTTTATATGGATTCTTATAACCTTATGTGATTTTTGCTTTATATATATTCTAATTTTTATTTAAAACATTCTTACAATTAATTTTAAAATATATTCATATGTATTTTAGTATATAGGTTTAGTATATTTTCTTTTTGTCCTCCAATGTTTTAATTGATACACAATTTTAAGCCCTCAACTATACAAAGATTTCATTAATTTGGATAAGAGGTACTATAGAAAGGAGGCTTAATATTTGAATAAAAAAGGGGAAGGCCATATATACTCCCATAGGTAGACAACACAACACAAGTGCTTGCTCCCACACATACCAAACCTAGTAGAATACACTCGATGATTTGATATACACAATGCTCATGGATCAAGTAAAAGTTACTTTACTTATTATACATCCCAAGTGGGCTTTATAGTAAAGGCTTGGGTACTCTACATAAGAGGTCCAAGATTCAAATCCAAAGAGGGGTAGGGGATGCATGTCTTATAGATGGATAATACAACATGAGTGCCTCCTCCAATGCATAATGAATAGTAAGAAATTATGAGGTAGTTTGATATGCATAATGCTTTTAAACCTTAAAAATTACTTAACATATACATATTAGTGGTATTTTGGTCATATTTTGTGGGTTTAATAAAGGTAATCAAGGCACTATATTTAGCCAAAACATAGATGTCCAAATCACCTCTACCGAAATATGAAAGCTTCATTCTCATTCATTGCCAAAGTTTGGTTGTCTTGCAATACTATTACAAGTTGAAACATCTTGTTTATGCTTGTAGCATAAGAAACAATTATTGAACCTTTGGATTTGTCTCAAATGAGATAAAATTTCTTATCACTTGCTCTATCAAACTCAACTTTAAAATCATGATAAAGCAACTGATTCACAAAATGTAAATTCTTTGCATGTCAAGGCATGTAAAGAATTGTAGTTAGATAATAGGTATATGAACTAAGATGCAAAGAGACATCATTGATACTAGCAATAGAGTATGTTGAATTATCACCAAGGATAAACTACCCATGATAAGATGAATGGTCATGGTACACAAATCATTCCTTCTAGCCTATCATGTATTTGGTATCCCTTGAATGGGCATATCAAACTAAGATAGATTTTATGATTACATCATGAAAATTACATGAAATAAACATAGTCTTCTTCCTCTTCATCAAAATTAGCATCCTCTGCTATATTGCCAGGTTGGCATTGAGGTGCAATCCTTCTCTATCTATGAGAACATTTTTTCTTATCTTCTAATGTGTTCTTTTGGTTTTCATTTGAAGAATCTTGTGAGACATATTGTCCTTACACTTACTAAGTACATATCCTACTTTCCCACAAATGAAACATGTGATATTACAAAGTTAAAAGTTTTGTTTTCCTTGATATAGTTGTTGATTGCCATTTCTCTTTGTATTATTTTTGTGCTTGTTGGGGGGTTTGACACCTTTCTTTGACTGCATTGACTTCTTTTATTTTGTATGCATGGTTAGGGAATGTTCATTGTCATTATTTGATTCTTAAATTAATTCTTCTTGTTGAAGCAAATTCACAAGATTCTTAAAAGTTGAACTCTAGTTAGTAAAATTTAAAGTCTTCACCAAAACACTAAATATAGGTGGTAGTGCTCATAGCGCAATGGAAATAAGTACTTCATCGCTCGTTTTTAAACCTAATGCTTAAATAAAGACATAACTCAATATTTTGTTGTATAAAACCCTTAATATTTCTATCACTCTTCATCTTCAAACAATACATTTAACTTCATAAGTGTAGAATTTGCTTTTAATTTTTGGATTCAAATACTATACTATGTCCCATGCATCATTGGTGGTTCTCAAATTATGAACATACAATTGTATCTTACTGAGAACAAAAAACGTTATGATAAAATAGGATTTATGGTCCACTTTGTCAACTTCCTTTTTTGTCGAGGTCCATAGCATATATTTTTAGGGTATTGGATACCACTACCCATAGTTCCTTAAACTCAAGGAGAATTTTTAGTTTTGTCTTCTAGGTGGAATAGTTATCAACTTGCAACAACTATGAATCAATTAACAACATATTCATGGTAGTGATAGCCATGTTTAACCTTCATAAAATTGGATTTTGTAATTCCACTAGATTGGGATTGAAAAGAACTTTCAAACAAGTATATATACACCCATACTCATAAAAATAGGTGTCTTAAATCATGAGAAAATATCAAATACCTTACAACACAAAAAATATATGTGAGATACAAGTCAATATTCCACTAAATAATAGTCAATTCATTCAACACAAAGGAATATGCTAGTCAATGTTTAAAAGGAAAAAATATTCAACACAATTCCTTAAACCGTTTTCTTTACTTCACTTATTGGAGGTGACAATAAATTTTAAAGGACCAAAATGATCACAAAACTTCATCAATGAGAGAAGATATTCTACCATGGTATGAGTGATGAGTACTTTTAGGTAGCCAAAACTGGATGTCAAAAATCATCTATGCCAAAATGTGGTAGCTTTATTCTCCTTTTGTTGCTAAATATTGGTTGTATAGCAATACAACCTCAAGTTGAAACCTTTTGTCTATGCCTATAGCATAGGCCACAATTGTCAAACCTCTAAAATTATCTTATATAAAATAAATTTTCATATCATCTATTCTATAAAATTCAACATTGAAAACATGATCAAACAATTGATTCATAAAGAGTAAGTTCTTTGTGTAGCCAAGCACATAGTTAGATTATAGGTATATGAACCAATATGCAAAGAGACATTATTGATACCAACAATGACTCATGTCAAATTATTGCAAGGGTAACCTACCATGATACGATGAATGATCAAGACAAATAAACCATTCTTTCTATACCATCATGTATTTGGTATCCACCATATTAGTATATCAGACTAAGCTAGGATTTGTGACTACATCAAGAGCTTACACAAAATAAACATAGTTTTATCCTTCATCAGAATTAACATCCTTTGCTACATTGTCATGTTGGCATTGAGGTGCATTCCTCCTCTACCATTGAGAATATTTCTACTTACATTTTGATGTATTCTTTTGGTTCTTATTTGAAGAACCTTGTGAGAATAAATTTTACTTACACTCCTTAAGTACATATCCTAGTTTCCCACAAATGAAACAAGTGATATTAAAACATGAAAAAGATCTCTTGTCCTTGATATAATTTTTTATTATTATATTTTACTTTATATTACTATTGGTACTTATTGGGGGTTCTAAAATATTTTTTTGAGTATATTAAATTCTTTTATTTTTGATAAATGACTAGGGCATGTTCATTGTGAGTATTTAATTTTCAAATTACTTCCTTGTATTGAAGAAAGTATATAGGAGTCTCAAAAATTAGACTTTCATTAGTAACATTTAGAGTTATCTGTAATGACCCTCCTCGCACGTTTAAAGAAAAAGAATAAAATATGTTAATAATTACCTTTTCTTGTGAGACAAGATATTGTTGATGGCTTCTATGAGTGCAGGTTAGTTGTAGAAAGCTAATGAAGGGAAGCAAGTCAGTGGGAAATATAAAAGGGAAAGTGATGATTCAGATCACGAGAATATAGATACTCGCATATGCATCTCATTTATGTGCATTATTGCATGAGTTAAATTGGTTTGAATATTTCATGTGGGCAATGCATGAGAAATTTTTTGTTGTGGCAATGATGACGGAAGCCACTAGTGTTATAAGGCATATGGTTGGGTGCAATTGTTGTGTGTGTGTGTGTGTGTGTATGCCTAATTCATGAAATATTCCAATGTTGACTTGTGGTAGTATAGGAGGTAAAGGTGTGTTAGTCTTGAATTTTCCTTTCAATAGTTTGAATTAAAGTTCATCCTTATTGTCTTGATACTAGTGAAAGACGATTTTTATTAAAAAAAAAGGTAGAGAAATATAAATAAAAATTATCATTTCATTCCTTACCTTTTTAAAATGAAAATAAATATTTTTGTAAAGTTATAATGGCTATATTGATTGTTCGTTTTCATGTATTTTAAATATGTTTTAAGTTGCGAGGGAGAGTGAATCCACTTATGGCTTTGATGGTGGATTGTGTTGGTGGGATGACAGTCAAAATTATCTCCACATAAAGCATAGTGTTTTCCCAACCATTGCTTGTTAAGGATGAAAAATATTTATTATTATTTTGCTTGTTGTTTTGGTTGAACTTAGAGAAGAGAATAATTCTTGTTTTGAAACTCTATGAGATGAAGAAGCCCATGCTAGTGGAACGTGTGTTTGTAATTATTTTTTGTGATGGAGGTATACCAAAAATATGGAAAAAATCCATCTTGTAGAATTAAGTTCTTTTGGTTGAGAATAAGTACGGTGGGAAAGAATTGGGAACACATTAGAGTGGCGAACAAAAGGAGGAAAGGCATGCGAGCAGCAAGTTGAACATGGAAGGTTTTTTAGTATTGAGAATTTCTATAGTTCAAAGGCAGGGATACAAGTTGGTAATTCTGTATTTGTGCTATGTGGAAATATTGATAGAATTATTTTTGTGATTTTTGAGCCATTGGCATGTGAAAACGAAATCCATGTATGTGGAAATGAAACAATTTGGTGTATGTGTTCATGAAAGAAATTATATGATTTACAAATTATGTGGGTATAGAGTTGATTTTAATTTGTTGTCACATATATGGAGAATAATGGTAGTAGTGGAAAAACTTTGGTTACCTTAAATTAAAAGGCTTGTTGTTTCAAAATATTTTATTTGCTACATGTGTAAAACAAGTTCAACAATTGAAATGGCTGTTGTGTGTTGAACAAGTTGAACACCACTAAAACGATTGTTGTGTTTAAGACAACTGAATATATTAGATACACTTGCCCTGCGTGAAATAAATTGAATAAAATTGATATGTTTATTGTGTATTAAAAGGAATGTAATAGATAGCTCGAGTGGGCTGGATGTTGCATATAGTATAATGAATATTTTGAAAAATAGTATTGCTATGAAATAGTAGTGTAAGCTTAGAGTTGAAGGATTATAAAATGATAAATTCTATTTGTATAAACTAAAAACATAGCCTGGTGCTTTCAATGTAGAAATGTGACGAAACTTCTAGGAAATCTCGTGAGAGAGGATTAGAGAAGTCTACAACAATTATGTGTGAAAATTGTTTTTTTTTTAAATGGAATGCATGATAGTTGCATGGTAATGAATATTCTTATCTGATTCCCGATGGTTAGTTCAAAATCTAGAATGAGTAATGAATCGTAGTGTATAGTGGGTATTGTGATGAAATTCTGAATGCAAGTTGGTAGATGGAAACCACACTATAGAATATTTGAAGCAAAAACAAATGTACAAAAATATTTCTTATGCTTAGGTGAATAAAATCTTGCATAGGGATTCACTAGTTAGTAGTTTGCATGGTTGGATTTTGTATTGTAGCTTTAGTATTCGTCTTGTGTAGATAAGTGCACTGTAAAAAGTAGTCATTTCAAATAATTATAATCTCTTGTGTTCTTATAGGAAGAAAAAATGCCAATACTGTTGTATTATTGAATCCATCTATGAAATAAGTTACAGATAACTACAATATATTTGTGTAAAAAAGGGCATGCTTATGCATTCAAATCATTTTATGAGTTAATATGTATTCTGCATAATGTTTAATGGAACCACATTATCTCTTGGTTTCTTATTATTTTATATTATTGAAATATGTATGGGAAATATTGGAGCTTGTTTATTTATGTTTTATTATTTCATAAGAATATATATTCAAATAAGCAGTGGATGTTCGACAATGTTATTGAGATGATAACCGTAGAATGGTGGGTAACATCGGGTGTGGGTGTATTTTTGGAAACCATATTACTTAAACATAATTGAAAGTAAGATTTTTTTTTAAAGTAGGTTTGTGATGAAGTCAACTCCTTATTCGAACTTAAAAAAAGAAGACCTTAGGAGTTAGAGAATATTCTTATTTCTTTTAAAATTGCCTTTTAATGGTGCAATGTAGTGGACTTCTTTAGAAGGAGTGACCATTAAACTCTTTAAAGTGAGGATGTTTTTAGAAGAGAAAAAGCCAACCCAAACATTTGTAATCACTTGTTAGACCAAGCAGTTGCTAAGTAAAGCCTAGGGATTTTTGGTAAGGCTAGACCCAAAAACCTTAATATAAAAATTCATCCAAGAACAAAAGGGTGTGGGAAGGCACAAAAATAGATTGGAATAACTAGCAGTTGATAGGATTGGTCAACAAAATACCTAATTAGCTCAGAATGGAAAAAGTGGTATGGGACATTTTTTATTTTGCTTTCGTTGAGAATTATGATAAAAACCATGCCTCTCAAACATTACCAAAAATGGACATAGGGTTTGGCATGGGATAAACCTTTGTGAGTTGCCAAGGTATGGAGTAGTGAAGACCAAGATCCAAGAATGGACATGGATTTAACTACCTCTAGAAATAAGGAAAAGACTAGTTAGTCACTACGACATAATTACATTGAATACTTTCACATTGTGAATAACCAAGTCAATCTTGTCGTTAAAAACCCCCCCCCTTTGCCCACCCGTGTTCTTCTCCCCCTGCAAAACCCCAACTTTTATTTTCTTTCTCGGGGCCATTTTTGTACTATAATTTAAATAAGAATGATTAGATTTATAGGATGAATTCTAATGTTGCTGACTCTACATGCAAACTTGTTAGAGTGAATTATTTTGTAGTCAAAGTAGTAAAACATTTAAAAAAAAAATTGGTCTTTGACTATTCTTTTATTAGGAAACCATGTGAATGGGTTGTTACATATGGTATCAAAGCATATTTGATTCTAAAATTTGTAGAAATATATGAGAAAATTAGAATAGTTTTGAAAACTAATCTACTCCCTCTTTCACTTACAGGATAATGGCATGGATGCTGCAAGATGGGTCCTTAAGAAATACTACGGGAGGTAGGGAGGAGAAAATAATTAAAAGACCTATAAGAGGACCACTCAAAAATTTAAGGAAAGAAGGTCCTCAATATGATAGGAGGAAGAAAAGGTTTAATGATATTCTTCTAAATGAAATTAGAGATAAAGATAGAAGTCTTGCAAATATGGTTAAAGTGTTGCAAGTACAAATCGAAAGTCAAAGGGAAGAACTGGCCCAACAAAAAACTCACATGGTCCAACAACAAGAACTTATTTCCTAGTAACAACAAGTCACAAAAGATGTAGCACAAAATAGAGAAACTAGATTAGGAAGGAAATAGGAAGTGCCAGGGGAACCTAAGGGATCCAGTGCTAGAAGAGCAAGAGTGAGTAAGAAATTGGATAGGAATTTGAATAAAGTGGTAATAAAAAAATTTAATGGAAGGGATGACAAATATTTGGCTAAAAATTGGTTAACTAAATTAGAATACTATTTCTCTTTGGTAGTTCTATCTCCTGTATCCAAAACTACTTTTGTAGTTATGAATATGATTGAAGTTGCTCTGGATTGGTGGAAGTCATACAAGAAAGGGCAAGAGGTGGAAGCTATTGACCTCAAGTGGGAGGAATTCATTAAGGAATTCAGGTATAGGTTTCTGATGAGGCGGTATTATATGGAAAATTTTGGGGAATTCTTGAATTTGAGGTAGGAAAGTATGTTAGTTTGAGAATATCATCAACATTTCATACAACTACTAAAGTATGCAACTCAATATGAAAGCAATAAGGAAATGAAAACTCAAAGATTCATTCTAGGGTTACATCCTAGAATTATTATGGTAGTAAATATGCATAATCCCATCAATATATCCTCTACTTTTGATTTAGCAAGGAAGGAGGAAGCTAATAAGGAAATGAGAAAAGCATATTTCAATTATCAAAAGCTAACTTAAAAGGAGAAACATTAGCTCAGGAAGTGAAAAAGTGTTGGTTTCATGAAATGGGAAAAGGAACATAATAAGAGATCTAAATGAGGAGATCCGAGCAAACAAGGTGGAAAAAGTAAATCCAATTACCAAGGTGGCAAATTCAGAAAATATGTTAAAGATTTTTCCAAAATATAGGATCCAAAAGCATTGGATTAGGGAAGGGAAAAACAAAATGCACCTATGAGCAGGAATGAAAACAACATCAACAGAGGCAATAGAGCTCCACTAGGAGGATGCTGAGTGTGAAAAGGGGCTCATTATGCCAACAAATTCCCTTATAGAGTTGATCTACCACCAAAAGCTCCGAAAGAAGCTGGCCACAGGATCTATGTAGCCATAGGTAGCTCTAAAATCAATGGATAAATTACTCCTTTCTTATTAAATGGAATTTTTTTGGTATAAATGTTCAAATTTTGATTGATAGTGGGTCAACCGATAGTTTTATATCAACTCGATTAATGAAGGATTTTCTTGTTAGACCTAGATTCTTGGCTAATGGTTGAAATGTAGAGTATGGATATGGGAAAACTCACCATTTTAACTAGTGTCTCTTTGATTCCCACATTGTTTTGCCACAAGGGAGGATCAATTGGAATATATATGTGGCACCCTTGCATTTTTTTGACATCATTTTGGGAGTTGATTGGCTAAAAGCACATAAGATCCTTTTGAATTTTGAAGAAATATGGGTGGAATTTGTGGATGAATCCACTCAAAGGATTAGAATTAATTACGGGTGAAGGGAAGTAAAACCCCATCTATTGACTGCAATGCAACTTAAAAAGGTTATAAAAATAATGTCCTATATTTTTCTTGAAGGGAAGTAAAACAAAGAGTTTGAGGAGTCTGATATTTTCTAGAAACATCCAGTAATAGGTGCATTCAAGGATATTTTTCCTAAGGAATTACTAGGGTTATGTCCTCAAAGTGAATTTGATTTCTCAATTGAGTTGTTACCAAATGCAACACCAATTACATGGTCACCTTATAGGATTACTACTATAGAGTTGCAAGAATTAAAGATGCAACTACAAGAATTGCTTAACAAGGGATTAATCAAACCTAGTGTGTTACCCTGGGGAGATCCTATTATTTTTGTTAAAAAGAAATATGGAACCTTAAGAATGTTCATAGACTATATAATTTTGAATAAGGTTACTATCAAGAATATAAATTCATTACCAAGAATTGATGATTTATTTGATCAACTAAGAGGAGCATCTATATTTTCAAAAATAGATTTGTGAATTGGATATCATAATTTAATAATTCGAGAAGAAAATACTTCTAAAAAAATATTTAGAACAAGGTATGGGTATTTTGAGTTTATAGTTTTACATTTTGGGTTAACCAATGCCCCAATTGCATTCATGAACCTCATGAGAAACATTTTTAAGGAAAAACTGGATAAGTTTGTACTAGTATTTTTGGATGATATTTTTATTTACTCTAAAAATAAATAGGAGAATGACCAACATCTGAATTTAATGCTTGAGATTCTTAGAAAGAATCAGTTGTTTGGAAAACTGTCAAAATATGAGTTTTATACTCCACAAGTGCAATACCTCAAAAATGTAGTTTCTACTGTAGGAATTGCAATAGACCCTAAGAAAATAGAGGTTATCATTGATTGGCTAGCTCCTACTAGTGTCACAGAAGTGCGAAGTTTTATGGGACTTGCAGGATATTATAGATGATTGGTCAAAGGGTTTTTGAAAATTGTCAAGCCTAATATGAAAGTTCAGAGAAAAGGAAAAAACTTCAAGAGGATAGAGCGGTGTGAGGAGGATTTTCAAGCTTTGAAATAAAGGTTGATGACTGCACCGATCCTACAATTACCTGATACTAATAAGCAATTTACAGTTTGTATAGATGCTTCGATCAAAGGGTTAGTAGGATTTTTGACTCAAGATGATACTATAATTGCATACAAGTCCAAAAAATCAAGAAGCATGAAGTCAACTATGCCACTCATGATTTAGATTTGGCAACGATAGTGCATGCTCTGAAATTTTGACAATATTATCTTTTGGAAAAATATTTTGAGCTAAAGACAAGACATCCGAGTCTAAAATATATATTTACCCAACCCTTGCTAAATTCCAGATAGTGATGTTGGCTAGAGTTCTTAGCGGAATATAATTTTGAGATTGAATATATTAAGGGTAAATAAAATAAGATTGTTGATGCTTTGAGTCAAAGGGGGTGCATAATTGCAATGACTAAATATCAATATGATTTATTAGATCAAATTAAGACTTGGCAAGGAAAATAAAACTTTTTCCAATTATATATAGGAGTAGATGGATAGAAAGCAAATAAGGATATGTATTTTGTTTGGAGAGATGATCTGCATTATTTTAGGAATAGCCTGATGGTACCCAACCTTGGAGGATTAAGTAAAAAAATCCTTAGGGAGGCTCATAATACTCCCTACTTTGTGCATCCAAGAAGTGCAAAGATGTGAGAGAATATAAAGAAAGCATATTTTTGGCCTGGTATGAAAAAAATACATTACCAATTATGTAGCCAAATGCTTGGAATATCAAAAGGTGAAAGTAGAGCACCTGCATCCAGAAGGAAAAATATATACACATGAGATACCCAAATAGAAGTGGCAAGTAGTGTCAATGGAATTTATTGTGTGGTTACCTAAAACAATATTCAGGCATGATGCAATTATGATAATTGTGGATAAATTAACTAAGGTCTCACATTTCATACTTGGTAATGTGCAAGACATTGCAATTTCTATAGCAAGTAAGTTTTCCAGGGAAGGAATAAGACTTTATGGCTTTCCAAAGGTTATAATATCAGATAGGGGTTCTCATTTCACTTCTAAATTTTGGAAAGCATTACATCGAGCTTTAGGGACTAAACTGAACATCAGTACAACTTATCACCCAAAAATGGATGGTCAAACTAAAATGGTGAACCAAGTGCTTGAGGATATGCTATAAATGTACTACATGGATAAACCTACTAAGTGGGAATACTACTTATACCTAGTGGAGTTTTCTTATAAAAATAGCTACCATGCTTCACTAGGTATTGTACCCTTCGAAGCCCTATATGGGAGAAGGTGTAGAATTACCTTATCTTGGGATAATCTGGAGGATCGGGTAGTGATCGGCTAAAAAATGATAAGAGATATAGAAGAGCAATTAAAAGGAATTCAACAGAAGCTGAAAGAGGCCACAAATCACTATAAGAGCTACGTAGACCTCAAATGTACACCAAGGGAGTACTCAGAGGGATATCGAGTATTCTTAAGGGTTAATCCAACTAAAAGTTCAATAAAATCTTCCAAACTTGACTCTCAATATGTGGGTCCATTTGAGATCATAGAAAAGATAAGCCCTATTGCATACAAATTAGCTTTACCACCAAGCTTATGTAAAATCCATAATGTCTTTCATGTGTCTCTCTTTTGAAAATATATTTATGACCCTACTCATATTTTGGATGTTTCCAATCTGCAGATGACCGATCCATTAAATATTGATGTGCATCCTGTCCGTCTGCTTGGTTTTCGAACCAAGAATTTGAGAAAATAAAATATAGAGCAATATTGAGTCTAGTGGAACCACTACTCAGACAATAATGCTATGTGGGAAGATGCAGCAGTTATGCAACAAAAATTTCCTTATTTATTTGATTAGAAGAAAACTTACATTAGACTATGATAAAATTTTGAGACTATGTGTATCAAGTATGTTTGTTGAATTACTGGGTAGAGTAAATCATGAGTATTTTGGTATTGATACGGTTCATGTATGGACTACAATAGAAATATGTATTTGATTCCTATTATGACTTAATAAATTATGTGATTATATGGTGATCATAAATGAAATGATGTATTTATTTAGGATGAAAAATATATTGGCAATAATTAAGATCAAAAGACAAAGTGAAATTTGATTTAGTGTTATTGTATTAAAAAAATATATTCATAAGATTATCTTTTAGTTTACATAGCTTTTAACACAGGTACTATGTTTATCTCTAGCGGGGAAGGATGTAATGACCTTCCTCACACGGTTAAATAAAAAGAATAAAATATGTTAATAATTACTTTTTCTTGTGAGACAAGGTACTGTTGATGGCTTCTATGATTGTAGGTTAGTTGTAGAAAGGCAATGAAGGGAAGCAAGTCAGTGGGAAATATAAAAGGAGAAGTGATGATTCGGATCGTGAGCACATAGATTCTCGCATATGCATAACATTTAGGTGCATTTTTGCGTGATTTAAATTGGTTTGAATATTGCATGCGAGCAATGCATGAGAAATGTTTTTTTGTGGTAATGATGATGAGAGCCACTAGTGTGAAAATGGATATGGTTGGGTGCAATTTTTGTGTGTGTATGCCTAATTCATGAAATATTCCATTGTTGACTTGTGTGATTAAAGGAGGTAAAGAAGGTGTGTTAGTCTTGAAATTTACTTTAAATAGTTTGAATTAAAGTTCACCCTTATTGTCTTGATACTAGTAAAAGATGATTTTTATTTAAAAAAAAGAAGAATAATACAAATATAAAGAAAAAATATTATTTCTTAATTTACCTTTTTGAAAGGAAAATAAACATTTTTGTAAAGTTATGATGGTTGTTTTGATTGTTCGTTTTCATGTATTTAATTATATATTAAGTTGAGGAGGAGAGTGACTCCACTTATGGCTTTGATGGTGGACTAAATTGGTGGGATGACAGTCGAAATTCTCTCCACATTAAGCATAGTATTTTCCTAACCATTGATTTTAAAGGGTGAAAAGTATTTATTATTCTTTTGCTTGTTGTTTTGGTTGAACTTTGAGAAGAGAATAATTCTTATTTTGAAACTCTATGAGATGAAGAACCCCATGCTAGTGGAACGTGTGTTTGTAATTATTTTTTGTTATGGAGGTATACCAAAAATATGGAAAAAATACATCATGTTCGATTGAGAATAAGGATAGGTGGGAAGGGGAGAAATAATTGGGAGCGCATTCGAGTGGTGAACGAAAGGAGGAAAGGCATACAAGCACCGAGTTGAACAGGGAAGGAGTTTTCAAAATTGGGAATCGATATAGTTCAAAGGCAAGGATACAAGTTGGTAATTCTGTATTTGTGTTGTGTGCAAATATTGATAGAATTCTTTTCATAATTTTTGAGCCATTGGCATGTGAAAATGAAACCCATGTGTATGGAAATAAAATAGTTGGATGTGTGTGTTGTTCATGAAATAAATTATATGATTTACAAATTATGTGGGCATAGAGTTGCTTTTAATTTGTTGTCACATATATGGAGAATAATGGTGGTAGTGGAAAAACTTTGGTTACATTAAATTAAAAGGCTTTTTGTTTCAAAAACAAATTATTTGTTGCATGTGTAAAATAAGTTGAATAGTTGAAACGTCTGCTTTGTGTGAAAAAAAATGAACAACACCAAAATAATTGCAGTGTGTAAGATGACTAAAATATTAGATACATTTGTTGTGCATGAAATAAATTGAATATAATTAGTATGTTTGATGTGTATTAAAAGGAATGCAATGGATAGCTCGAGTGGGTTGGATGTTGCAGTATAGTATAATGAATATTTTAAAAAATAATACTGCAATGAAATAGTGGCATAAGCTTACAATTGAAGGATTACAAAATAGGAAATTCTATTTGTATAAAATAGAAACATAGCCAGGTGCTTTCAATGTAGAAATGTAAGAAAATTCTAGAAAATATTGTTATATGGGATTAGAGAAGTCTAAAACAATTATGTGTGAAACTTGTTTTTAAAAAAAAAGTTGAATGAATAATAGTTGCATAGCCATGAAGAATTGTATTTGATCCTTGATGGTTAGTTTAGAATCTGGAACAAGTAATGAACCACAATGTACAATGGGTATTGTGATGAAATTCTAAACACAAGTTGGCAGATGGAAACTGCACTATAGAAGATTTGAAGCACAAGAAAAAGTAAAAAAAAAAATTATTGCGATGAGGTAAATTAAGCTCTTGCATAAGTATTCACTAGTTTGTAGTTTGCATTGTTGGCTTCCATATTGTAGCATTAGTGGTCATCTTGTGTAGACAAGTGTATTGTACACAATAGTCATTTCAAATCATTATAATTTATTGCATTCTTATGGGAAGAAAATAATGCCAAGACTTTTGTATTTTTGAATCCATGTATGAAATACGTTATAGAGAACTACAACATATTTGTGTAAAAAAAGGGCATGCTTATGTATTCAAATCATTATGTGAGTTAGTATGTATTCTGCATAATGTTTAATGGAACCACATTATCTCTTGTTTTCATATTATTTGATATTATTGAAAATATATATGGGAAATATTGGAGCTTGTTTATTTATGTTTTAAGAATATATATTCAAGTA